>CM070661.1:26208539-26669681 GCA_036346575.1 Dendrocalamus sinicus
GAGCCAAAAATCATGCTAAGTTGACAAGGGTACATGGTAAACAATTTCCAAAGGAAGGCATAACAAGGTTGGCATTTAACAAAATTTTCTAAATTTAAATTATCACTTTATATAACATAGCCTTGCAATAATTTAAAATAACTACAAAAACTATTTTCAAAACATAGGAGCAAGATGGTCAAAGGAGACTTGCCTTGCTTTGAAGTTTTGCTGAGGTTTACCGAAATTATACTCTCCGAATTAGTCGTAGTCTACACGTGAAAAGTCAGAACAAACTAAACTCAAATAAAATCCAAATAAAATCCACAATTTATAAAATATATGATGGGAGATAGAATAGGAATTTAGATGAATTTAGAAAGTTGAATCACTTGATTCAGAGTTCGGACGGAGGAGAACGAGCGATTGGAAAATTAGCGGATCAGAAAATTCTGGAAAAAGAAACGAAAGAACAACTCTTGGTGTTTTGGCGTGGCGTCAATGAGAAAAAGCACGGGAGGTGAAGCCAACTAGCAAAATGGGTTGCTAAGGACCCGAGGCACATGTAGGAAGTGACGACACGTCAAACGGAGCACGACGACGACGTGTACGGCGACAACGACATAAGGTGTGGAGAGAAGAATAATTTTCAGGAAAGGGACAAGGAGAAGTAAGGTGAGCACAGCCTATAACGCGGCGAGGCAAAGCTAGGAAAAATATCGGCTGAGCCGAAAACTCACCGGAGGCGACGCAATCGTCGTTTGAACAACGACGGTACCGAAACACGAAAAACTCAATATCTTCGTGCTTGGTAGAGCGAATCCAAAACCGTCTGAAACGTAGCCACCTGGGATAGTTTGGCACGTTTTGACGCGAACGGATTGTTGAAAGCATTCCCGGACAGGCAGGGATGCGGTGCCATTTGCGCCATGGCAAGGTGTCGGGGTCAAAAATTTAGGAAAGGGTTTTGAACAAATGGAAGAGAGCACGGCGTAGAACGCATCGAGGCCAACTCAACGATGCAGACGGCTCGGCCAACGAACTAGTGAAACGCGGTGGACACACTTTTATGTAGCCGATAGGTCGACATCAACATTCGGTCAAACGGAGAGGAATTAACATGCAAGACTTGCGGCGAAACGAAGAGTAGAGCGTGTGGAACGTGATGCTCACCTTGGTTTTGGTCGGGCATGCACGGACGGTCGGTGGCGATGCGAGGAACGACGACGTGCTATGGCCCACGGTGGCGATGGTGCTCGGCGGTTCCGTGAAGGCGAGGTAAGCACCGCGAGAACGCGACGAGGCGAATCCGGGATGTGCTCAAAAGTGGCGGGCTCCACCGACGAGGCACAATAAGCCGAAGAACGCCGCTTGGAACACAAAAGAAAAACTCCGATTGCGCCAAGAGAAAAGGACTTGATATTTTCGGGGTTGAGTGAGGATGAGGAGGAGCTCACGGTGCTCCCTTTTATAGGGCCGGGGGAGGTCCGAGATGGGAGATCAAGAGACCATATCCATCAATGGCATGGGTTAATTTCTCGCGAAACGGCTCATGAATGAGGGAAAAACGGTAAGGAAATGAAAGAGTTTGATGAGAGGAGTTGAATGCAATTTATTTTGCTAAAAACCGTTGAGAACATCAAGAGATATGAGAGCTTCAAAGTTGCGTTCATGGTGGCCATGCTCTGGACGAAACGCATGTTCGTGAGGAAGATGAAGCGAGGAGAGAGAAAACAGGAAATAAAATAATATATTTTTCTCCCAAAAAAAATAAAATAAAATAAATTCGACAAAAATTCAATAAAATTCTACAAAAATCCTTGGAAAACGAAAAGACTAAATAAAATAATTTTGGATTTATTTGAGGTAAATTTTAGCCATTTAAAATATTTTTACTTTCTAAGCTTTAATTTAAATCAAATAAATTCACAAATTCCAAAAAATTGAAAAAAGGATAGAAATGGATAGACTGGAATTTTTGATGAGTTTAGAAATTTGAATGGGCTCAAACGGAATTAAAATGAAGAAATACGAACTTTTGGAAGTTCGAAAGGAGGGAAAAAGAATAAACCGATTTTCTGGAATTATTTTTGAACTGAAAAACCATATTATGATGTCATCAAGGGAAATGATTTTCGGAGGAATTATTTTTCTATGGTAAAAGGGTTTTATATGTCGTGTGATGTCGCAAGGATTTGATTTTCCGCCGAATTATTTTTCAACGTAACAAGGGTTTATTCACCGACAGTGGGGACCGGCTTTGTGGACTGGGTTCATGGACCAAAGAGAAAGCTGAGGTGGCACACTTGGTCGGGCGTAGCGCTTGTGTGGCTCATGGTTGCTGAGGTGGCGATCGGGGCTAAGGGCATCGGCGGATGGCGCGCCGCTAGGGTCGGTGAGGTGCGTGAGAGGAGGAAAGGCACGGGAGTTAAGTGCACCTTGGCACGACACTGGAAATTCTCGATGGTAGCCAGCGACGAGGATGCGAGGTGGCGAAGTGAGGGCGTTGGCAGCAGGGCTCTTCGGCGGTGGATTCACTCGGTGGAGGCGATTTAACGGTTATCGGTTACACCAAAGTTAAGGACGACGCAAAGACGAGTAAAGAGGAGATAAGCGGGTTTAAAGCGGGAAATGGTGGCGGTGGAAGGTTGAAGAAGGCAAGAAGAAAGAAGAAGTCGATCAAGGGGTTGGTCACAATGAGAGGAAAGAGAGAGGAGGAAGGAGGGATAATGGATGAATGCCACGAGGCGAAAGAGAAATCAGGGCCATCGGATTAAAACGAAGGGGTAAGTGAAGGCAGGTGGCTGAGATTAAACCGGGCGAGGATGGATTGAATCAGGGAGCGACACGTGATGGCCGAGTAGAGAGGTTGAGGATTAAATTCGATTTAGATTTTTCAGAAACACAATTTAATTTTAAAAGGGAGTTTTTAATTTCTAGAAAATCCTGGAAATTTTTATAAAATACAGGATTGACTTAGGAAAAATAAATAAACTTATTTTTGACTTTGGAAAATGAAATAAATTTATTTTGGCTTTTATAAAATGAGAATTGTTAACTTTTCTTACTTTAAAGCTTGAAATAAAATCCAGAAAAGATCCAACTAAGCTCCAGAAAATCCAAATAAAGTTCAAATACTTTAAAATAATTATTTTGCAATTAGTTTTAAAGAAAGCAAATTTTTGGGATGTTACAAATCTACCCCCCTTAGAAAGAATCTCGACCCCGAGATTCGGACGGAGTAGGAAAAAGAAAAGAGAGGGAAACTCGGCTCTTCGGTCATCTTCACACTCCCAAGTTGCTTCTGATTCTGAAAAGATACTTCACTATACTTTGTAGAGCTCGATATTCTTGTCTCTTGTTCGATGTTCAGCTGGCTCTTTGATTTTGACTTGTTTTATTTTTGGTACTCTGAAGCATTCCTTTAATTGAGATATATGGAAGACAACTACAAATTGGAAAATACATCTCCAGTCGCCTATAATCTCTGTGCTAACTTCATTTGCCCTTATCATATTGATTAATTCAAAATTCCATCAAAAGGGCTTAACTTCTAGTGTTCATCCGACAAAAGACATAATTATTTCATCTTTTCAAAGGTGCTTCATTGTAGAATCATATACCACCAATGCACCTCGTTGATCTCACATTGGTTTCCACAAATAATCCCATAAAATTTTATTGTCTATACTTATTCGAATTTGACGGCAAACCATAGAGTTCTTCTAATAAGAATCCAATGATGTTGTAATCTGTGATTTCCACCAATACTTTATGATTCTTGTCTAATCCAATAGATTCATAACTCCCACCAAAAAACATTAATACCACCTTATAGTAATCATCAATCAATTTTGAGATCAACCAATCAATAATTCAATATCTGGTAATCCACCAACATCAGTCTATTCATAATCATCATTTTCATTCCACCAAATTTGAATGAATCGAAGTACCTCAATTAGTTCTAATCTAACAATCTATCTTCCATATTTGATTTAAATCCACCAAACTTAAACCTTCGATCATCCTTATGATATATTCAATCTCATAAATTAAAATCCAATTATCTTTCAATGATCTAATAAATCCACTAGTTTCAAATCAATATTCCCTTTGCAATAATAAGAGTAATCCACCAAATATCTAAGTGTATTATCTTTCAGAATTACACTAGTATCCACTCATCATCAATAGATCCACAAAACTATGATAATCAATCAACTCCACAAAATTTATCTGCTCTTCATGATTCAACCAAACCACCTAAAATTGATGTCATAAATTGTTTATGATAATCCAATCTTTTAATTTCCACCTTTACTATATCAAATTCTTAATACTAATTCTCCAAAGATCACAAATAAATCCTTCAACTAAAATCTTGTTTTACATCCAATTACTCCTTTCAATCCAAGATAATAAATCCAATGCATCAAGTTTGAATACTTCCCATGATCTAATTAGCTCCACCAAGTTCAATAATGTGATCATTTCTAAGATCTATTCAATCCACAAGTGTTACAACTTTCATATTTATTCATAATCCATTGGTATCTGCAAATATACCTTTATTACTTTCGAATCACCCAAGAATTATCCAATCTTGTCAATTCTAAATCCAAATATATCACACTAGCAACAATCCTTCAAATTACCTAACTTGACATCTAAGGATTAGGATGACTTTCCTGATAAGAGTACTTTCCGTAAATTTAGTGATCTTCCATATATTCTTAGTTCTCAAATATTTTCCAAGCTTGGACTACTACAGAAGAATTTGGAACTTGCACCATCTGAAGCAGCAACGAGGATTAGCACAAGGTAAGAGGGAAGTAGCATAGGTAAGAGGTTGGAGAACAACTAAATAACATCCCAAACAAACACACAAGAGAGAGGTAAACTCCAACCAGGAGAAACTTAGCTCGAAAACAAAAATAGTTTTTAAAGATGGTTGTACTACAAGTACACAAAGACTTGGTACAGTCCATCTAACACAAACAAGCAATATACATAAGCGTTCTAAAATCGTAGAGCTTTACTTGGGTACTATAAACAAAGGAACTACTCTTCAAATCTTCATGACGACATGGTCCTCTGGGTGCTTCACAGACTTGATCTCTCTAACCCATCTATAGAAATTACAAAGGAAAGTGGATACAATTACCATTCTTAAAAGTGAGCAAACATATAGATAAGATAGAATATCCTGACGAAGGTAAGGATAGAAAGAAGAGAAAAGATGAGAATAGCACATTATTAAATTTTTATTTTATAAAATAAAATTTGAAGCTTTTCTAATAACGACCATTCTAACTAGGTTACGCCTCATACCAAATTGGCTCTGATACCACTTCAGTGAGACCCCGGAGTAGAAACTCCTGGACTCCCTGTGCATTACAGTACTAGTCCCAGATCAACGCTAGTACACACAGTTCAAACAGAAAAGATGATACATTGCCAACAACGCTTTATTATCATAATCGAGATTACAGACCTCGAAGTCTTTATTACAAATGAGGTTTTAAGACCTCACACCAAAAAGAAAATTACAGCGGAAGCAAAAGAAACTAAAGCAAGACCCATCAATACGCCACGAGCAATTGATCTGGGAAACGCAACCTAGTTCTCCGGAAAGCCTTCGACGAATCCATCCACGAAGTAGTCGTAGTCCACCTCTTGAGCTTCGATCTCCTCTGAGAGTTAATTTGAAGTGTAGCACGTGAGTACATGAATGTACTCCGCAAGTCTTGGGAAAGATGCATAGATGCAGGCTTAACAAAGGAAGGCTATGTGGTTCTTTTGCGAAAATCAGCATTTTATTTCAAACTTTCCTATTATTTCAAAGCCATTTGTTAAACATCTTGTTTTCAATAATTGAAAATAGATAAATAATCTTAGTGAAGGTTAAACCACCAACACTAATATCATAGGCTAATCCGCCAAGGTTTAAAATTACGGGTTACATCCACCCTCACCGCTCCATCCGCCAAGTTCAAAATGCGAGTTAAATCCACTGAATCGGTTACATCCACTGATTGAAATCACGAGAGTTACACCACTCCCGAGTTTGCCAAATCATTTTATTTTAAAATCAAAATCAAACTTCTACCATGTGAATGCATTCCTTGCCCGCCCTTGACCGTGGGCATGGCTATTCGAATAGTTTATTACTCTGCAGAGTTTGTACACTTTACCCACAAGAGATAAATTATCTTAATAGTCAACATGCTTCCTTTGGCATGAGACCCAGATAAAATATCACAAAGCCTTTCACCTACTCCAGATAGCTAGATACCACCCGCTAGGTTTCACCACAACTCGAATCCACGAGTTGGAGCCCCTCTGCGCCGTATGAGTACAAGAAACCCCGTCCCTCACTATGAGTAACCAGTACACCCGGCACTCAATACACCACTGGTGATATCTAAACTACACCTTTATAGGTTAGTTAGCTAGGTCGCACCCATATAGACTTGTGGTTGCACTGTTTTGCTCGGTTTGGACAAACACAAGCGTTGGTCCTTAAACGACTGTGGTGGCTCATTCACAAACCCAAAATTCTCGTGCTAAACCGCACCAGCCAAGCCTTCCATCCACCCTCGTCAATTTTTACTTTCAACTTCATTTTTATTTTGAAATTACAGTGGTAACATCCATTACCACTTTTCAAACAAATCATGAAATCCAAAACATTCATTGTCCATTTTCTCAAATGAGCATTTTTACATTTATCAGCTAAACTAAGCATTTGCTAGTATTCTAAATTTAACAAGAATAATAATAACTCATTATTGAGCCAAAAATCATGCTAAGTTGACAAGGGTACATGGTAAACAATTTCCAAAGGAAGGCATAACAAGGTTGGCATTTAACAAAATTTTCTAAATTTAAATTATCACTTTATATAACATAGCCATGCAATAATTTAAAATAACTACAAAAACTATTTTCAAAACATAGGAGCAAGATGGTCAAAGGAGACTTGCCTTGCTTTGAAGTTTTGCTGAGGTTTACCGAAATTATACTCTCCGAATTAGTCGTAGTCTACACGTGAAAAGTCAGAACAAACTAAACTCAAATAAAATCCAAATAAAATCCACAATTTATAAAATATATGATGGGAGATAGAATAGGAATTTAGATGAATTTAGAAAGTTGAATCACTTGATTCAGAGTTCGGACGGAGGAGAACGAGCGATTGGAAAATTAGCGGATCGTAAAATTCTGGAAAAGAAACGAAAGAACAACTCTTGGTGTTTTGGCGTGGCGTCAATGAGAAAAAGCACGGAGGTGAAGCCAACTAGCAAAATGGGTTGCTAAGGACCCGAGGCACATGTAGGAAGTGACGACACGTCAAACGGAGCACGACGACGGCGACGTACGGCGACAACGACATAAGGTGTGGAGAGAAGAATAATTTTCAGGAAAGGGACAAGGAGAAGTAAGGTGAGCACAGCCTATAACGCGTGAGGCAAAGCTAGGAAAATATCGGCTGAGCCGAAAACTCACCGGAGGCGACGCAATCGTCGTTTGAACAACGACGGTACCAAACACGAAAAACTCAATATCTTCGTGCTTGGTAGAGCGAATCCAAAACCGTCTGAAACGTAGCCACCTGGGATAGTTTGGCACGTTTTGACGCGAACGGATTGTTGAAAGCATTCCCGGACAGGCAGGGATGCGAAGTGCCATTTGCGGCCATGGCAAGGTGTCGGGGTCAAAAATTTAGGAAAGGGTTTTGAACAAATGGAAGAGAGCACGGCGTAGAACGCATCGAGGCCAACTCAACGATGCAGACGGCTCGGCCAACGAACTAGTGAAACGCGGTGGACACACTTTTATGTAGCCGATAGGCTGACATCAACATTCCGGTCAAACGGAGAGGAATTAACATGCAAGACTTGCGGCGAAACGAAGAGTAGAGCGTGTGGAACGTGATGCTCACCTTGGTTTTGGTCGGGCATGCACGGACGGTCGGTGGCGATGCGAGGAACGACGACGTGCTATGGCCCACGGTGGCGATGGTGCTCCGGCGAAGTTCCGGTGAAGGCGAGGTAAGCACCGCGTAGAACGCGACGAGGCGAATCCGGGGATGTGCTCAAAAGTGGCGGGGCTCCACCGGACGAGGCACAATAAGCCGAAGAACGCCGCTTGGAACACAAAAGAAAAACTCCGATTGCGCCCAAGAGAAAAGGACTTGATATTTTCGGGGTTGAGTGAGGATGAGGAGGAGCTCACGGTGCTCCCTTTTATAGGGGCGGGGGAGGTCCGAGATGGGAGATCAAGAGACCATATCCATCAATGGCATGGGTTAATTTCTCGCGAAACGGCTCATGAATGAGGGAAAAACGGTAAGGAAATGAAAGAGTTTGATGAGAGGAGTTGAATGCAATTTATTTTGCTAAAAACCGTTGAGAACATCAAGAGATATGAGAGCTTCAAAGTTGCGTTCATGGTGGCCATGCTCTGGACGAAACGCATGTTCGTGAGGAAGATGAAGCGAGGAGAGAGAAAACAGGAAATAAAATAATATATTTTTCTCCCAAAAAAAATAAAATAAAATAAATTTGACAAAAATTCAAGAAAATTCTACAAAAATCCTTGGAAAACGAAAAGACTAAATAAAATAATTTTGGATTTATTTGAGGTAAATTTTAGCCATTTAAAATATTTTTACTTTCTAAGCTTTAATTTAAATCAAATAAATTCACAAATTCCAAAAAATTGAAAAAAGGATAGAAATGGATAGACTGGAATTTTTGATGAGTTTAGAAATTTGAATGGGCTCAAACGGAATTAAAATGAAGAAATACGAACTTTTGGAAGTTCGAAAGGAGGGAAAAAGAATAAACCGATTTTCTGGAATTATTTTTGAACTGAAAAACCATATTATGATGTCATCAAGGGAAATGATTTTCGGAGGAATTATTTTTCTATGGTAAAAGGGTTTTATATGTCAGGGTGATGTCAGCAAGGATTTCGATTTTCTGGCCGAATTATTTTTCAACAGAACAAGGGTTTATTCACTGACAGGTGGGACCGGCTTTTGTGGACTGGGTTCATGGACCAAAGAGAAAGCTGAGGTGGCACACTTGGCTGGCGTAGCGCTTGTGTGGCTCATGGTTGCTGAGGTGGTGCACTGGGGCTAAGGGCATCGGCGGATGGCGGCGCTGCTAGGGTCGGTGAGGGGTGCGTGAGAGGGAGGAAAGGCACGGGGAGTTAAGTGCACCTTGGCACGACACTCGGAAATTCTCGATGGTAGCCAGCGACGAGGATGCAGGGGTGGCGAAGTGAGGGCGTTGGCAGCAGGGCTCTTCGGCGGTGGATTCACTCGGTGGAGGCGACGAACGGTTATCGGTTACACCAAAGTTAAGGACGACGCAAAGACGAGTAAAGAGGGAGATAAGCGGGGTTTAAAGCGGGGAAATGGTGGCGGTGGAAGGTTGAAGAAGGCAAGAAGAAAGAAGAAGCCGATCATGGGGGGTTAATGTCAATGAGAGGGAAGAGAGAGGAGGAAGGAGTGGACAGTCGGATGAATGCCACGAGGCGAAAGAGAAATCAGGGCCATCGGATTAAAACGAAGGGGTAAGTGAAGGCAGGTGGCTGAGATTAAACCGGGCGAGGATGGATTGAATCAGGGAGCGACACGTGATGGCGAGTAGAGAGGTTGAGGATTAAATTCGATTTAGATTTTTCAAAACACAATTTAATTTTAAAAGGAGTTTTTAATTTCTAGAAAATCCTGAAATTTTTATAAAATACAGATTGACTTAGGAAAAATAAATAAACTTATTTTTGACTTTGGAAAATGAAATAAATTTATTTTGGCTTTTATAAAATGAGAATTGTTAACTTTTCTTACTTTAAAGCTTGAAATAAAATCCAGAAAAGATCCAACTAAGCTCCAGAAAATCCAAATAAAGTTCAAATACTTTAAAATAATTATTTTGCAATTAGTTTTAAAGAAAGCAAATTTTTGGGATGTTACAATTATGCTTCACTGTTCTCTCTTACTCTCTTACTCTCTTATAAATATTTATGTTAATGGATAATTGGACATGTCTCTTATGTGACACTGTTCTACTGAATTTAGTTTCAGAGTGCATGGAATGTTTGTTCAAGTGTTTTTGACTGGACTTGTGCATTGCCTCCATTCTTATTTGTTACCTTCAGCAAATGCCATGATGACCATCCGGGAGAGGTTTTCTGTGAAGAGAAACTGGATGAGTGACCATGTGCCCTACAGCTTTTACATGGGATGGCTTGAACTGTAGTTATACTTCCATTGGTCCTCCGAGAATAACAGCTTTGTGAGTTCTGAACGAACAGGATCACTCCTTATATATGCTGTCAACTATTTGTAGAGTTGCATCAGAAACTAAATAGATGAAAAGAAAAGAAGCATACAGTTTCATTCTTATGATGATTGATTGGTCTTCCCTGCAGAAACTTGTCATCCAGTGGATTGGTTGGTGAAATCGATTCTTTCGGTCAGCTAACATTGCTCCAACACTTGTACGTTCGACATGTCATCAGTTCATACTTCCTCAGATTATAAAAAGGATTCTTGCATTAGTAGTTGGTCACTGAATTAGTCGTGCGTAGATTTGAACATGTATGACCGCATACTACTTCAAGTCTCTAAGGTTGCAGTACATGTCATTACACACAAATTTTATTTGTATCACACACAAATTTTATTTGTATCTTGATGTGTACACATGACACATACCACAAACTATATATGTAAAGCACATGAGTCAATGTTACTTCTTTTGTTGGTTCTTGCACACATTTGGCACCTAGCACAGAACAGAACTCTGAAGGAATTTTTCTATGTGCAACTGAATACCAAACATTTTTAAGTTCTGAGAATATAACATTAACTCTTGTCTAAGGCATTGGACAAGGACATTCAACAATACAGAACTCTTGTCTAGTGCTATGATTCCAGACCAACTGTAATCACTAACCCTAAGTGAAATAGAGATTGCATACCAAATCAAGAGATCCTGTTCCCCACCATATGGATTGCAAAGTAAGAGGGGGCAGTCGACAAGTTACCTTCTGGTTGACGCCTGGTTGAGGGCCGGTTCGCCCCTTTCCGACCAGGAGCCATCTTCACGAGTTCAGGAAGCCGGGGGCGGAGCGCGGAGGGCGTCGTCGGGGGCGGAGGCCGGAGGGCGGAGCGCGGAGGGTGTCGTCGGGGGCGGAGCGCGAGGGCGCGCCGCGGCGCGAGCGCGAGGGTGTCGTCGGGGCGGAGCGCGGAGGGTGTCGTCGGGCGGAGGGCGGAGCGCGAGGGCGCCGTCGGGGCGGAGGCCGGAGGCGGAGCGCGGAGGGTGTCGTCGGGGCGGAGCGCGAGGGCGGCGGACCCTCTTCCGTGTTGCAGCCGATGGGGGCAACCAAGTGGCGGCCGAGAGGAGTGAATTGGATTGTTTAGGGTTTGGGGGAGCAGTGACATGAATAGGTCACAGTATGGGGCAATTTTACTGTACTACCTTTGTCCAACGATACCTGTTGTAGTATATGTCTGGATAGAAATGACATTTTGGCTCTGAAATTTTTGGTGTGGCGGGGAGACATGGCGCCACTGCGCCAGGCATCCAATCTTTGGCGCACACCCTGCTTAATATTGTTGCTTCACGCAATTTTGTATTTGAATAAAATTAGACATAGTTGTGTTTGGTAATGGGCAGGATATATATAGAACTAACTATTTGTATAAAAGAAAAAATGGTATATGGGCCCACCTGACCACGTGGCAATAGGGCATGCCAACATGGATAAGAATATTTAAAATAATTCAATAAAATAATTTGTGACACACAACCTCTGTCATAGATTTATGACATTCATAAATTAGTCCTTATGACATAGCAAATACCGTCACTAGATGGAATTGGACTAGTTGTATGACATTTTTTGTGACATACAATTTTTTATTGTCACTAAGTCGAAATGCCTAAAACATAATGTCATAAACCGGATGATATAATGACATTATGACATGTTGTCATGCTAAATACGTCAAAAAATGACACATTTCTTGTAGTGCTCCCCACCGCCTCGTCCTCCTTCAGCTCGAGCACTCCCGTGACTCCCTCTTCCAGCATTAAGTAGCCACCCGGCCCCCACTCTTGCACCGTAGCCTCCCCTTCCTCCTTCTCCTGCCTTGCCCGCACCGGCCGTTGTGCCTCCACACCGTTCCGCTGCTCCGGTGACGCCCCAGCAAAACCGACCGCGTCAAGACGTGCCCCCCGGCTATCTTCTACCTCCCCCTCCATTTAATTGAAGTTTTGTGGCCGGAATTTGCTGTAGCAGCCATTCTCCTTCATCACCGGCCGACGCCGCCTCCATCACCACCAACCACCCTCCAAGGCTTCTATCCCCAATTCCTTGCTGCAGGAGCTACTCCTCGGTGTCCCGAAGCTACCCCAGTGGTCGGCCGAAGCCCTCCGTCGCCCGAACTCTCCAGCCACGGTGACCCGACCACGCCGCCAACCGTGTTCGTCGCCAGCTCAACTCGGCCTCCTTCCGGTCGCACTGGCTGCTCAGGTGAGCTCCTGGCACCCCACTCAAGCTCATGCGTGCCCCATCCTTGTCCCTCTCCCTTCCGGCCACCGCCGCCCCGTCCCCACCTCACCGCCGATCGCTTCGAACAGCCGCCCACCCACCTCGCCAGCGCTCCGACCAATTCGCCGCCGCCCCTAGCTCCCCCATTCCCTGTGCAGCCCATTTTGCAGGTCACCACCCCCTCCTCGGCCACCGTTCACCGCCGGCGACACCAACACCGAGCGCCGGCCACTTCCCTGTTTTGACCCCAGCAGCAGCTCCACACTTGTAGCTTTAGTTTCCTCACTTTGTCAGCCCAGGCCTCCAGCCCACTTGGCTATCCGAGCGCACTTAAGAATTTCCAAGCCCCCAGGTCGCAGGTTCGAGTCCCCCTGACGCCGTATTTTTTTTGTTATTTTTATTTTTGTTTTCTTTATCCATTTCAAATAGAAAATAATTAGGGAAATAATTCCCAGTAGCTAAGATAATCAATTTGGGTCCACATAAAATTTACCCACTCATAGATCTAACCTAACTCATGGAACTTCCTTGATAAATATAAAAATAATAAAAAGAAATTATTAAATAAAACGGGATAACCCGTGGTATTCCATAGCCGGCTAAACCTAACCACCCTCAAATCCGAAGTAAGAATAGCGTCATCAATATCCCTATATCACGAACCCTCCTTAGCCTCTGCTTCGTCGAATGTCCTTCTACCAATCATCACTTCTTTCCAACCCTTTTTGACTCCATCAATACTTTGCACATCATTGACCTTACTCCAAATCACCTACTAACTCATAATAAAGCTAAATTAAGTTTAATTGGATCTATTTGGATCTCTTGAGTTATTTGTTTTCATTTGGATTCAATCATTGTCGCTTAATTAGAAATTGGAAGTTGAGAAGATTCAGCGCCCAGTGAGATTAAGCTCGCAGTGAAGATAGAGACCAGAAGCTCAAGAGGGAGCATCGTGTGAGCTCGAGACTGCGGTAAACCGCGCCAGGCGAGTCAATACTTTGATCATGTTGATCCTACATTTTTTTGCAAATTATTTTTGTTTAAATTATCAAATTGCATGCTGTTATTTTATATGCAAATACATGCTTAATTTAAGATTCTAGTTATATGCCCAACATTGACTTGATTAATATCACACCTCCTTTTGGAAGATTGGGATATGTGAACCTTGTCACCCTAGCAAAATTATAATAGTAAACTTTCAAAAATAAGTCTGTAACTATACACCATGCTTAGTATTGCTTAGACACTCGGGGGCGCTGGAATGCCCCAAGCATCATTATCATTTTTAATCATGAGAAACTGGTTTGGACAGTCATGGTGGGAATGACTGGTATATGTTGACATGATTATTTTATGCTCCCAAAAATCCCAATTTGCTTAAATATCTGAGCGGATGGTTTGAGGGCTGGTATGAGGTGCAGTGGAAGCACAAAATTGTGGAGTGTGGTAGAACCGCTCAGGTACTCCTAAGAACCGAATCTTGTCATGACCTCCTATGTAAAACAGTGCAACCACAAGTCTGCAAAGTGCAACTTGGCTAAGTAAATTTATCGAAATTCCCGGACTCACCTCACTGGTAGTGGATAGAAGTGGATACGCAAGGGCAAGAGAAGGCCTAAAGGGACACCGAGTGGAGGGTGAAGTTTCCCAGGGAGTGGAGCCCGAATAACGCTAGTAACTGTGAGGAACATCCCGTGCATAGATGGGACCCACCGCAAGTGGGCAGTTTCCCATAAGGTGAGATGACAAAGGGGACTAGATACTTTGAAAAGTCACTGTGATGGTCTGCTCAACCACACGACTAAGGAATCATGTGGGGCAACGAGTTGATTGTCTCTTGTGGTGAAAGTGTACAAACTCTACAGAGTCAAAACTATTCGAATAGCCGTGCCCACGGTCAAGGGTGGACATGAGAACTTAACTAGATATAGTTCTATTTCAACATGCTTTATGGATGGGTTTGGAAAAGTGAATGGCAGTGGAATGCTCTGATTTGAGTTGTCCTGGGTGTCGTCCCAGTGGTAATGTAAGCGCTTATAACGCTGAAATGTTAGCATATGGTGCGGATGCCATGTAATGGTGGATGGAATCTGAATCACTATTATTATTGCATTCCTTTACACATTATGTTTTTGAATAAAACTGCTATGTCTCAGGAAATTTCTATGTATTGTATTTCAAATAATGACGCTTCTAATCTTACAAAATAAAATATGGAAGGAATAAACAGGGTCGTGAGTAAAGGAGATGGATGTTTGTAGTATACTCATAAAGGTATTGGTGGATTCATGTCGATCATAAATAGGAAACGATAGCGTGGATTCTGGGAGAATTGAATTGGTGGAGACTAAATGAATATATATACTAGATAGATGATTTAAATGATTTTTGGAGAATTAAGGAGTGCAAAGGTAATTGTTGGATTACAACATTGATAACTAATATTAATTCTAGAAAGATGCTGACAATATTGGGATTAATAGAATCGACTACTAGATGAGTCAATTGAATTTTTGGAAATTTGGAGGTATGATAACAATTCTTGGAGTACAAATTTGATCAATGATAATTTTGGTGGATGTATTCTAGTGAATTGTAGATCTGATCAATGATACTCTTGGTGAATGTATACTAGTGATGCGTAGACTTGATCAATGATATTCTTGATGGAGGTATACTAGTGAATTAGTTAGAGATAGTTAATGCAAAATAAGGTTGATTATTGGAAGATCAAATTATGGTTGTGGATCAATAACAAAAGGATTGGATTGTTAGGAATTTAGGATGCAAAAGATATTGGTGGATAAAATAAATGATATTAGATAAATGATGTTGCTAATTGTTGGGAGTTTTAGGCAGCAATTGATTGGTGGACTATTTAAATGATGATACCCGCTGTTTGGGGATTTAGGCAGCAATTGATCGGTGGACTGTATAACTGATGGTATTCGCTGTTTGGAGTCGTAGATAGCGAACGATATAGAAAGAGTAAGATCGGTGGACTAATCAAATGATGTCACTCGCTGTTTGGAGCCTTAGACAGCAATCAATAAAGAAAGTGCATCTTCGGTGGATTAAGTCAATTGTTGTGTGGAGTTTAAGTAGCAACAATAACACTATGATTAAATAATAATAATGCTGCTAAAAGTGATTTTTGGCAAATAAAATAACCTAAGCCTCTCCTTTGATAAGCCATGCATACTATTTATTTGCATTCTGTGTATTGGCTCACGGAGCACAGTGGTTAGTGTGCTCACACTCGCTTTCATAACAAATCCAGAAGCAGGAATCAGATCACTACACTTCAGCAACACTTTTGGTTATGATAAAGGAGAAGATGAAGTCGTCAAGGGCTAGATCACAAACCTCCAGTTGGCTGCCTGTGGGCATGTCCTGAAGGTCCCACCTGTGTGCTTCGTTCTTCCACTGCTGCAATTTATTGTTTTCGGCCTAATCGGCCCATGAGTAAGTCTACTATTATATATTTACGCTTCCGCATGATATGTACTTTGATATTCAGAACTGTAATCGGTGAGCACTATCTACTGATCCAGGGAATAGTGCAGTGGAATCACAGAGGATTCCGGATTGTAAAATCTGGGTCCCTACACCACTGTGGCTTACGACCACTGTAGCTACTAATTTTATGAGTACTACTAATGACTCCTTCGATACTTTGGACATTCAGACCACTACAATACTCGGATGCTTTGACTACCAACTACAGATCATGGCACTTCAATCACATAGGTCTTGGACTACATTGATCCTATCACAACTCTGATCGTATCACTCACAGAGAGCTGGTACTACCGATCTTCAACCAAGTGGTCTTCCGAGCATCGATCAGGTATTGTTTCATACAACTACCGACTAGAATATAGGGCTTAGGAGTACTGACTACATTTTGTATGTTTCGATTACCGACTATGTTCTATAGGTTTCGACTATTGACTTGCCCACTAGGATCTACAGACTTTGACTACCAACTATCGACTAGGATTTGCAGCCTACGACTACTGACTGGGTTGATCTTACAGTACTTACAACTGATATACTGTTTGTACGACCAATCTACTATACTTACGACCGACCTAGTTGCACTTATGATCGATCTACTACTTCTCATGACTGGTGTATTGTTGCTATGACCGGTCTACTGGAGTTGATGATTATGAGTCCAGTTCCGATTGAAGATTTCTACATCGATAGTAGTCGAAGGCTCAACACGGTAGTGGTCAAAGATTTTGGCATGTTAGCGGTCAAGGTTTCGACTATGACTACAGACGAGTAACTTGACTACATCTGCGGTCAAAGGTCTCGACATGGCAGCAGTCGAAGGTCTCGACATGGCAGCGGTCAAAGGTCTCGACACGGTAGTGGGGTCGAAGATTTCGACAATGGTAGCAGTTAGTGACTTCAACAACGGTAGTGGTCAAAGGTTTTGACACATCAGCGGTCAAAGATTCCCACACCTGGCTATGGTCAGATATCTGGATGTGATAGTGGTCGAAGAAGTCAATGCCCAACTATGGTCGAAGATCACTACCATGCGAGTAGTCGAAGATCAAACCACACAAGCAGTTAAAGATCACAACCATGATCATGACCATGCCAGTGGTCGAAGATCATGACCATTCCAGCAGTCGAAGATCACGACTACGCAAGTGGTCAAAGGTCTTGACTCTGCCTGCGGTTGAAGATTTTGACCATCCACGGTCAAAGGTTGCAACACAGTAGTGGTCCAAGATTTTGATAGCGCTGCTAGCTTTCAACTTCGACTACTATGGTTCTCTTTACTCACTTCGACCACTATGGTTTCCTTTTTGAGTTTGACTACTTTAGTTCCCTTTTCGGCTTCGATTGCTTTTAGTTCTTTTATTCACTCTAACCACTATGGTACTCCTATCTATCGAGAGAGCCATGGCTTGTCACTGGCGAGGGACTCCTCGGTGGATGGGGTGTGAACTAAAATGGAGTTAGGACCTCGATCTGCCTGCCTATGTGAAGAATTGAGGCCTGACTTGGAGGGTAGGGTAGTTGACGGCATGGTCCTGCAGTGGCAGGGGCAGGGGAAAGGCACTATAGGGCTATGAGCTACTAGGGCTTGACTGGGCGCTGGGGAAGCTTCCAAGCGGGAGGAGAGGAGAAACTTAACAAAGACAATGACAACACTCAGGAAGGAACGGAGCAGGCTGGTGTCAGAGACCTCATTGGCGGCAAAGGGGTCCGCAACAACGACAATGTTTGGCAATAGAGAAGCTACAAAAGAATGTGCATGAGCTTGCATGCTTGCATGCGGTGTTATGGGAGAAAGAAATAGAGGTATGGCTCACCGGAGAGAGCAAGTCTTACGGTGGTGTCCTGATCGAAGATGAAGATGGCCTAGTTCAAGTGATCCATCGAGTGATCCACTGCATGGAAGGTCAATCAAATGAGTGGGGTGCTTGAAGAGGTAAGTGCATTGAGATAGAGTTTGGGGAGTTGAGAGGCTCACTAGAGAAGCTAACACATGGTGGTGTGCGCACTGGCGTCACATACGACCTTAGTTTCTTGACATTCCAGAGAGTGGAGTGCTCAAGAATCATGTGCAAGAGACTGAGAGGGTGAGCTGAGGACAAATGGCATAGTTGGGGGTGCTTTAGAGGCACTGGAAGGCTGAGGGCTAGGCACGACTTGTCATGAGCGCGGTCAAAAACTCACCGTGGAATGTGAGGCATGGACAGGGACAAGGGGGAGATATGTGTCGCATTTGAGGTGATGGGTAGGCGGAGTTGGTAGCAGCAAAGGAGAAATCATGTGCACAGCATCCAAAACTAGGGCAGCTCAAGCCACAACCATGGTATACCTGGCACATGCGTGCGAGCTGGAAGATGATTGCTGCCAGTGGGCCCAACATGTCAGCGAGCGAAGAGAGATGGCATTTGTTTGATTATACACTTGACATGTAAAGGGTTTAGGAGTTGTGTGTTCGAGTACTTGCTTAGCCGATCAAAGCTCTCGAGGTAGTGCGGATTGGTTGGAGATTACGAGGGCCAAGTTAACAAGGAGAGTGGCATGGTGCAGGTGGAGACATGATGTGGCAGGAGCACAGGGCATGGGCTATAGCAGAGAGGAGAAATGACATGCGTGGTATCCAAAACGATGACCATGGCATCAAAACCAGTGGCCTGTGTTCATGCAGGCTAGAGGTGGAAGAAAGGTATTGCAAGTGGGCCACACTCGACAGTGAGAAAGATTAAAGGTGAGAAGAGCTAAGAGGTTTGAGCAAAAGTTAGACACATCAGATGAGCTCGAATGATTATGAAAATTATTACAAATGCTCTTTGATAGAGAGTTGATGATTGTGTAAATTTTTCAGAGTTTCATCTTCTCTTGATTTTTCTAGAAAAATCTGAGAAGAATTCTTGTTGAATTTACATATATTTATTTGATTTAGATAGCTCCAAAACTTGCTTTGATATTTTTTGTGTGAAAAATTATGCTCGTGGCATTTTTAGGATGGTTCTCATGCCACTCACAGGGAACAAAAATTCTCATGCCACTCTTAACTATATTTTCTAACATTTGATTTGGATACAATTTGATTTGTATTTTATGTACTTTTGACTTTTGAAAATCAAAATTTTCCAATGAAGCTCCAAGAAAAGACAAGGGAACAAAAATGCATTCAAAAGTGTAAGTTTTTTTTATCATTTTTTGCATGCCTTCGAATTTGGGATGTTACAGATAAGATTATACGAGACTGATCGTACAAAAATAGCACACCTGCAAGTGCACAGGTTGCCACTGAAATAGCGGCGAGTGTCGTGTTCTCCACAGGGACTAGACTGAGGCTACCGGTGCTCAGCTAAAGTTAGGTCAATCAAAACAGGGGGGAAAACTAAACCTAAAACAACTACTGAATCCACCAAACAAACTAACTATTGAACGAACTCTAATTCGCATAGACGAAATGAAAAACTAACTAAACGATCAAAGGATGACAGGATGAGCGACCACATGAATGGACATCGTACGGCCGCACGAACGACAATGACGACTACGTGATCAAACACACGACTATCAACCGATGACCTAACTAACTACCGACCGCAAGAAAGAAGAAGGGAGTTGATAAGCACTGGGGGAGTGTAGAAGCATGAAGGGAGTCAAGAGAAAGAGGAGGAAGACAGTCGATGGCTAACTAGATGATGACAGAACACGATAACACAAACATAGAACTATTACAAAGACTACATGACCTAACTACTGACCGACCATGAGATAGAAGAAAAGAGGGAGATCGAGAAGCACAAGGAAGGATCTAGAAGCACAAAGGGAGTCAAGATAGCAATGGGAAGGGAAACAGTCACTGGATAGCTAATTCACATAACTTGACCACATGCAAATCCACATAAACAACTAACACTGACATCTAACACATAAAACAACTGACAGAGCTAAACATAGATCATATATGACAATTACTAATGCAAATTACTAACACGAACACATATAACAATTGCAGGCACTGATTATGCACTAAACAGGAACATAGAGCAATTCAAGAACAAATTACCAAGCACAATAACACATCTTAGCGAGCACATGCATACATCTCACAAACACATATCATAATAGTAATTAATAGTGATTAATAGCAAGTAAGGTAAACATTAATTAGAAAAAAAGTAGGAAGGCAGGAAGAATTGGGGATTGGAGTGAACAGAAGGGAGTAGAAATAGTAGAGGAGAGGTGTTGGTGGTGCAGAAGAAGAGGTCACCATCAGTGTCATTCAAGAGGATGTAGGGGTTGGTGATGTGGAAGAAGATGGGGTCACGGTCACCAAGGTTGGTGTCATGATGGCGGCCAGTGAAGCAGAGGCTAGCGCACTGTGCTGACGATGCAAAGGCTCAGTGCGGACTGCAGAGAAGGAATCAGTGGTGATTGAGGTAGCCAGTGAGACAGTGGCGCTAATGAGGGAGAGGTGGCGCGGTAGCAAGCCGGCCTAGCCTGGCCGCTAGCTGGAGGTGGAAGAGATGGGGGAGAGAAGCAAGATGGGGCAAAGGAAGAAGTAGCTGATTGCTGGCTCCGATCTGGTCTATGGAGAGGAAGAGGAAGGTGAGGTAGGGTGGTGGCATTAGCATGTCGGCAAGCTAGCCCGACCTCGCCAGCGATCGGAGGTGGAAGAGATGGGGTTGGGGAGAAGCACACGGGGGCAAGGGAAGAAGAAAGCCGAGCTCGGTGGAGGGAGAGCAAGGCGGCGACGCTGAGGTAGGAGGTGGAGGAGTAAAGAAGGGAGGCGGCCAAAGAAGGAATAGGGGTGTTGTGTTGTAGTGAGTGGTGGAGAAGGAGGTGGCCAAAGGGAGGAGAGGAGTGGCGGCGGTGATGTGTTGTGCGCCGACGAGCTGTGGCCCGGCGCTCGCCGGCGGTCAGATGTGGAGGAGAATGGGGGAGGGCAAGAAGGTGAAGGCGAGAAGAAAGAATGAACCAGGCTCGAAAGATTTTTGCAGCGGTGGCTAGGGTTTGTAGGCAGATTGAGGAGTTGGGAATTTTGTGATTTAGCCCTCTAGATTTTCAGGAACTACAATCTAGTCCTTCCCCCATTTGATTTCTTCTGAATTAGACGTCCAGGGCTCCGTTTTCTTCGCGATTTGATCCTACGTGTTCATGTCGACGCGTACATTTGTACGGAGCAGTTTTGGAATGCCAAATTTGTCATTTATGCACCTTGATCATGCCCGCCTATGAAAAATATGTAAAAATGTAAAATGGTCTTGAGTAGCTAATTATAGAAAAGCATGTAAATGATGATAAATGATCTTGAAATATGAAAAATATGAGGGTAAAATGATGGGTAAATATATGTAAATATGACGCATGTCAGAGACAACCTTGTGCAATGACAAAACCAGATGAGATAGCCTTGCGTAGTCACAAGAGCAGACAAGACAGCCTTGCGCAGTGACAAAACTAGATGAGACAGCCTTGGGTAGTGATAAGACCAAACGGGGTAGCTCTAAGTAGTGATGTGATGCTATGCTGGTGCATGAATCGTCCGACGTGTCGCTGCCTCGTGGATGTGAATTTGCCCAAACTAAATTAGATCGTACACCGCATTAGGTTAGGCTATAAGTACTACCCCTTTCACAACATGTCTTCCTGCACCATGACTGCAACACAAATTCACTACCATGGAGGAGCAATGGGAGGAGATCACCTAACTCACAAGGGCTGCTGCGGCCTAGGATAAACAAGCGGAGCATGCTAGGAGTCCACCTCTGTAAAGCAAAGGCCCTATACCTCCAACCCCTGAAGAGAAGACCCCCCTGAAGAGAAGACCCCTATACCTCCAACCCCAATCCATAGCTTAACATTCCCACCATGCGTTCGCTGCAACCCCCACCCATGGGGGAGACACCCCCTCTGCTGGTGCAGGGATGTATTCAAGTTCTTCAAGTCCAAGGAGTGGTTGAGTTGGGCATGCATTACTTGGGTTGCGGTAACTACGCCTGGGACTATCCCGGCCAGTATTGGGATATGGCCTACTACCGGTAGTTGGTAAGAATGGGTTACACTACATTCCATTACCAGTTCTCTTGTATGGCACATACTACCAAGCTCTTCCCTTTTCCCATAGTCTCTGGATTCACTATGTGCCTACGGCAAATGGATCGACTAGGAGATTGTTGGAACCTGGAGCAACGACTCCTGGATCCTCTATGTAAATCGCACTAGTCCAGGACCAGCTAATGCACACAGCGTACAACAAAGATAAATATCAACCATAATGATATTTATTAACTGAATATGGGCATGAATACCAAAGTTTACATCAACGGCACATAAGCCAAAATTAAGTAATAAGTAGTGGAAGAAAAACCGAAGCGGAAGAAGCCCACTGAGCCTGCCCACAGGCAAACGACAGTAAGACGCGGCCTATTCATCCAGATCTTCACCATAGTAAATGTCTTCCTTCTCTGTGTGGAAAAAGCAAGGTGAGTACAAACTTGTACTCCGCAAGTCACACAGAAAAATGCACCATAATGATAAAGGTTTCAATGGAAGGCTTATAGGGTTAGTTTGCATAAAACAGCATTTATGAAATATAGTAAATAGATTGAAATGGCTAAATTTAATACAGTAAGTAAAACAGTACTTGAGTTAGAAAATAATACCGTCAGTGCAGGCTCCGCCCATACACCAACCTATCCACGGGCATCCCACCCGGACCATCTTTTCCAAAAGATCTCGTATGGATTCCATCCATCCACACGCTTTCAAACACTCGCAGATTCCATCCATCCACAAGCTACCATTCTCTCATGGGTTCGTCCACCCACAAGGTTTTCATCCTCTCATGGATTCCATCCATCCATAAGGTTTTCGAAAATCATTTTTGAAAAGCAAAGTCTAATCCATGAAAAACTCTTACTCAGCATGCCCATGACCGTGGGCACGGCTATCCAGGATAGATTATACACTCTGCAGAGGTTGTACAGCTTTACCCACAAGACACAATCATCCCATATTGCCACGCGATTACACACTTCCTTAGGTGTGCGGCGAGGAGTCGTGACAAGGCCTTTACAATGCAAAGCCTTCAACCTGGTCGAGCCAACTCTAATGTTTCACCCCAGTAAGGAATCCACCAGACTAGGACCCCCTCTTGAGCCTAGACGAGACTTCTCATGGCTTAACCACGCTCGCCCAAGTGAGACTTCACATGGCACCAACCACGCTCACTTTCAACCTACGACTTGACTCAGGTTGGGACTTTGCAAATTATTCAGCCAGGGCTGTCCCATACCAGCCATGTGGTAGTACGATTAGGGCTTTGCAACAGTAGCTCACAGACCGGTCCTTAATCTGACTTAGGCCCAACCACATACCCCCGTGCACAACAATCAACCACTGCGGCTCCAAGCAATAGGGCATGCCTGCACCCACCAATCTAACCAATTGCCTAAGTCTAAACTAGGTTTTGATATTTTGTTTTCAAAATATTTCATAAACCTCCTTGACTCACCAAAGTCAAGAGTTCATATCAAAAGCGTATCATTTTATGTAAACAGGGTTATCATTTTATGTGAGAGATACCCCAAAACAAAATTATATGACTATGCAGGGCTAAGCATTTGATTAAACTCTCTAGCCAACACTAATGTATTAACTAGAGTTTGATTTTAGGGTGACAAGGTATTGAGGATTTCAAATTCAAAGGAGGGATAGGCAACAACTAAATTTAAAACTGAATTGAAATACGTTGATTAAAAATATGCATGCAATATAATTTAAACCAACATAATTTTATTTTGAAATCTGGGATCAACATGATCAAGGAGTGTGACTGGCCTTGCTCTTCAAATTTGTGCAACTCTTCGTCGAAGAAATCTCTCGAATCGTCGAAGTCTACACGCGAAAATAACCCACCAAATTCAAATAAATTCAAATTAAATTCAAATTGACTTCAAATATTTGAATTGAGGCTAGAAATGGATAGAGGGAAATTTTTTATGAATTTAGAAATTTGAATGGACCAAATCGGGGTTAGGACGAAGGAGAACGGGCTCTGGGAAGTTTGAAAAGAGAGAAAATGGAAAAAGAGGATTTTTGGAATTATTCTTCTAAAGGAAAATCTGGGATTATGCCGTCAGCATTGAGTCAGCCAGGGGTAAACCCCACTGACAGGTGGGGCCCTGGTCTATGGACCAGGTCCACCGGCTCGGGAAGGGACGGAGATGGTGGGGTGTGCTGACGGGGCAGGGGCGGGCGAGGTGGCGCCGAGGTGGCAAGCCGTGGCGCCGCGTGGTTGCCACGGGGGTAGGCTGAGCTGACGTGGCCGGCCGACCGGGGAGGAGCTCGGGCCCAGGGAGCTCACCGGCGAATGCCGGCACGGCGGCCGGCGGTGAGGGGAGAGGAGGTGCGGGGGAACCCGGGGGCGGCTCGGGGCTTACCAAGGAAGGTCGGCAGCGAGCGGCTCACGGCGCGACGGCGATAGAGCGCACGGGAGGGGAAGGGAGAAGTGGGGGAGGTGGGGCGGAGTGAGGCGGTGCCGATGGAGGGGTTAAATAGGTGCGGTTAGGGGTGGAGCGCGGAGAATTTCTCGCCGGAGTGGGCGGCCGATGCGGGCGGTTAGGAGGTGGCCGGCGCGAATTAGGGGGAGAAGAGGTGGGCGCGGGGCGCGGGTCGTGCGGGGAGGGGGTGGCGGAGTGGGGGAGGTGGTTGGCGTGCGTACGGAGAGGGGGCGGGCGCGAGATGGCCGGAGACGGTTGCGGGCGGCGGCGGGTGCGGGAGGAAGAAGATGGCCGCGTGGGGAAGAAGGCGGGAGTGACTGACGGGCGGGCCCGGGGCGCAGAGAGAGAGAGGGGAGGAAGGGAGCGGCTGCCGGGTGGGACCCGGTCGGCAGAGGGACGGGGAGAGAAGAGGGGCGCGACATGTGGGGTCGGAGAGAGAGAAAGAGAGCGGGAGGGCACGGGCCGGTGAGATCGTGGGGGCGGGGATCGGACGGCCGAGAGAGGGGCGAGGCGGGGACCGCCGGATGGGGGCGAGTGGGGGGCGACGTGGCGGGCGTCGGAAGGGGGTAGGCGGGATGATGTGGGTGGCGGGGATGGGGCGACACGGCTGGCATCTGGCCGTCCACGTGGCGGCTGGAGGAGAGGGGAGATGTTTTAATTTTATTTTCTAATTTTTGGGTTTTTCAGAAAAGCACAGAAATTCCATTAAGCCTCAGAAAAATACCAAATGACCTCCAAAAATTCCAGAAAAATTCATAGAATCTCCTGGAGACATTTTGCAATTAAAAAATATTTCCAACTATTTTTGGTATTTAATTTTCATACTTTAAAAAACATTTTAATTTCAAAAATACATTTTAAACTCCTGAAAACTCAGAAAAATCAAATAAGAGTCAAATAAATCCAAATGACTAATTTGAAATAAAGTTTTTGTATAAAATCAAAATATCATTTTATTTAATAATTTTAGGTTTTCAGTTAAAATACTTTTCAAATCCAGCTTTTTCAAAAACAGAAATTCAAGGCAAATCCAAAAATTAAATTTTGGCACAAAAATACTTATTTTAATTTAGAATTTTATTTTAATTAATTAATTATTTTTATTTTTGCAAAAACCTGGGCTGTTACAGAGATCCATCGCATGACCAATGGACTCCAGACAATGAGGAGTTGGACACCCAGATGGCACCCGAGAGGATGGAGGAGCGGTACCGCAGTGAAGATTGAAGCAAGCGTATCTGGCGGGAGATGCAAGCTTAGCTAGAGGCATGCAGGCGTAGGGAGTGGGAGGCTTGTGTGGAGGAGCACGAGAGAAGGCCTGAACTGGCAGCCAAGGCCATGACGGACGATGAGGACTACAACACCGAGTTGGGCTACAAGGGCAAATGGCCATGTTCCTAGTAGCAATTCGATGCTCTTCGTCCATATGTCCAATGTATTTATAATTCCCTAAAGGCATTCATGTACCATCCTTAGTTCATTAGCCTACGTACCATGTAACCCCCTTGTCGGATGAACGATCTTGTTGTTTTCCTTACACCATTTATCCGAACTTCCCCTCCATGTATGAATTCTCTATTGCATCGCAATAGCACTTACCTTTATACTTACAAATCAATGCTACCCCAATTGTCCTCACAAAAATTTTTATATAATTTATCGCACTACAACAACATATGATGATGGCAAAATGTTATTGTGAATCTAACGGATTTCATACGATTCACAATCTACGAAAATCACAAACACATCAACCAATATTATCTGGCCTTTTTAAAAAAAACAACTTAGAAACAATGTTTGCTAAATGTTACCTACCTACAACAATTGCCATTTACTCCCCCCATAATTATTTCCATTGGATTAACAAAATAATCATATATTTTTAGCATTCGCCCAATGGTTAGGCGAGTAGAGGATTATTGCTCAACCGTTGGGCAACACATGCCAAAGTCGCTCTACAGTTGGACGACATGGGCAACTCGCCCAACCATTGGGCGACTTGGCCTGGTGTCGCCCAACAGTTGGGTGACTTGTGCATATCACCCAATCATGTGACAACAGATGGCCATTTCCACAAAATAATAATAAAAAGTGGGTATAATACTGTAATTCAAAATTAAAATTGATTATTTTAAAAAAAATTCTCCAAGATTGTAATCTTGTTTTATCTTAATCAATAAAGGTCTCTTTCCCTAAAAACTAACCATGAGGTTTACTTTATGTCTACTTCCTTCGGAATCTTGTGAAATTAAAGCATGCAATTGTTTCCTGCCACTCATAAAATCATCATTATGCTTGCTGCCGAGTGGTGAGTTTCCACCCACAATGAGAAAGTGATTTAGTGGTAAGCATTGGCAGTGTATCAAGCTACTGCCAATGATATTTTTAATGAAATAACAGGCTTCAACATTGATGCTTGAATAAATCATTTTTCTATCATCGAATATATAATGAACTACCTGATTTCCCGCACAACTGTGTGGCTAGATACTTCAATACATATGTTTATATTTGTAAGAGTTGTATTTATTATAAATATTTATATTATGTTTCTTATGCACAGCTGTAGCATCTATCTGATGTATATATTTGATTAATCTGCACTATTACAGTTTGTATCCACCACAATCGACTATGTAGATTTTTTTACCGATTAATTAATGTGGAAATATCTAGCCCTTAACCTTGTTTCAATAATATAATATATTCATGTTTTGTTTAAAGCTAAAACAACATCAGGTAGCCCATGATGATTGAATCACATGGGCAGTTGTGACGCCAAAGGCTGTGGTATTTGGAGAAACATTGTATTTCAATTCAATCATCATATTAGTTTTCTCTACAGTATTTCCATTTTTCCTTGCAGGACCTTGATGAGTTGATTAATTAGTTCTATTATAACTATAATTAATAAATTGTCACTACAAAATGATTAGGTGGCCTAGCATAAGTATATAATTTATTCAAAGAGTAATATCAAAGCAAATGAGTAAACACAAAACAAAAAATTTCTGAACACTTGAGATAGGTCTAGCGTGCATGTTAATCTTGAAGCTAGCGGGCCTGAATTATCAGATATTTAGATACATTGCAAGAAGTAAGACCTTCAATTTTTAAAACTTAGATGAGACATGACCGGTCAGCCAATCGAGCTCTCAGGCACTGTCGGACCCCAGGTCTAGCAACCCCAAATCCTTTGTGATGCGGATCCACCTAGCAAGCTAGCTGAACCCCGTTGCTTTGGCCCTGATCTTTCACGATACGCCTTGTTGGATGCCTTCTCCAAGATGAGCCTTCTCCCACGCACACCGCAGCACGTGAACGAAGGGTAGAGAAACCAAAGTTTCAGTGAGTAGAATCCAACACCACAATTGGATTCAACACACCAAGAGCAATTCCTCGATGGAAATCTCAAGAACACGCCAACAATGGCCACCAAACTATGGTGATTTTCTGGTTTCTATTTCTCAAATCATAACCTAAGTTACAATGGGGCTAAGGCCCTGGCCTTATATTGGTGCACAATGCACGGCCTTGATTACAACTCATGCACTACTTGGCCTAAGGCCGAAACAAACTCCAATACGAACTAAAAAGGAAATACCTAAACTGCTACCTCTGGTTTCTCTCTCAATTTGCAACTTGACCGTGGGATTCCGTGGCTGGCACCTCATCTATTATGTGGGGCTTCAAAATAGCTTTCCAACGAGTCCAAGAACGCCCAAATCGGACTCCGTTTGTGAAAGTTATGGACGTTTTAGTATCGATCTTGCCAGCTGTCCCAATCCGAGTCCGAATCGGTTTCAAATCTTTATATGTTTTGTTTTCTTGCTCAAGGGGCTTCCAAATCCATTTGAAACCTGAAAAGGAGTCCTTCTCAACCTTTAGAAAGTCATGGTGTGGTCGGATTTTACTCTTACTTACATTGCAATACTCGAACTCTTTATGTTTGGCAAGTCTCGCGCGTCTCTCCGGACAGCTCGTGCAGCATCCAATGAAATTGCCATAACTTTGTATCGAAAGCTCCAAATCAAGTGCCGTTTGATTCGTTGGAAAATAGACTTCATTAGCTTTCCAAATATGTCTCTTGTACACATTAAAAGTCTCAGAATTGGTATTCAAAGCTTCTTGAACATTACGCACGGAACTGCAAGCACTAACCAAAGTTGTAGTGCTACTTGGTGCCACATCACTTTGTGATTTCACCGCACCATTCCCTGAATCAGTAGGTAGTGCTCACAGATACATTACTGTTTATCAAAAATATATCATGTGGAAGCGTAGATAATACAGTAACAACTTACTCATAGGCCGATCAGGCTGAAATCAATAAAATGCAGCAGCGAAAACTTTACTCAAGTGGGACCCCTCAGGACTTATCCATAGGTAGCCAGCTAGGGTTCATGACCTAGTTCTTGGCCTCTTCATCTTCCAGCTCTATCGATCCCCTTAAGGCACCGTAGGGCTTGATCTTCTTTCTCTTATTGACTGAGTAACGGTAATTGAGCAACAATGAGTACAATGGTACTTAACAAGCCACCACATAGAATGCAAATAATAATAGATGCAAGGCTGTCAAGTGAGACTTGAGGTTCTTTTATTTGCTTAAAGCCGTTGGAAATATGCCCTAGAGGCAATCATAGAGATGATGATATTTCGTTGTATCCATTATTTAATAAATGTTCCTTGAATATTGCCTTTGTGTTGATTAACAAGTATGTGACTTGTTTGTGAAACTCTTTACTTATATGGTTATTCTAAAGTTGTCCCTAGTCGGAGTTCATGTGAGGACACACGTGAATAATGGATTAGCACATGTATCGGTTGATGACCATGTTTCACAGGTCATAGACATGGAGATGTCAAACCAATAATGTGGACACATGTTTAGAACATGGGGTTGGACCGACCCAACATGAGACATAACAATTATACTTATGATTCTCTCTCTACACAATGTATACGCCTTGTCCTTAGACCTGAGATTGTCGCATGTACTTGAGATGTGAATCGACCTACTTAGGGGCTATCAAACGCTACTCAGAATCGGTAGTTATAAAGGTAGCTTTCGGGTTTGTCATGAAGCATGCTGCGAGGCATGGTCGGTCGAGATGGGATTTGCCCTCTCTATCCGAGAGAGATATCTCTGGGCCTCGAGTGATCGGATCCAGAAATGCATGGCCATGCTACTTAAGGTTAAGAGTTAACCTAGTAAGGGATTCGGATCACGGGATCGAGAAAGAGTGGTCAGCTTGGAGCTCGACCAAATATCGTGAGGCAAAGGGATTGGCATGTACATAAAGTTATGATGGTTCGTTCGATATGATCTTTATGTATGTTTAGGAGTTGGCACGTCTTGCTAGAGGTCGCTACCAACTATTGACCGAGTAGGTAAACTCGTGTCATGTCTAAACATACGTGAACCCATAGGTCACACACTTAAGGGCTGAAGCCTAATTCGGATTGGATCCGGTTGGATGGGTATTGAGTCCTAATGGGCCTCCATTCGCTGAAGCCCATTATAAGGACGTCTATAAAAGGAGGGCTAGGCGCACGGGTAGAGAGAATTTCGTGACCTCCTCAAACCCCGGCGCCACCCTCCCACGCCTGGCGCTCGCGCGGATCTAGTAATCCGGCGTGCGTCGCTTCCTCCGTCACGTGGATACCTTTTGGCGGCGCTGCATCCGTAGCGTTTGGGCGAACCGCAAGAGAGGAGTTGTACGCTGGGCGCCGCGACGAGGACGGGAAGTAGTACGACTACTCGCCCGACGTCTTTGCATCGATGTAGTACGACTACTCGCCCGACGTGCTGCATCAATTCCGCACCTGCGCGTCTAGTGGTAATTCCGTGATCTATAACTGCAGTGATCTTGGTTTACGGGCATAATTTTTATTAATTTGCGCTAGCGTAGCCTACCCGTAGTCCTTCAGTGGTATCAGAGCCATTGCTGTCATGTTATAGGTTCGGGTGATTTGCATATGGCGATATGTAAGTCGTTATGATCGATGTGATCGATTGCATAGTTCGTAATGGATAGATCTGGTTTCGTGATCATTACGCTAAGGTCGTGCCACAACTTACCCCTACCGGTCGGTATCACCATCGGGTTAGACAGTGACACGTAAAACCGATTGCGGAATGCGAAGATCAATATGATTGGTCGAATCGGAACCTAGATTAATAATCGATATTCCGTGATTGTGCTGCTAAGGTCGTGCCACAACATACCCCTACCGGTCGGTATCACCATCGGGTGAAGCGGTGACACGTAAAACCGGTTGCGCACGCGAAGATCAATGCAAATTGGTCGAATCGAACAATAGTCGATTTGGGGTAAATATGATTTGCCGATCAAAATCCTAAGTAAAAATTGCATAGATTGGATCTGTTTTTACGAATGTCCGAACGCCCGGCCGACGGCGGCCGCCGGGCGCACAGCCCCCGGCTCGGCGCGGCGCGGTCGACGACGGTCCACGCCCCGAGCCGAGCGGCGGACCGGCCGGAGCCGTTCCGCATACGGCCGGGGCGCGTCGCCGGCCCCCATCCGCTTCCCTCCCGGCAATTTCAAGCACTCTTTGACTCTCTTTTCAAAGTCCTTTTCATCTTTCCCTCGCGGTACTTGTCCGGACGCCCGGAGATACCGCGAGGGGCGCTGCCCCTTCGAACCCCGCGGGGGGAAACCCCCTCGACCCCCTTATCCGGTAGATTGCGAATCTATGCATAACTTGTTTTTGCAGGATGTATGTGACCAGTATGGCCTAATGTGTATGTGATGCATGTTTGTAATATTTTCATGACCTGCGTGTCGTGGGTTCGGCAACACGGCTGGAGCCATTGTGTTGTCAAAGTATTGTATTAACGGCCTGCGTGCCGACTTGTGATGATTCCTTGTATCCATGTATTTTATTACTAGCTGTTATGAGTAATAGCTTGTATTAGTACTCGGAGGACACATCACTTGGAGGATGGCACACATTATCCATGGAGATGGAGATCATCATGGTGGATGATTCTATGGCGATGGAGATCACCATGAGAAAATGGGCCATCTTGAGTCACAACTATGTGAATGCTATTCCTGTTTGTTTTACTTCTATGCATGCTTGAATGGTAGAAGTATAGCGATCCCTCACATAATGTTAAGTTAAAACATATGCCCTCCCAACTAAACCTTGCACCATCCCATGTCTTGTAAATTGATGGTGGGTCTATAAAATTAGGGCACCATCGACTTTCCTTGACTAGATGGGTTTGTATCGGATACATACATGCATAAGGGTTGGTGAACTTAACAAGGTTATCATAAAGGTTATGGGCCTTGGGGCATAAAGGTTGGGCGCCGAGGCATAGAGATGTCACCCAACAACAAGAGTCATATAGAGATATGATTAGTAAGGTGTTACTTACCGAATTACCTTGTCTCCTAGCGGTGATGCAAAAGCTCACTAGTAGACTAGTTAATTGCGGATCTTGAATCGCTAAGAATCAATAGAGGGATATTGATTTTAGTGGGAGTACATTCTATTAAATTTGTTTAATACGGTTTACTCTATCATGGTTCTATTTGTCTTAGTATTTTGCATTTCCTATTGTAGATCAATGGCATCTAGCAGCACAAGCACACCCTTTTGCTTTGCGATCGATTCTTGAGAAAGAAAAATTAAATGGAACAAACTATTCGGATGGTCCGTAACACGAGAATTGTTCTCGGGGCGGATAAAAGGAACACGTTCTAGACACCCAAATCCCGTAAGAACTCTGCGACAATGCGATCGCTGCATTAAAAATGCCTACAAGAAAGCATGTGATGACTCTCTTGAGATTAGTGTCTTATGCTTGCATGCATGGAACCCGACCTTCAAAAGCGGTTTGAGGATCGAAGCGTATGATATGATCATGGCGCTTAAGGACATGTTCGATACACGAGCCAGACTGAAAGGTTCAATGTGTCTAAGGCTTTTCGGAATGCAAGTTAACGAAAGGTGCACCGTAGGCCCACATGTGATCAAAATGGTTGGTTACTGATCGGACTTTGGATAAACGTGGTTTTCCAATTAGCCAAGAGTTGGCAACCGATTTCATTTTGGCGTCTCTACCACCTAGCTATGGACATTTCATTTCGAACTACCATATGCATGGGGTGGAAAAGGGCCTTAATGAGCTTTGTGGGATGCTCAAAACAGCAGAGTGACATTAAGAAGTGTGCGGGGCCTAGCCATGTGATGGCTGTGCAGAACAAGTCTAGCTTCAAGAAAAGGGTAAGAAGCCATGGGCAAAGAATAAGGGCAAGGCCAAAGATATGATCTCAAAGCCAACGCCTAAGCCTAAAGCTGGACTGGAGCTGAGACAGTATGCTACTATTGTAAAGAGATCGCCACTGGAAGAGAAACGCAAGAAGTACATGGATTACGAGGAATGCAAGAAGAATCTTTGGATGTAAGACTTCCACCCATGGTACACTTGTCATAAATGTTTTAGACATTTTTCTTGCTGATTCTCCTATTAACTCTTGGGTATTTGATACCGGATTAGTTGCTCACATTTGCAACTCGATGCAGGGGCTAATAAGAAGTAGAGGAGTCGCAAGAGGTGAAGTTGATTTTCGCGTCGGAAATAAAGCAAGGGTTGCTGCGTTGACCGTCGGCACCATGCAACTTCAGCTTCCTTCAAGATTTATTATGGAATTGAATAATTGTTATTATGTTCCTAGTATGAGTCGAAACATTTTATCTCCCTCATGTTTGATGAGACATGGTTATTCATTTGCAAGTAAAGACAATGGTTGTTTGATCTCTAAAAATGAAATGTTTGTGGCTTTTGCGCCCATTGTGAATGGGTTATTTATTTTAAATCTTGATGATGCGCCTATCTTTAACATAAATGCTAAAAGACTTCGACCTAATGATTTGAATCCCACCTATGTTTGGCATTGTCGTTTGGGTCACATAAGTGAAAAGCGCATGAAGAAGCTCCATGATGATGGTCTTCTAACTTCGTTTGATTTTGAATCATACGAGACATGTGAAGCTTGTTTGCTTGGTAAGATGACCAAGTCACCTTTCAAAGGTTCTTTTGAGAGGGCATCAGACTTGTTGGAAATCATACATACTTGATGTATGTGGACCAATGAGCACGATCGCTAGAGGTGGATTTCATTACTTCATAACTTTCATCGATGATTTTAGTAGATATGGCTATGTCTACTTAATGAAGCATAAGTCTGAAACTTTTGAAAAGTTCAAAGAGTTCCGAATGAGGTTGAAAATCAACGTGCCAAGAAAATTAAGGCTCTGCGATCGATCGTGGTGGCGAGTATTTGAGTCATGAATTTAGCAATCATCGAAGAGTTGCGGAATTGTTCCACAGCTAACACCGCCGAACGCCTCAAAGAAATGGGGTATCCGAGCGCGTAATCGGACCTTGTTGGACATGGTTCGATCGATGATGAGCCGATCAGATCTACCATTATCATTTTGGGGTTACGCTCTAGAAACGGCAGCTTTCACACTTAATAGGTACCGTCTAAATCCATAGTTAAGACACCATATGAGATATGGACTGGGAAGAGTCACGGTTTGTCTTTTCTAAAGATTTGGGGATGTGAGGCATTTGTCAAAAGACTTAAGTCGGATAAGCTCACACCCAAGTCGGATAAATGCATTTTAGTAGGATATCCGAAGGAAACCTTTGGATATTACTTTTACAACCGACTAGAGGGCAAAGTGTTTGTCGCTCAAGTGGTGTTTTCCTAGAGAAAGAGTTTCTCAACAGGAGACAAGTGGAAGAACGGTGCAGCTTGAAGAGGTTCAAGATGAACCAATCGGGAAGACTCGACGAATGATGCCCACGTGGCGAACAAGTTGAGAAACCCATGGCAAAGGAAGCACCACCACCACGAAGGTCGGAAAGGCTCCGCAATATGCGAGATATGTTATTGTTAGACAATGATGAGCCTACGACCTATGCGGAAGCAATGATGGACCAGACTCGAGAAATGGCATAGTGCCATGAGATCCGAGATAGCATCCATGGGAGACAATCAAGTTTGGAACTTGGTTGACCCGCTGATGGTGTTAAAACCATAGAGTGCAAATGGATCTATAAAAGAAGATTGATATGGATGGAAATGTTCATATCCATAAAGCTCGACTTGTCGCAAAGGTTTCGGCAAGTTCAAGGAGTTGACTACGATGAGACCTTCTCACCTGTAGCGATGCTTAAATCTATACGGATCATTCTAGCTATTGCTGCATATTTCGACTATGAGATATGGCGGATGGATGTCAAAACGGCTTTCCTTAATGGAAATTTAACCGAGGACGTGTATATGATACAGCCCGAGGGTTTTGTCGATCCAATCAATGCTAGAAAAGTATGCAAACTTCAAAAATCCATTTATGGATTGAAGCAAGCATCTCGGAGTTGGAACATTCGTTTTGATGAAGTGGTCAAAGGGTTTGGCTTCATCAAAACGAAGAAGAATCTTGCGTTTACAAGAAGGCAAGTGGGAGCTCGCTCGTATTTCTAATCTTATATGTAGATGACATATTACTGATTGGAAATGATATTGCTATGCTCGAGTCCGTTAAGACCTCACCAAAAAATAGTTTTTCAATGAAGGACTTAGGGAAGCGGCATATATTTTGGGTATTAAGATCTATAGAGATAGATCAAAAGGCTAATAGGATTAAGCCGAGTACTTACATTGACAAAGTGTTGAAGCGGTTCAACATGGAGGAGGCAAAGAAAGGGTTCTTGCCCATGTCTCATGGCATAAATCTTGGCAAGACTCGGTGTCCTTCGACAAGCGATGAGCGAGATCGCATGAGTAAGATTCCATATGCTTCGGCCATTGGATCTATCATGTATGCTATGATATGTACTCGCCAGATGTTTCCTATGCTCTAAGTGTTACGAGCGAGATACCAGTGATCCGGTGAGAGTCATCGGGCGGTGGTTAAAAACATCCTCAAGTATTTGAGAAGAACTAAGGATGTGTTCCTAGTCTACGGAGGTGAGGAAGAGCTCGTTGTAAATGGTTACACCGATGCAAGCTTCCAAACCGACAAAGACGATACAAATCGCAATCGGGTTTTGTGTTCATTTTGAGCGGTCGTGCGGTCAGTTGGAAGAGTTCCAAGCGGGAGACCGTGCGACTCTACAACGGAGGCCGAGTACATTGCGACTTCAAGCAGCAAAGGAAGGTGTTTGGATAAGGAAGTTCATTTCGAACTAGGTGTGGTTCCTAGTGCGTGCGATCCTCTGGATCTTTCTTGTGATAACAAGTGGGGCCATTGCGCAAGCCAAGGAGCCAAGGAATCACCAAAAGAACAAACACATATGCGGCGGTTTCATCTCATTCGAGAGATCCTCAATCGAGGAGATTTAAAGATATGCAAAATACACACGGATTTGAATATTTCAGATCCTTTGTGAAGCCTCTCCACACCCTAAGCATGAGGCGCACACAAGAGCTATGGGTATTAGATATCTTCTAGATTGACTCTAGTGCAAGTGGGAGATGTTGGAAATATGCCCTAGAGGCAATCATAGAGATGATGATATTTCGTTGTATCCATGATTTAATAAATGTTCCTTGAATATTGCCTTTGTGTTGATTAACAAGTATGTGACTTGTTTGTGAAACTCTTTACTTATATGGTTATTCTAAAGTTGTCCCTAGTCGGAGTTCATGTGAGGACACACGTGAATAATGGATTAGCACATGTATCGGTTGATGACCATGTTTCACAGGTCATAGACATGGAGATGTCAAACCAATAATGTGGACACATGTTTAGAACATGGGGTTGGACCGACCCAACATGAGACATAACAATTATACTTATGATTCTCTCTCTACACAATGTGTACGCCTTGTCCTTAGACCTGAGATTGTCGCATGTACTTGAGATGTGAATCGACCTACTTAGGGGCTATCAAACGCTACTCGTGGCTGGGTAGTTATAAAGGTAGCTTTCGGGTTTGTCATGAAGCATGCTGCGAGGCATGGTCGATCGAGATGGGATTTGCCCCTCTCTATCTCGAGAGAGATATCTCTGGGCCTCGAGTGATCGGATCCGAAATGCATGGCCATGCTACTTAAGGTTAAGAGTTAACCTAGTAAGGGATTCGGATCACGGATCGAGAAAGAGTGGTCAGCTTGGAGCTCGACCAAATATCGTGAGGCAAAGGGATTGGCATGTACATAAAGTTATGATGGTTCGTTCGATATGATCTTTATGTATGTTTAGGAGTTGGCACGTCTTGCTAGAGGCGCTACCAACTATTGACCGAGTAGGTAAACTCGTGTCATGTCTAAACATACGTGAACCCATAGGGTCACACACTTAAGGGCTGAAGCCTAATTCGGATTGGATCCGGTTGGGTGGGTATTGAGTCCTAATGGGCCTCCATTCGCTGAAGCCCATTATAAGGACGTCTATAAAAGGAGGGCTAGGCGCACGGGGTAGAGAGAAATTACGTGACCTCCTCAAACCCTCGGCGCCACCCTCCCACGCCTGGCGCTCGCACGGATCTAGTAATCCGGCGTGCGTCGCTTCCTCCGTGCGTGTGGATACCTTTTGGCGGCGCTGCATCGTAGCGTTTGGGCGAACCGCAAGAGAGGAGTTGTACGCTGGGCGCGCGACGAGGGCGAGGAAGTAGTACGACTACTCGCCCGACGTCTTTGCATCGATGTAGTACGACTACTCGCCCGACGTGCTGCATCAATTCCGCTTTGCGCGTCTAGTGGTAATTCCGTGATCTATAACTGCGGTGATCTTGGTTTACGGGCATAATTTTTATTAATTTGCGCTAGCGTAGCCTACCCGTAGTCCTTGATGGTATCGAGCCATTCTTTGTCATGTTATAGGTTCGGGTGATTTGCATATGGCGATATGTAAGTCGTTATGATCGATGTGATCGATTGCATAGTTACGTAATGGATAGATCTAGTTTCCGTGATCATTCGCTAAGGTCGTGCCACAACTTACCCTACGGTCGGTATCACCATCGGGGTAGACAGTGACACGTAAAACCGATTGCGGAATGCGAAGATCAATATGATTGGTCGAATCGGAACCTAGATTAATAATCGATATTCCGTGATTGTGCTGCTAAGGTCGTGCCACAACATACCCCTACCGGTCGGTATCACCATCGGGGTAGACAGTGACACGTAAAACCGGTTGCGGCACGCGAAGATCAATGCAAATTGGTCGAATCGGAACAATAGTCGATTTGGGGTAAATATGATTTGCCGATCAAAATCCTAAGTAAAAATTGCATAGATTGGATCTCTGTTTTTTTACGAATGTCCGGACGCCGGCGCGGCGGCGCGCGCGCCGGGCGCCAGGGCCTCGCTCGCGCTGGCGGCGACGGTCCACACCCGAGCCGAGCGGCGGACCGGCGAGCCGTTCGCGCTCTGGCCGGCGCGTCGCCGGCCCCCATCCGCTTCCCTCCCGGCAATTTCAAGCACTCTTTGACTCTCTTTTCAAAGTCCTTTTCATCTTTCCCTCGCGGTACTTGTCCGGCGCCGGAGATACGCGGCGCCGCTGCTGCCGAACCCGAGAGAAACCCCTCGACCCCCTTATCCGGTAGATTGCGAATCTATGCATAACTTGTTTTTGCAGGATGTATGTGACCAGTATGGCCTAATGTGTATGTGATGCATGTTTGTAATATTTTCATGACTGCGTGTCGTGGGTTCGCAACACAGTGGAGCCATTGTGTTGTCAAAGTATTGTATTAACGGCTGCGTGCCGACTTGTGATGATTCCTTGTATCCATGTATTTTATTACTAGCTGTTATGAGTAATAGCTTGTATTAGTACTCGGAGGACACATCACTTGGAGGGATGGCACACATTATCCATGGAGATGGAGATCATCATGGTGGATGATTCTATGGCGATGGAGATCACCATGAGAAAATGGGCCATCTTGAGTCACAACTATGTGAATGCTATTCTGTTTGTTTTACTTCTATGCATGCTTGAATGGTAGAAGTATAGCGATCCTCACATAATGTTAAGTTAAAACATATGCCCTCCCAACTAAACCTTGCACCATCCCATGTCTTGTAAATTGATGGTGGGTCTATAAAATTAGGCACCATCGACTTTCCTTGACTAGATGGGTTTGTATCGGATACATACATGCATAAGGGTTGGTGAACTTAACAAGGTTATCATAAAGGTTATGGGCCTTGGGGCATAAAGGTTGGGCGCGAGGCATAGAGATGTCACCCAACAACAAGAGTCATATAGAGATATGATTAGTAAGGTGTTACTTACGAATTACCTTGTCTCCTAGCGGTGATGCAAAAGCTCACTAGTAGACTAGTTAATTGCGGATCTTGAATCGCTAAGAATCAATAGAGGATATTGATTTTAGTGGGAGTACATTCTATTAAATTTGTTTAATATGGTTTACTCTATCATGGTTCTATTTGTCTTAGTATTTTGCATTTCCTATTGTAGATCAATGGCATCTAGCACCACAAGCACCCTTTTGCTTTGCGATCGATTCTTGAGAAAGAAAAATTAAATGGAACAAACTATTCGGATTGGGTCCGTAACACGAGAATTGTTCTCGGGGCGGATAAAAAGGAACACGTTCTAGACACCCAAATCCCGGAAGAACCTGCGACAATGCATTGCTGCTTTGTTAAAAATGCCTACAAGAAAGCATGTGATGACTCTCTTGAGATTAGTGTCTTATGCTTGCATGCATGGAACGACCTTCAAAAGCGGTTTGAGGATCGGAAGCGTATGATATGATCATGGCGCTTAGGACATGTTCGGACACGAGCCAGACTGAAAGGTTCAATGTGTCTAAGGCTTTTCGGAATGCAAGTTAACGAAAGGTGCACCGTAGGCCCACATGTGATCAAAATGGTTGGTTCTGATCGGACTTTGGATAAACTTGGTTTTCCAATTAGCCAAGAGTTGGCAAGCGATTTCATTTTACGTCTCTACCACCTAGCTATGGACATTTCATTTCGAACTACCATATGCATGGGGTGGAAAAGGGCCTTAATGAGCTTTGTGGGATGCTCAAAGCAGAGAGTGACATTAAGAAGTGTGCGGGGCCTAGCCATGTGATGGTCATGCGAGAACAAGTCTAGCTTCAAGAAAAGGGTAAGAAGCCATGGGCAAAGAATAAGGGCAAGGCCAAAGATATGATCTCAAAGCCAACGCCTAAGCCTAAAGCTGGACCTGGAGCTGAGACAGTATGCTACTATTCGAGTATGTTTCTCTAGAAAACTTTCCAAAATCAGGTTTACATCCGCCTAACAGTTTTCTTCCCACCCTCAAAGGTTTTGAAATAGAACCAACTCGAGAAAATTCCCATGTCCACCCTTGGCCATGGGCATGGCTATTCGAATAGTTTATAGTCTGAAGAGACTGTATATCTTTACCCACAAGAAACAATCATCCCGACGGGTCTATGTGATTCCTTGGTCGCGCAGATCGAGAGATTATCACAAGGCCTTTACAATACCTCACCCTCTAGCATCTCACCCCGATGGGGTTGCTTCCATTATAATTTTATAATTACATTCTTATTATCATTATTATTTACAATTCATATTTTATCACATTGTTTCCTTGGAGAACACTTAAATATAAGTACCAAGATTTAGAAATGAATTGCAAAGATATAGATGACACACATTAGCTAGATGTTATTTTCTAGTTGGGCCCACAAATTATTGAGAGAGAAGAGGGACAGAGCAAAGAAGGAACGCGGCGGTTCGGCCAAAACAGGGAAAGTAGAGGAGGGGCTTGGGCGGCACACAGCCGACGGTGTCGTCGGCGAGTGGCAGCTAGAGTGGCACCGGTGACCACTGAAATGGGTTGCTCAGAGGATAGGGAAGCTATGGGAGGGGTTGGCGTAGCTTGGGCCGATGCCAAGGGTGTATGGCGGTGGCTTGTGTGGCCGGAGACGAGGTGAAGAGGGGGCGCCGGCGGCCGGAGGGATGGCAGAGCGGGTTAGGATGAGCTTGAGCAAGAGGAAGCCACGGGAAGCTTACCCAAGGGGTCGGTGGAACCGGAGGGAGGCTGAGGCGGGCTGGCAATGGAGACTAGGGGCAATGTGGGGAGGCCGCCATGGAGGGGTTGCATGGGCGAGGGGGAGATCCGACCGACGGTTGGACTGGCTCCACAGTGGCTTGGTGAAGCTCTAGGAGGGAGGAATTGGGTTGTCACAGAGTGGAGGCGAGATGGCGGTGGTGGAATCGGCTTTGGTCGGAGGTGAGAAAGAACGGCCGTGTGGCGAGCCGCGGGCGCCAGAGTCCAATTAATCGAGGGAGAAGGTAGGAGACTTTTGGGGGCACGCCGTGATATGGTCGATTTGCCACGAGGTTTGCCGAAGCAGCCAGGGGCGATGTGAGGCAGTGGAGGCTGGTGCGGGCACAAAGGCGGCTCGATAGTGCTCGTGGGCTTCTTATAGCTGGAGTACTAGCACTGTGGTGGTGCTACAGTCAGAGACAGAGTCACAGTGGATGGGATGGCGAGGGGACTTGGCTGTCAGGCACAGGGCATCACAGGCGTTGTCGTTGGGTGTGCAGGCACGCGAGACGACATGGCTGTGTGGGCGCGTGAGACGACATGGCCGGCGGGATTCATGGTGGGAACGCGACGAGGTCAGGCTAGATTCACGCGGCACAGGATGTGATGGCGACGCGACCGGGTCAACTCCTTGGGGCGTGCGGGAGGGTGTGGCGCGACATGGGGGCGGCGGCTTCTGACCAGGCGTCGCTAGGAGCAGATGTAGGCGAAAGAAGGGAGGGGCGTCAGGGTGGGCCGAAGGCCAGGGAGGAAGGTCGGCCGGGCTGACGGTAGGCGTGTGGGAGCGCAGAGTGCCGGAGCTGGGCCAGCTCTGCGACGGACGCCGGGGGAGTGCGACGAGGAACGGAGGAAGAAGGGGAAGGAAGGGGAGAGCCAATTGGACTAGGGGGCCCAAGAGGATTTTTTTGTTTTTATTTTTGTTGTTGTTGTTTTTTTTTAGAATTTTCAGAATTTGTTAAATTGGCTAAATTAATTAGGTAGGGAAAATTTTTAATATTAACTTTGATTTCAATTTCAAATCTTGGTTTTGAAATTCCACATACCAATTTTAAAATTTAATTTTGGACTTAGCAAAAGTGATTTGAGATTTCTTTCTTATCCGATTTTCGTAGACTCGGTTCTTGATTCAAAGTTTTGGATTTGCTTAATTAAATTTTTAGCAAAGAACCAAAATAGGAATTCTTGAACGACTGAAGTCGACAAAAGATTTTAAATTCTTCTCCTTTTTTAATACTCCCATATTTGGGATGTTACAGGCACACACGACCTTCGAAGCCTGCAGGTTGGCTGCTCCAAGGAAACGGAGCGAGCAGGCAAGGCAGCACATTCCTTGCCTAAACCCTAAACCCTAGACCAAACACGTACGGCGGAGAAGCGCCGTGGAGAAAAAGCACGATGGTGGTGCCATGCGTGGTGACTGATGGGAAAACTGCATGGCTTGAGGGATTCACAGTGCTAGGGTTTAGGCGAGAGGCATTATATCATTGCATCGGTGGCACAATTCACAGACATGCATGCTGCCTGCCACTATATATCGTTCAGCGCTAAAGCGGAGCGGCAATGGAGGCGAGGATGAATTGGTGGTTGGTTAGCAGCCAACCGCCCAAATTAAAACTACTTGAATCTGCAATAGGAGGTAGTAACCAAAATAATATATACTGCAATTAATGTTTAATTTAGTTTATAGTTGAGCTGCCAATTAACTAGACACTTTTCATGCATCTTGAATCCAACTAGCTAATTGCTGTCCATGGTAATAGTCATCGTAGCGTCTTGCACTGGTGCATTTGGCGGTGTTGTTGCCTTGTATCTGTACCACTTGGCTATCCAGAGGTAGACGAGGAAGTTGACGGCGCTGAGCGCGGCGAGCAGCCAGAAGTAGTAGTCGAGGTGCCCCCGGTTCAGGTTGTCCGGGATCCACCCGAGGCCGCCGTTCCTGGTGGAGATGGCCGTCACAATGACGACGAGCAGCGTGCTGAGGTAGCTGCCTAGCGCCGAAGACGTGAGCGACAGCGCGGTTCCCACGCTCCTCATGGCGTCCGGCGACTCGTCGTAGAAGAACTCGAGCTGCCCAACGAAGGCGAACACCTCCGCCGCGCCGATGATGAAGTACTGCGGCACCTGCCAGAAGATGGAGATGGGCAGGTGGTCCTGGGAGTCTAGCATGCCGTTGGCGGCGGCCACGCCGAGCCTGACGACCTCGAGCGCCCCGGCGGCGAGCATGGAGAAGATGGAGATAACGAGGCCGATTCCCATGCGCTGGAGCTGCGTGAAGCCGCGCGGGTGGCCGGTGAAGCGGCGCGCCGCGGGGACGATGAGCCGGTCGTAGATGGGTACCCAGGCAATGACGCTGATGGTGTCGAAGATGGAGAGGGAGGCGGAGGGGATCGTGAAGGAGGCGCCCATGCGCGGGTCGAGCGTGTTGCCCTGCAACACGAACATGGTGCTCATCTGGCTATACACCGCCGCCATCACGATGCCGCTCGCCCACACCGGCAGCAGCCGCACCATGCTCTTGAGCTCCTCCACCTGCGTCACCGTGCACAGCCGCCACGCGTCGCCGGCGTCTATGCAGTCGTCGGCAGTCACCACCGCCGCCTTGTCCAGGCACCTGAACTGCTCTGTGTGCTCCAGCCTCCTGCTACCCTCGATGGCGGCCTTGCCGTCACCGGACGACACCTCGTAGAGCAGGGAGGCGTCGTCGGGCAGCACGGCCGGCGACTTCCTGCAGGCGGCGACGACGACCTGCAGCATCCTTGTGAGCGGGCTGCCCCCGGGCTTCTGGTGCCTGTAGAGCTTGCTCCCCAGGAGGAAGCTGGCGACGGCGACGGCCATGCAGAAGGCGGGGATGCCGAAGCCCCAGCCCCAGCCGATGTTCATCTGGACCCAGACGAGCACCGAGGAGGCGATGAGGGCGCCGACGTTGATGGACATGTAGAACCAGTTGAAGAAGGAGCCCTTGCTCTCCTTCTCGCGCGGGTCGGCCTCGTCGAACTGGTCAGCGCCGAAGGAGGAGACGCAGGGCTTGATCCCGCCGGTGCCGACGGCGATGAGGTAGAGCGCGGCGAAGAAGGCGGCGTTCTGGCCCGTGGTGGGGTGGCACGAGGCGCCGTTGGTGGGGCAGTCGGGGGGCCTCATGCCGGGGACGGAGGCGCTCATGGTGAGGAGCGTGAGGCCGAGGATGTAGAGTGCCATGAAGGCGGCGATGGTGCGGTACCTGCCGAGGTAGGCGTCGGCGATGAAGGCGCCGACGAGGGGCATGACGTAGCAGGTGCCGGACCAGTTGTTGACGTTGCTGGCTGCGGCGGCGTTGCCCTGGTGGAGGCGGTCGACCATGTAGTTGACGAGGTTGGAGCTCAGGCCGTAGTAGGCCAGCCGCTCGCAGCACTCGTTGCCAAGGATGAAAGGGCACGCCCGCCACGTCCCCGTCTTGCTCCTCACCGCCGGCTTGACGGCATGATCCGTCGTCGACTTGCCATCCACGACTTGACCGGCCATCGCGAGCGAATCACTCCAAGCCCTAGCTAGTTTATTTGGTTAATTGGTTGCTTACACAGTACAATATAATGCACAGGACTGGCGTATGTATATATCCTGGCGTCTGGCTATCCGATCGGTCATCGTACGTGATAGATTCCGATTCAGATTCAGAATCGGGTCCGGATCCATGTCGAGCACGTATTCTTGACACCTTTTCGAATTTGGACTCACGTACCCAGCTGCAGGCTGCTTGCTTACCAGTCGTGTTATCCGCAATAATGTTGAAGAACACCGACCGGACGTCGTCTGCGACGTACGGTTACTTGGATCCTATTCTTATTCTATATATGGTAATAACGGCCGGATCTACTCAGTTTTCCCCCTGTTACTATAGTCTGCTTTTTCTTATATGCATATCTCCGCATGTCGTGTGTGTGTATATATATATATGGGAGCATATCTAGTGCTAATGGTCTATTCAGTGATAACATGCAAACGCAAACCAGGGCTGTTGGATCTACAATCTACGGCTCAGATTCGTGAGGGTGGAAGTCCCCAATCACTTATGCATTTTTCCCCAAAACCCCCTGGCAACTTCTCCTTTTACATCTGCGTCCCCGCCTCCAATCCCCTCTCTTCTCCCTCCCCGTCCCCGACGCCTACCCGCCGCCTCGCTCCTTCTCCCCGCTCGCTTTCCGCTGCCGCCTCGCTCAGCCTTCCGCACCCCCCGGCCCTCGACGCCGCCGCCTCCCTCCAACCATCCGGGCCACTGCCTCGCTCTGCCCTCCACGGCCTCCCCCCGTTGCGCCCCCCGGCCCTCAACGCCGCCGCCTCCCTCCACGGCCGCCCCCCGGTCCTCAACGACGCCGCCTCCCTCCAACCCTCCGGGCCTGCCTCCCTCTGCCTCCAAGCTACGCCGCCACTGTCGTCCTCCACCCTGGCCTCCTCCCCGCGCTTCTCACCGACCTGGCCTCCCCCCCATGCCGTTTCGCCTTCGAGTCGGCGGGTTCCTCTCCCGGGCGATCATCCGACGACGTCTCCGGTCTGCCCCTGCGCGCGCCGTCGTCCCGGCCTCCTCCCCGACCTCCTCCCCGAGCTTCTTCCCCAAGCGCCGCTGCCCTCCGACCCGCCGCCTTCCCCTCAATTTTTTTTCCCTGAGAAAAAGCTTGAGACAGAAGAGAGAATAAAAGGCTATATTGTTGAGAAAAAATACATATGCAATTGTTCAGCGTGTCGGGGAGGAGGTCAGAGAGGAGGCCGGGACGACGGCGTGCGCAGGGGGAGACCGGAGACGTCGCCGGATGATCGCCCGGGAGAGGAACCTGCCGACTCGAAGGCGAAACGGCGCGGGTTTCGGAAAAAAAATTGAGGGGAAGGCGACGGGTCAAAGGGCGGCGGCGCTTGGGGAAGAAGCTCGAGGAGGAGGTCGGGGAGGAGGCCGGGACGACGGTGTGCGCAGGGGGAGACCGGAGACATCGCCGGATGATCGCCCAGGAGAGGAACCCACCGACTCGAAGGTGAAACGGCGCGGGGAGGAGGCCGGGTCGGAGAGAAGCACGGGGAGGAGGCCAGGGTGGAGGACGACAGTGGCGGCGTCGCTCAGAGGTAGAGGGAGGCGGGCCCGGAGGGTTGGAGGGAGGCGGCGTCATTGAGGACCGGGGGGCCGTGGAGAGAGGCGGCGGCGTCGAGGGCCAGGGGGCGCAACGGGTGGAGGCCGTGGAGGGCAGAGCGAGGCGGCGGCCCGAATGGTTGGAGGGAGGCGGCGGCGTCGAGGGCCGGGGGGCGGCCGTGGAGGGAGGCGGCAGCGTCGAGGCGAAGTGCGAAGAAGGCGGCGAGCGGCGAGCGAAGCGAGCGGGAGAAGGAGCGAGGCGGCGGGCAGGCGTCGGGGATGGGGAGGGAGAAGAGAGGGGATTGGAGGCGGGGACGCAGATGTAAAAGGGAGAAGTTGCCTGGGGGTTTTGGGGAAAATGCATAAGTGATTGGGGACTTCCACCTTGACGAATCTGAGCCGTAGATTGTAGATCCAACAACCCTGGTTGGCGTTTGCATGTTATCACCGAATAGACCATTAGCACTAAATATGCTCCCGATATATATATATATATATATATATATATATATATATATATATATATATATATATATATATATATATATATATATATATATATATATATATATATATATATATATATATATATATATATATATATATATATATATATATATATATATATATAGACAACTTAGTTACGCTTCCTTAGCATACGTCTAGAAATACGGAAGTCAAAAATAAATTTGTGATTTCATAAAGTTTCTACTGAGACACTCATGTAAACCCTAAACTCTGCTTATCTTGGCACCACGTATCATCCTCATCATTATACACTAGCTAGCATCTTTCATTTGCCATACAAGCATTAATTAATTGCTATACACACAAGCTTAGCATTGTATCTAGGCTCTATTCGTATTGCCTTCTAAAAGTTGCTTTTCTATAGTAAATAGCTTTTCTATAGTACCTAGCTTTCAAATGCAATGTCTTTTTAAGGTGAGATTTACTAGTCGATTGTAGTATACACTGTAATGACTTCACTTATATCGGCTAAAATCACACACGAGTATCTCTCTAAAAGCTAAAATGGATTATAGTTGGTGTAAATCACGAGTGAGATTGTGTGTGAGTAGTTGCGAAAGGCTAAGGCTAAGGCTATTCATTCATTTATGCACTTAGTACAAAGGTAAAGTTGTTTTAGTATCCTAGGTGTATCTCTTTGTTGTGTCATTTATTGTGGAATAATCTATGTGTAGACAGTTTGCCTAAAACGGTCACCTATATTGCTTATTCTATACTTATGGCATACCTCATCGTGCTGTATAAAGAGGGGTAGGGTAGGCTCTTTCTGAAATGACATTTTTGCCCCTCATCTCCTCTCACTAGTGCACAACAGGTCATCACAGTCGGTTCAAAATGTCATCACAAGCGGTTTGGTGAGCCATCTGTATTTATGGGTTAGTAATAATATGAGGTCATCACAGATGGCTTTCAAACCGTTTGTGATGGTGACCATCACAGATGGTTTGTAGTAAAAATCATCTGTGATAGTACACTATCATAGACGGTTTGTAGCAGAAACCTTCTGTAATATATGGTTTATCATAGACGACTTCAACTGCAAACCATCTGTGATATATTAATATCACTACTACAAACCGTCTATGGTAAACTATATATTACAGATGGTTTCTATTACAAACCATCTATGATAGTTAGTATATCATAGACGAATACGAGTTAATAACTGTTTGTGATATTCTTTTCTATTCCTAAATCTATTTATGTTTATTGGCTAGCCTTAGAAAATGATAGCCATGCCCTCTAAAACAATCATAACAACACAGTATATATACATTCAATTCACATTTATTCATTTCAGAAACAAGAACATCCATTTCACAAATCAATTAATAGAAATGAAATACAAATACACACATGAACAATTAAGCTAAATCATATCACAGTGAAATTCATTCTACATTATGCAACTCCCCATTTTCTTTTATGACTATATACATCAAGAAGTACGTACACTGTCCTCGATTATGTTTGAGGTCGGTCTGTTCCAACGAAGTTGTAGTGATGGACGGAACCTATCAATATGAAGACAAATGTCGTGCATACATATATAAATTGATAAGTTTGAAATCCATAGGTGTTGTTCTTCGTGGAACTAATGAGTACTTGCATGTTGTGGCAAACATAGAATCCATAGGTGTTGTTGCCCAACAGCTATTGATGGCACTGTAAAAATAGAATTTGTTAGTTCGAGAGGCATTACTACGAGGTGTTGTATAGGATTAATGTGTACTAGTGAATATCGAAAAATCTTGAACATGTTGTTGCACGTCGATCCCTTCCAAAAAAGATAGTCTTAGTCATTGGAATGGAAGAAAAGACTACAATAGAGTTATCTATGGAGAAAATTTGTTTACCTGTCGATTACTTGTTGGACAACTATGTAGTCGGTTTTGTTCATCTTTAGAGAATCAAGGTATATTACCTTGTTCTATTTTGGTATAATTACATTTAGAATCCAGTGGAACCTATACATGTATATCATGGTCATTAAACCTAATTTCGTATTGCTTATAAAGTACAAATCAAAAAGTATAGCCAATAGCTAGTGTAGCACATACCCCTGGTTGTAGAGCATAAGTATGAATTCCTTATCGCGGTGACCCTCCAATGCATTCGTAACGTAATTCTCGATGAAGAATGCATCCTCCTTGATGATATCCATACTGACCAAGTGTGGGTCAAGGAAATCAACCGGTGATTTTGTTAATATGGCTTCACTCACCATGTATCTATAGACACACACACAAAAGTAATGGGTTATATATGACATTTATCAGCTGTCAAGACCCGAATATGCAAATCTGGACTCTCCTGTGTATTCTGCACCAGTCCAGGATAACGCTAGTGCACACAGTATAAACAAAGATGAAATATCGACCATATCACAATCCACTAAGAAAAGATTCTAATATTATTAATAATTATCAGAGTTGTGACCCTATGGCCAAGCATACAAATAATAATCTGAATGGCTTAAGAAACTTGCAGCGGAAAACAAAAATAAGCGTAGTAGCCAATCGACATGCCCACAGGCAATCGACTGGGGAGCGAAGTCCTAATCCGTGAAGTCGTTAAAGTATCCACCTTCTAATACCTCCTGTTGATCTGGTCTTTTTGCCTCAACTAAGCAAATGTGAATATAGCCATGAGTACTTAGAGTACTCAACAAATCATTTGTAACAAAGAATGCAGTATAAAATGTAAGGCTTACCAAAGGATGGCTGAAAGGTTATTTTGCAGAAAGCAACAATTTAAAGTAAATACAATATATAGATTGAAAGTGAACTTTGAAAATGATTACTAAGTAATCAAAGAAATTGAGACAACCCACAAGTGATCTGACCGAAGAGAGGAAGAAAGAGAAAAGGAGGGGGTGCTGGGCCTGGCTGCCAGTGAGGGAAGAGAGAGAGGGAGGAAGGGAGAGAGAAAAAGGAGAGAGGGCCCACATGTAAGAGAAAGGGAAAAGGGAAAGGGAGAGAAAAAGGAAAAAAAGAAAGGCTCAAACTTCATTTTCAAATTTGGATTTTTAAGTTGAAGTTTTAATTTGCATTAGGATTTATTGATTTTTGGAGCTTTACAGGATATTCAAAATTTAAATTTTCATTTAAATTTTGTATTCAATTTTTGGGATTTTCAATTCATGTTTTGTTCAAATATCTAGATACAAAAGCTAACATTCCTCTTTTTTTGATTTTATTCTGAATTTGTACATAAATTTTGAATATTTGACCTTGGGTTTTGTTTGCTAATTGAATTTAAAAGAAGGAATTTTTAGTTTAACCACCTAGAGATAGAGTCTATTATTCTTTTGGTTTTATTTTATTGACTTGAATTTAAATTCAAGATTTTTTTGTATTTTGAATTCATGATCTGTAATGTCATTTTCTATTTTTATTATTTGCATGATCATTATTTGCACTTGGGACTATTCTTGGATTATTAATTTACGTAGCATGAAACTCAGAAAATTTCAAATAAATATTCAGAAGAAATTTGAATGCCGGCAAAATGCAAGAAAAAGTTTTAAAAATTCCATATTTTTTATTACTTGAAATTTATGATGTTACAGATGAATGTCAAAAGTGCCTTCCTCAGTGGGTATATTGAGGAAGAGGTCTATGTTAGACAATCTCTAGGTTTTGAGAACCCCAAATATCAAAATCATGTTTTCAAGCTTTCCAAAGCCCTGTATGGACTTAAGCAAGCCCCTAGAGCTTGGTATGAGAAACTTTAGTCCTATCTGTTGATTCATAAGTTTGAGATGAGTAAGATAGATAAGACCCTATTCATTCGTAGGCAGGGCGAGTTGTCTTTGGTGAATCTTCTCATGCTCTTGTTTCCTACTTTTTTGAGTCATGAGCATAGAGTTTGAGATGAGCATGATGTACGAGTTGAGCTTCTTTGTCGGCTTTCAGATCAAGCAGACTTGGGAGGGTACCTTCTTGTATTAAGGCAAGTACACTCGAGACCTCCTAAGACGCTTTGACAAGAGTGATGACAAGCCAGTGTTAACTCCAATGGTGACCTCGACTACACTTGATTCTAACGAGGATTGAGAGCCGGTAGATTAGAAGGAGTACCGCAGCATGATTGGCTTCCTCTTATACCTCACTGCTTCGAGGCCGGACATACACTTCATCGTGTGTCTGTGCGCTCGATTTCAAGCTTCTTCGCGTGTCTCTCACCGTCAGGCGGTGAAGCATATCTTCAGGTACCTTCGAGCTACTCTAGACTATGGTATTTAGTACTCTTCTGCCTCCTATTTGCCCCTTAGAGCCTACTCCGACACAAACTTTGCTAGTTGTAGGATATATAGGAAGAGCATTTTTGGCACTTGCCAATTCATTGGCACTTCTCTTGTCTCTTGGTCTTTTAGGAAGAAATTCAGTGTTGTACCTTCTTGATTTGGAAAGTTCTTTACATCAATATTATGTCACTATGAATTATTAATTATATTTCTAATCATCCTAAGACCTGGGTAGCCTAATCTATCATGCTAGACACAAAAGTTCAGAGTTTCTAAATATGGTTTTTAGGGCAGTATAGGTTGTGGGTGCCTTAATATTAGTGTAGTATAGCCCAGTCTCAAATGAAGGAAGTCTTTCAAATACCCTTTTCTATTTGCTTCATGCTTTGCAATGAGCAGGTATTCTTTACCATACTCTTCTTCAGTTTCAACATGAAAACCGTTACCACGAATATCCTTGAAACTTAGGAGAGTTCTAGTCGATTCTAGGTACAATAGGCTTCATTAATGACCAAAGTTGCACCCCAGGAGTATAATTGTGGTTTTTCCTGAGCCTATTATATAAGCATAACTACCCTCGATTATCATGAGACTACCAGCATTCTTTGTAATGGACTTAAATAATTTTGTCTCCCTCAAGATAGTATACATTGTGCCACTATCAGCTAAGCACACTTTCTCCATAGGGCGCCACACGTATTCTAATATAAAGTACTTTATTAATATGTAGTAGGAGACGATCAACACATAAATAAATACTTCAAATATCAGAACAAATCATGCTATTATTAATTGAATAAATGAATGGATTAATCATCCAACCAACATGAGAAAATAAATTGTTTGAACACCATCAATGCAAAATCTAACTTATTTCTTTCACACATGAAATGAATAACAATTAAAGTCTAAATGCATTTTGTGTATTAGACTAAATCTGCTAAGAAGTTAGAGACTTCGGTTGCTATCTTCTCATGGGTGAGATGCTCTTCCTAGGAAATCATAGCAGTGACTACTTTAATGTCAAGGGGCATTGTGGCTGCAGGAGTGGAGTCAATCTCCATTGGTGCAGGCAGCTGATGTGAGTTCTCTCCCTCAACGAAGGCAAAATGTGTTTCATGCTGCCCTTTGTTGTCCTTCTTTTTTTGACCTGGCAAGCATCGATGACGTGCTACGGTTCTCTACAGATCGGCGACAGTGCCTCACTTGCCACACTTGTAGCAGGTTTAGTCTTGTTGACCATAGGGCTTATCGTCCAGCTTTGGTTTGCTAGCCTTATTTTCATGTGGAGCATTTGGCTTGCCTTTCTGGGCTACAGCTTTGCCTTTCCTTCTCCTTTTCTTCATTATGGGTGTTGTGTTTATAGACCAAACAGAGAGAGAGAGAGAGAGGTATGGTAGTGGAGAGTTAGATGAGCAATGCTTAGGGTTTCCCCCATGGCCTGGATGATATATATACTCACATGGGGAGTATTTTACAATAATACCCTTACATTCAAGTATCCCTCTCGGGGGCACTTACGTCATTATACATGTCCTATTTTGGGCCTTACAGCCTTCTAACAGGTCGGTTGGGCTTAGGTGGGGCCACCCCTACAACAGGAGCCTCTCATGGTGACGGGCTTCACTGGCCGAAGCCATGCTGCCGAGCCACTTGGCCCCCTCCGTCCCTGTAGCCTGTGAACTCCTGTATTGTTGGATGGAGCCTTATTGCTTGGTGCAGTCTCCGCCCCGGACCGAGGATACAGTGTTGAGCAGGTTGCCACGGCCGTCCTTGGCCAAAGGGCCCTTCGGTGGCAGAGTTGAAGTGGAGACGGGTTCACGCTGCGGCCAGGCTGAGGCGCTGGGCAGATCCAGCTCCCGTGCATAATGACGCAGCCGAGTGCAAGGCCTTCGCCCGGAGACGGGTCCGAAGCGAGCTCATCGCGGAGGTGCTTTTCGAGGTCACGCTACAGACGTGGGGTCGGCATGTGGGCCGATTGAGTCACGGTCCAGAGTCGATGTCTTAATGGCGGTGATAATCGCGCCAACCCCCGAGATGTCAGGGGCAGGCAACCGTAGCCGTACGCGCTGTCCCGATGAAGGGTACACATGGCGGGACGCGATTGGCGCGCCGTGGGCTGTCAGCTGTCGCACGACCGCGGTCGCGCATCCCTTCCCGAGAGGGGTGGGACGTGTGGCGGGATGCCATTGGCGCGTCGTGTGCTGTCAGGCAGCTTGCAACCACGTGCCCCCAGCTGCCAGCGGTTGCGCTTCTCGATCGTGGGGAGCCGAACCGCTAGGCTCCCGCCGGTTGCGTTTCTGATCGTGGGGGAGGTGAGAGGGCTTTATAAAGCCTTGGTAACAGCATGCGAGCGTTCTTCTTGGTTTCTCGTTTGCCATTGCTTTGTTCTCTTTTTCCCCTCCTGTTGGCGCGATCTGCCCCTGCTCCTGCTTCTTTAGCCTTCTACTCTAGAGGAGAATGGTGTGCGCGAAGATCCCACTCGCCGGCTCAGTGGTAGCGCCTCGTCTAGCCACGCGGTATATCGTCGCCACCGGCGGAATACACTATATTGGTTCGCGAGCCACCGCAGGTTGACAAATGGTGTGATGCCATGAAGAAGTCGGGAGGCCGCTGCTACCGTGTGCTAGGGCGAAGCCTCGATACGGAGGAGATGATCCAGACTCTCCTCCGGGAGAAAAAAACTACAGGATCGTGACAGGGTTCACCTGCCTACCCGTGACGAGACGGAGCCGCACCCGGAGGAGTCAGAGGCGATTGTCTTCATCACGTTTTTTTAGGCCGGGCCCTGGATGCCCGCAACGCTCTTCAACGACGAGGTCCTACGGGCTTATGGGTTGGAGCTGGCTCAGCTGACCCCGAACGCGATAGTTCGCCCGGCTGTTTATGCCTGGGCGGCACGAACAAAAGGTGTCCGTCCCAGCGCGAACCTATTCGCCCTTCTGCATGACGCGCGCTGCCAGCCGAAGAAGGTGGAAGGGGGCGCTATCGAACTTCAGCAGTGTGAACTTCTTGCTGAGGTTGCAGTGCACGAAGCTTTTGCCCTCGCTGGCGACACGAGGGAAGTGGGAGTCCGGCTGGATGTGATGGTGGTTTTACCACCGCGTGATGAGCACGAGTGGTCTTCGGTGCCGAGGACAACCAATATCGTTCAACAACTCGCCGTGTGTGAAGCCGGAGGACGACGGTTTAACATGCGCGACCTCACCGAAGAGTTCACTATGTTCGGGGTGGCGCCACTTTCCGGCCGGTGGAAGTACGAGCGATGTCGCACACGGTGGGATGGCATTCACCCGACAGTATCTTCCCTTCCGAAGCCCTCCGCTCCTTGTAAGCTCTTCTGGCCTAGGCTGCTACACGCACATGTATGCATGCGATAGTTTGGGGATGATGACTTACTTTTGCGTGCAGGGCTCCAATTGGTGGATGCGGAGCACACGTTAATTGCACTCCTTGGGCCATCCACGGCCAAGGAGCATAAGCTGCGCGAAGCTGCAACCGCCTCGGCAAAGCTGGGGCAGATAAACCAGGTATGCGAGGCCCTGGACATCCCCGTGCCCGACCGCGTGGTGCCAGTGGCGGTCCAGGTCGCCGTCGCGATGGCGACGGCAAGGTGGGGGTGTCTCCCTCTCGGCGGAGGGCTCGATCTGATGCCGCCGCATCCAGCCCGTCGGCCGTATCTCCGGTTGGTACCGTTGAGACCGAGGGTACGATCGGTGCTGGGTCCGAACCCGCAGGCTCGGAGGAGCACACTGCCCCCAGCCAGGGGGCTTCGGGCGGCGCTGAGGAGGCAGGTCATGGCGCCGATGCTCCGGAGGACGAGGCCTCATCACCTGCACCGGCCACCGAGGGCTTACTGCCTATTTCGATCATCGCGGCCGCAGAGGCGATCGAGGAGACGTTGCCAAAATCCCCGAGGGTGAAGCTCCCCCGGATACAGTCACCCCCCTCCAAAGAAGGGGTTCAACGTGGTGGGTGGCGTCGCCAATGACCTGGAGTCCGATGGGGAGGCCCTCCAGGTCGAGGGGGAACTCGCTGCTCCCCACGCAAATGAACCCCCCGGGAGCAGGCTGAGGCGGGGGGGGGCACCTCCCCGTGCGACGATAGAAGATATCGAAGGTAGGCGCCATTCTTTCTCCCCCCGCGACTTCGCGAAGCTCTTTCCGATTTGTTCGCCCATTCCGTCGTCGACATCAGGCAAGACTCTTCGGCGTTGGGCATGTCTTAGGATCTCAAAGCTGAGCTCCGTCCCCTACTCTCCGAAGTGGTGGCAGCGGAGCTAGCGCCTAGTCGAAGTAAATGCTCGAGCGCTCCGTCCGCTACCCTTCGAAGTGGTGGCAGCGGAGCTGGTGCCTAGTCAACGTAGACGCTCGAGCGCTCTGTCCCCTACCCTTCGAAGTGGTGGCAGCGGAGCTGGCACCTAGTCGAAGTAGATGCTCGAGCGCTCCGTCCCTTACCCTTCGAAGTGGTGGCAGCGGAGCTAGCAGCTAGTCGAAGTAGATGCACGAGCGCTCCGCCCCCTACCCTTCAAAGTGGTGTTTATACTCCGTAGGGTGCGTGGGAACATCATTCTCATCTTATTTATACTCCGTAGAGTGCGTGGGAACGACATCCATGTCTTATTTATACTCCAGAGAGTACGCGTAGGGACAAAATCCACGCGTGCGCGGGAACATCCGCGTCTTGTTTATACTCCGTAGAGTGCATAGGGACAACATCCGCGTCTTGTTTATACTCCGAGAGTGCGTAGGAACAACATGTACGTCTTATTTATACTCCGGATAGTACGCGTAGGAACAACATCCACGCGTGCGCGGGAACATTCGCGTCTTGTTTATACTTTGTAGAGTGCGCAGGTACAACATCCGATTTTTGCTTGACAGCAAAGAGCTGATCCGCGTCTACGCGCTCGACGTAGTTCCCTTGGAAGTTGTTGTAAATGCGGTCGTGGATCTGCTCACACGTGCAGATGGAGTTTGGCTCTATGGTAAAAAACCAAGAAAGCGCCACTCCCTGTAGCGCGAGGGGGAGTCCCTTCGCCTTGGTGGTGTCATCTTCGCCTGCCGCTTTGATGGCAGTCTCGTACACACGCACGAACTCCAGAGGGTCCGTGTCGCCCTTGTATGGCTCGACGGCGCTAGGGAGAACTTGAAGCCCTCCGGCCATGCCGACTGCTGTAGGCCCGCGGAGAGGGGAGACTCTGGGTCCACACGTCGCAGTGGGACGTGGCTGGATGTAGGGGCCTCACGGCTGTCCGCCCGTTTCGGTGTGGGCTCCGGCGCGACCACCGGCGGGGTTTGCTGGCTCCGAGCCTCTTGTATGTCCCGCACAGCTTCGCAGAGGTCCACTAGCTCCCGCTGGAGCGTACCAATGGCTGTCAGCAGGGCACTCTTCACCGTTACTACGGCCGAGGCTATCGGTGCATGCGGTTGCACTGTCGGAGCTGCAGCGACTACGCCCTGCGCTCCTGGGTTGCCCGGTACGTCGGTGCGGTGGGATTTGGGCTCGGTGACGAGGCCAACGCTGCCGCCAGGGCCGGTCGCCGCTCCCGTACCGGCGGTAGGGACGTTAGCTGTGCCAGCATGGGCACCGATGTTACCGCTCCTGACAACCCTGTAGGACCGGAATGACAACAGAGGGGGGGTGAATGGTGCCTTCAAAAATTAAATTCACCCCTCAAGTACCAACACTCATGCTTCTTCTCCAATAGCTATAGAAGCTATGAAGATAGAAGATATGCAGTTACTGGAAGTCACAGCAACAAGGATACAAAGATCCAGAAAGAAACAGTCAAGAAAAATAATTTCAGAGCAAGTCTGACTGCAAGCGGTAGTACCGCTGAGACGAGCGGTAGTACCATTGAGCGGTAGTACCTTTTGAGGAGCGGTAGTACCTTTGAGCGGTAGTACCTCTCGAGGAGCGGTAGTACCGCACGAAGAAATCAGCCGACAGCAAATATTCAAATCTTCAAAAAACCATGAGAATGATGGAATTCTTTCATTCTTTTTGGCCCAAAACATAACCAATACATACTCAATAGCAAGGAGGCTCTAGAGAACAAAGAAATCAACCCTAGAATCAAGAATTTCAGATTATAGCGAAAATCTGAAAACTTGCGAGAGCTGAGCCAAAAACCAAATTACTCCTCAACCTTTAATCCTTTGGCTATGAAACTTTGAGGATAGCTACTTAATAGCCTCTGGATTCTAGATGCTAAGTTTCAAGCCATCTCAAAGAGAGAAACGAGATATACTCCAAAACCCTAGAAGCCAAACTAAGAACAGAGCAAGCCCAATAACCAAATCTGAGATTAAATGCGATTTGCTCATGGGAAAAGTCGATCAAATGATCTTGAGGCATCATCCCATCATAGAGCAATCCATTTTACACCTTCCCAGCAAGAAAGAACTTGAAAATCAAAAAGCTCAGAAATCACTCAAGAGGAGCAACGAAGAACAGAACAAGAGCTCGAAGGCTAAAACTCAGATTTTCCATTTCCAAAGCAAAGAGAGGATCACAGAGGAGTCCCCGTGCGCATGTACAATAGGACAAGAGTTGATTACATGGATTCACTGCTCAATCCTCTCCCTCTCAAGCTCAAGAACACAAGCCCTCTACCTGTTTCCTGGAGAGACACAACCAGGAGGGGAAAAATGAACGTAGGGGACAAGAAGCAACAAAACACTGCCTCTCCCAACAACTAAAGAGCCAAAGCAAAACCTCCCTCTAAAGACTCTTTTGACTCACAAAACCCTAACTGTTTCCCAAAGCCCTCAAGGGGCATGCAGCCACCAACCTCTATTTATAGCCTTTGGCTAACGGGTCTCCACCCCGTTACGCTCGCTAAATCCAACGGAGCCCGCGAGGGGCTAGGCGGTGTGCTCGCCAGCGAGGGGCGGCTCGGGGGTGCCTGGGTACGGCTGAAATGGCCCGCTGGGCCTCGTGCGCATCCTTGGGCGGGCTGAATCGGATGGCCATCGACCGGGGAGACACCGGCGACGAGCTCGACAGCGGTCAAAACAGGCCAGAGACCGTGACGGCGCCTCGAGCAATTGCATCTCAATTAAAATGGAGGGGAGCTAAAGGAGCGTGGCACTAGCTCACCGAAGGTGGTTGCCGGGCTCGGGGAGATCGGAGGTGAGCCGGCGACGTTGGGGTCGGAGCGACGGAGAGGGCGCTCGGTGCCGGAGAAGATGAGCCAATGGATCTTCGATCGGGCATTGGGATTGTCTTCACAGAGTCCAGGTGGTGCCCCGTCCGAGAGGAATTGGTCGGCGGTGGCCTAGCTTGGTGGCGAGGGGAGTCGCCGGAGTCGGGGGAGGCACGGTGCTCCGACGGCCTGCAAGGGGAGGGGAGTCAATTAGAGACGGCCGGGGTATGAGGGGGAGAAGGGGGGCTCGGGGAGGGAGTCACTACCGGTGAAGGGTCGCCGAGGGGCGCTAGCGACAGCGGCGGCCGGAGAAGAGTTGGGCGGCGATGAAATTTTGTGGAGAAGAAAGCGACGTTTGTTGCGGTGAGTAGTCCGGCTGCGGCACAGGGGCTTTTATAGCCATGTTCTGACCGGGAGCGTTGAAGGATCGTTAATGCGGATTAAGGTGCTCTGGAATGCACTCGAGTGGAAAAAGGGGGCGGCGAGGCTGGCGCAGGGCTAAGGCGAGGGTGGCCGTAGGCGCATCATCGCGACAAGACGCGCGAGAGAAGGCCGAATCACGGGGCGCCGGAGAAGATCGCGCGCTGGCAGCGGGGTAGGAGCTGTACAGAGGGCAAAGGAGGGGGCAGCGAGAGAGAGTGGGGATGGGACGGCTCAGGAGCAGGGAGCTCAGGCACTCGCGAGAAAGAAGAGAGAAGGAAAGAGAAAGGAGCTGGCGCGCACTGGGGAGGGCGACGTGGGTTCACGGCAGCCACGCAAGGAAGAAGGAAGAAAAGAGCAGGCTGCGGGGGAGAAAGAAAAGGGGAGGAGCCGGGGCCCGCATGTAATAGAGAGGGATTTTGGAAAAAGGAATGGGAGAAATTGAGAAGCTTTAGCAGTTTTTTAAATTTGAATCTTAAATTGAATTTCCAAGTTTAGGCTCAATTATCTTGATACAAATTTAATTTTTGCTATAAATTGTATGTATAAATTTTTGAATGTCCAACTTGGGTTTTTGTATGCCATTTAAATTAAAAGATGGAATTCTTGGTTTCCTTTTTATTGACTTGGATTTGAATCCAAGATTTTTGGTATTTTGATTCTTAGAGATTTAAACTCCCCAAAATTATTTCTTATCTTTTATCGTCATAATTCTTATTTGTATTTGCAATTTATTCCCAGTTTTTATTTTGCTCCACACAAAATTCAGGAAAACCCCAATAAGATTTTGTGCCAAAAATTCAAATACAAATAAGATGCAAATAAAAGTTTTTAAATTACTCCAAATTTCAAACATCCAAATTTTAGGATGTTACAAACCTACCCCCTTAAATGAATCTCGACCCCGAGATTCCGGCGGAATAGAAAGAAACAGGTGGGGTTTTAAACTGGCTAGCAATAGGTTTCAGAGTCTTGCTCAACATATCGATCTTTTACTTGGTGTAGTCAGAAGGGAGAGATTCTGTACTTAGAGGAGGCAAAAGGGAAAGGGGAGATCTTTATTCTTCAGGATAGGTCGTTGACTTCAGGGTGCTTGCTCCTTGACTTTGCTGTAGTTTTTTTTCGACATTTTGTCTCATAGTGCTACCCCCCTTAAATAAATGACGATTGTCATTAGTCATCCGTTGTATTCTAGCCTCCTTGGTCAGCAACAGAATCAAGGAGTAATCCTTGGGGCAAGAGTCTTGTTGTTCACAGAAACAGGTGACCTCGCTCAGTAGACACTCTCCTGGCAGTGGTCTCTGTCGGGCCCCCGGATTTCCAAATCCGGACCCTCTGTGTATTACAGCACTAGTCCCAGATCAAAGCTAGTGCACACAGTTAAACAGAATGGAAAACATCACCATCAATGATTTATTACAATAATTAAAGTCATCGACCACGTGGTCTCATTATTACAATAGAGGTTTAAGACCTCGCACACATGAAACACAGCGGAAGCAAAAGATAACTCGAAGATGACCCATCAATTCGCCACAGGCAATTGACTGGGGAAGCGCGACCTAGTCCTCCGGGAAAAATCCATCACAGCCACAAGCGAAGCAGTAGTCGTAGTCACCTTCTTGAGCTTCGACTTCCTTTGAGATTTATTTTTTTTAAGTGTAGCATGTGAGTACATAAAGTACTCCGCAAGTCTTGGGAAAAATGCAATAGATGCAAGGCTTGACAAAGGAAGGCTATATGGTTCTTTTGCACAAAGCAATATTTTAAATTCAATTACTACTAATTATTTTCGAAGGCATCAATTTAATAAAGTAAATGATTTTAACAGAACTAACAATTATTCTCTAGTGAAGGTTCCATCTACCAACACTAGCTTAATCATTTCCAACTAAACAAGTTAATATTGCGGGTTACATCCACCCTCTCTGGCTCCAACTGCCAGGATACCCTTCCGAGAGTTCCCTCCACCCTCAGAATACAAAACTTTTGATTTTAAAACAAAACCAGAAATCTACCATGTGAATGCATTCCTTGCCCGCCCTTGACCGTGGGCACGGCTATTCGAATAGTTTTACACTCTGCAGAGGTTGTACAACTTTACCCACAAGAGATAAATTATCCTAAAAGTCAACACGCTTCCTTTGGCATGAGACCCAGATAAAATATCACAAAGCCTTTACCTTACTCTAATCTAGCTAGATACCACCCGCGAGGTTTCACCGCAGTAGGCTAACTACCCAACCAAGCCCCTCTTGCGCCATATGAGTACAGTAAATCCTGTCCCTCACTTGTGAATAACCGGTCCATCCACGGCACCCACTTTCCACTGGTGGCACCTAAACTAGACTATCATAAGTTAGTCACTAGGTCGTACCCATATAGACTTGTGGTTATGCGGTTAATGCTCGATGCGGACAAACACAAGCGTCGGTCCTTAATTGACTAGGGTGGAACATACACTTAACAAGATCTCGTGCTTGCTGCACCAACCCAAACCAACCATCCACCCTAATCTAAACCAACTTCCACATTTCATTTTATTTTAAAAGAATAGTGGCAACTCCAATTACCACTAAATTTATAAAAATAAGGGTATTACAATAATTCATAATTTTCCATTTGCAAGATTTCAAGAATATTACATAGCATGACTAAGCATTATACTACCATTCTATTATTCACAAATAATTATAATACTCTCATTATTGAGACAAAGGAATTCTAAGGTTACAAAGGTACATGGCAATCAACTTCAATTGATGGCATAACAAAGTTGGATTAACTAATACCTTAAGATTTGAACTAATGTTTTATGTAAATAGCAATGCACATAATTTAAAATAATTAAAACATTTCAAAATCATAGGTTCAAGATGATCAAAGGAGACTTGCCTTCTTGCAGGGTTTCTGGGTCTTCTTGTTGCTGTGAAGAAGGATCGTCGACAACGTTGGAATCTACGCGAGAAAAGACGAAGCAAACAAAGCAAATAAATACAAATAAAAATTCAAACAAACTCAAAAATTCAAATAGAGGCCATAGTTGAATAGATCAGGATTTTAGAAGAATTTAGAAATTTGAATGGCTGAATTTGGAGTTAAAATGAGAAAGTTATGCTCATTTGAAAATCTCAGATTGAATAAATCTAGAAATTCCCAAATTTCTGACAGGTGAGGCCCACGGAAATTATTTAATTTTTATTTTTATTTTTATTCCAAGAGAATGACAGGTGGGGTCCACTGGTCAGTGAGTCCACAGAGAGCTGTCCCTGACATGTGGGACCCATCGACGGTGAGCCCACCGCTCACCTCGACACGTGGGACCCATCGACTCGAGCCCACTTGTCGGTGACCAGCAGCAGAGGGTGGGCCCGGTCGGCGATGGCCCGCAAGGACAGCTGCCGCTGACGGGTGGGGCCCACTTGTCAGTGCGGTTTAATTGAGAAAAACTCAACCTCGGCGTGCGGAGCCGATGGCTCGAACGCGCGCCGAGGGAGTCGGGGGAACGGAGAGCGAGCGGTGATAGCCAAGTGAGCGGGGAGGCGTTGCCAACCCATAATGGGTAGGTAACCCTCTTGAGGGATACCTACGGGTGGCCTGGGCAGAGGTGGTCGGAGACGACAACGCCGGCGGCGAGGGAGGGCCGGAGAGGTTCGGGCGGTGCGTGAAATGTAATCCCGGAGCGGAGGGCGCTCCGGCGACAGGGAAGGGTGGCCGAGGTGTCGGGGAGGTTCGCCGACACACGAGGAAGCTGTGGGTGGTGGCTACGGGCTACGGGGAGGTCCGAGGCAGCGGGGGAGGCTCGCCGGAGTTGGGCGGAGCTCGGAGGGGAAGGTGGCACGGTGGCAGGGCTCTACGGGGCTCGGGGAAGGAGGCGGAGAGCGCTGGGAGGTGGTGCGGGGAGAGAGGAGGGTGATGGGGGTATTTATAGGGGCAGAGGAGGGAACACGGGCGCTTAATTCCTCGCCGGAGATCTCAGTGGCCGGCGGGGAAGGTTTGGGGAAAAAGGAAATAGGGGGCCGGAGAGGGAAGGGAGGCGCGGACGTTCAGGATTTGGTTGCGCGGGGAGCTTGGGGATTCCAAAACCGGAGAGGAACGGGGAAGGAAAGGCCGGGATCGGCTCGGATTCGGTCGGCCGGCTAAGAAAGGAAAGGGGAGGAGAAAGAAGGAAGGTGGCGCTCGCGGGAGCAGCGAGTCGGCGAGTGGGCGGGTGGCAGCGGGAGCGAGAGCGCGTGCGGCTGACGGGCGGGGCCCGCGGGTCAGCGAGGTGAGCGAGGAAGTGAGAGCGGGCGGCTGGATGGCCCGCGCGGAGACTCGGCTCATCCGAGCCGTCCACGCGTCAGGCGAGGAGGAGGGGAAGGCGGGGCCGCCGGCTGACGGGCCGGGCCCGCTTGGCGGTGGGAGAGGGAGAGAGCGGCCCGGATTTGGCCGAGCAGCGACGTGGGTGGCCCAGGGCCGTCCACGTGTCAGCTGGAGGAAAGGATTTGAAATTTTGATTTTAGAATTTGATTTATATTTTCAGAAAAGGCTAGGAAACGATTTAGGCCTCAGAAAAATATGAAAATACCTCCAAAAATTCCAGAAAAATTCACAGAAGCTTCTGGGGATATTTTGGACTGAATAAAATTATTCCCAACTACTGTTGGTATTTAATTTTCATACTTTAAATTACTTTTTAAATTTTAAAAATAGGTTTTAAATTCCAGAAAATCCAGAAAGGCAAATAAAAGCCAAGTAAAATCCAATTACTTTAAAATAATTAATTTGAATTTAAATTTTTCCAGAAAGCAAATTTTTGGGATGTTACAGTCTTCATCATAGTGACGTTTTCCTTAAATACTGGAAGGTTTCAAAGTCTTCACTTATTCTTGATTGCACTGGTTTTTGGGTTATCCGTCATTTCACTCCTGTGGATTCGATGGGGGTTTTTAGTAAAAGGTGAGAGGGAATAGTATGAGGTGAGGATAGAATCGTGGGGGATAAGGTAATCAAAACCCATTCTAATTTAAAATAGTACACCCTGGGAAAAAGGGTGGCACATGAATCACATAAGTTTTTAAAACACTCTTTTCCTGTGACCGCGAAATGCAACGCCAAAGGGCAAGAAGGCAGTGCACAGGGCCAAATAGAATCTTACAACAATACAACGTCTATTCGGGGAGCACACACAAGGGGGCACAAGGTTCATCTGCATAGTCCGCTTAAACGGGACCACTTTATCTTCACGACCATCCTCAACGTTCCTAACCTTAAATTTTGGAGTGAAGGTACGAGAAGAGGAGTAAAATCTTTCTTTCGAAATTAATAGAACGAAAAGGGAAGTATTTGGGGGTAATTTGATTGATATTAGCACTCACCCTTGGGTTAATGTTTTGAATTCAGGGTAAGAGAGCTTTTAGAGGAAAAATGGCTAGGGCAGCATATAGGTGAGAGGAAATCATCTAAGAGAGATGAGAATAAGCAGTATAACTTATATTTTTCGAACTAGTATTTTGAAGAGATAATTCTAGCAATGAAGCTAACGGCTAGGCTAACTAGGTCACGACCTGCAGTCGATATGCTCTGATACCATCGCTGTAGGAGCCTAGATATTACAATCCGGATTCCTCTGTGATTCACCGCACTATTCCTGGATCGATGAGACGGTGCTCACGCATCACGATTCGATTATCAAAGTACATATCATGCGGAAGCGTAAATATAATAGTAAACTTACTCATGGGCCGATTAGGCCGAAATCAATAAAAGGCAGCAGCGGAATGAAGCACACAGGTGGGACCCTCAGGACATGCCCACAGGCAGCCAACTGGAGGTTCGCGACCTAGCCCTTGACATCTTCATCTTCCCGGCCAACTTGTCCAATCTTGTTGCTGAGACGAGGTGATTTGATTCCTGATTCTGAATTTTGTCGCAAAAGCGAGTGTGAGCACTCCAACCCCGTGCTCCGCGAGCCAATACACAGAATGCAAATAAATAGTATGCATGGCTTAACAAATGAGAGGCTCGGGTTGTTTTATTTGCCGTAAAACACGTCTAGTAGCATTTCCATTATTATATCATATTGTTGTTTTTGTGACCTAAAGACTCCTCACCGCAAATGACATCATTGACTTAATCCACCAAAGATTCACGCTCTTTATTAACTGCTGTCTAAGACTCCCAACAGCGATTGCCATAATTGACTTAATCCACCGAAATTACACTTCCTTTATTGAGTGCTCTCTAAACTCCAAACAACATGTGTCATCCTCTATTCAATCCACCGATCATATTCTTTCTGTATTGGTTGCTGTCTAAAACTCCAAACAGCGAATATCATCATTTATTTAATCGACCAATCATGCACTCATTGCTGCCTAAGACTCCAAACAGTGAGGGTCATCCTTTATTTAGATCCACCAATATCTTTTGTATTCTAAAATCCAATCTTGTGGTTGCTAGTCATCAACTCTTCATTTCTAAATTCTAATGACTATTCAACATAATTGCTTTTAAATCCACCGAAATCCTTCGTATCGGGACTTCCTAATAATTCAATCCTTTTGTTATTGATCCAAAACCATAATTTGTTCTCCCAATAACTAATCTTATTTTCTACTATCTATTTCTAACTAATTCACTAGTATACATCCCCCAAGAATATTAATGATCAAATCTACGACTCACTAGTATACATCCACGAAGAATATCAATGATTAAGTCTACGACTCACTAGGATACATCCACCAAGAATATCATTGATCAAGATTATAATCCAATAATTGTTATCATTCCTCCAATATTCCTAGAAATTCAATTCATCCATCTAGTATTTGATCCAATCTTGTTAATCCCATTACTGCCATCATCTTCCAAGAATTTATATTAGTTATCAGTGTTGTAATCTCGCAATTACCTTTGCATCCCTAATACTCCAAAAATCATTTAAAGCATCTATCTAACCTATATACTCATTTAGACTCCACCAAATTACTTCTCCCAGATCCCACACTATCATTTCCTTTTTATAATCGACCTGAGTCCACCAATATCTTTATGTTTTTACCACAAACTTCCATCTCCTTTACTCACGACCCTGTTTATTCCTCCCATATTTTATTTTGTAAGAATCGAAATGCTACTATTTGAAATACAATACATAAAATTTCCTGAGACCTAGCAGCTTTGGAACAAAACATAATGTTCAAGGAATATTAACATGATTTTCCATACTTATGGCATCACACCGTATAACATCTTTCAGCGTTATAGCCGCTTAACTTACCACTGGGACGACACCCAGGACAACTCAAATTAGGGCTTTCCACTGCCCTCCACTTTTCCATTCCCACCCACAAAGTTTTTGAAATAGAACTATATCTGGTTAAGTTCCCATGTCCGCCCTTGACCGTGGGCACGGCTATTCAAATAGTTTTGACTCTGCAGAGTTTGCACACTTTACCCACAAGAGACAGTTCCCTCGTTGCCCCACGCGATTCCTTAGTCGTGCGGTTGAGCGAACCATCACATAAGCGTTCAAAGTACCTCGCCCCTTCCATCATCTCACCCTATGGGTCGTTCCCACTTGCGGTGGGTCACATACGTTGTGCGGGATGTTCTCCTTCTGAACGCTTAGCAGCTGGCTACCCACACTGCTAGCGCGCCACAGCAGAACCTCACCCTCCGCGGATGTCCCATTCAAGCCCGCCACACAGACAGCCACTTGCACCACTTCACTCCTCCACCGATGATGATGACTTTCGAGGTCCATAAATTTACTAGGCCAAGTTGTACTTTCTGAGACTTGTGGTTGTACTTGTTTTACACAGAGGTCATGACAAGATTCAGTCTTTAGGGTTATCTGGCGGTTCTACCACAAACCACACTCGTGCACACTGCACCATACCCCGAACCATCCGCCTGAGATAAATAAGCAATCCGAGGTTTTGGGAATATAAAATAGCCATATCCAACATACACCGCCATTACCACCATGACCGCCCAACCAATTTTCTCAGATTAAAAGTGATGCTTGGCGCTCTCGCCATGAGTATCTAAACAATACTAAGCATGGCATATATTTAGAGACTTATTTTCGAAAGGTTACTATTATAATTTTGCTAGGGCGACAAGGTTCACACATTCAAATATTCCAAAAGAGGTGTAATATTATTCAAGGTAAACAATAGGCATGTAACTAAAATCTTAAATTAACATGTATTTGCATATAACATAACAGCATGCAATTTGATAATTTAAAGCAAAATATTTTGCAGAAAATGTAGGTTCAACATGATCAAAGTATTGACTCGCCTTGCTTATGCTACCATGGCCTTGGTCATATTCAAAGCCTGCTCAGTCAGTGATCTTGAATCCATGGTTCTTGTCTTCACTTGATTCCTAATCCTGTCTGAGCTTGCCGTCTCCTGAGATTGCAGCTTCTAATTACGCGGCAACGACTGACAAACCAAATAAAACCAAACGGCCAAATAAATCCAAATAACTCCACACGTTCAAACAAATTTAAATATACTTGCTTTATTTTGGCTGTGTTTGAGGATTGGATATAGAATTAGTGAGTGTGAGATAGACCTGGAGCCAAGGGATTGAGCACAAGGTAGTGGCTAAGCAGCTTTTCTGTGAGGGAAAATTAGGAAGAAGGAATGATCAACGATAAAGAGATATTTACAGGGGTATTCTGCTTGGGAAAGGAAGGTGGTCAGATATAGCCGATTGAGGAACACTATGGCTCGATCTTTTATTTAATAGCTTTCTTTTTGTGGAATTTTCTTTATCAAGGAAATTCCATGAGTCGAACAGGACTTAGGAGCAGATAACAGAGAGTATCGATGGTAGTAAAGAGAAACATGATTTGATGATTTTTAGGATACGGATACGTAAGGTGAGTATGCGGCGAAACCTTGATATTTCATGTGGCACAACTTATCTGGGATTGCAATCGCCAATTCTAAAGTCGGTTATTTTGCTTGATTAACATCTTTAATTGATAGGACCAATGGCTGTGATTTGTCAGAAAGGAGAGTTAGGATTTTACAAAGATCCTCTTGATAAAGCTATTATTATTACTATTATTATTAGGAGCAGGGGTAATTATTCTGTTGATTAAACGAATTATTATTAAGGATTAACGATCCATCTTTTATTGGCGGATGTAAATCTTGAGAATATGAGGGAATGGTTATTACTCAAGTAAGACCTTATTTTAATCTTATTATTTAAGGTTTAAATACCATTGATTCTAATAGTCCAAACATTGATTACCATACAAGAGGTGTTGCGTGATTTTGGAGGTATGCAAACCATACTTGATATCATATGTGGCCTGAGGATTGATCTTGAGAGAAAAACTCTCTGGGCAAGGTAGATCAAATATGTACATTAATGGCATAGTTATCCCAATGATTATGTGAGTTATCTTTATGGCCATTTTCTTTATTAGCAATAATTTAAGTAGTGTTAAATGGGCATAATTCCCTTATTACTAGGCCTCATTCTTGAAGCTTTTAGCGGTGGCATTTTCTTTATTGAGGTCAAATAATTCATAGTTTATCATGTGGGTCTTTGATTACATTTGGGAATTTTAATCATAATCAAGGAAGTTAAATCTTAGCTGGCACTTAAGTAGGATTATATCCTTTGCGTTTATTAACTTGTAAACTCATTTGAATTAGCTTCACATGTCAATTTGAACCTTAACATTAAGGGGGTTCATGTTAATTTCTTGCCAGTTAGGGAAAATAACCATGCCCGATATTAGTTTCGCCCAAGGGCCACCGTAATTGATTGGATTACATTCCTAGGTTATATTTTCTTTCATAGAAGAGCATCCTTAGATCAATCTCATATATTTGATTTTTGACAAGCTTGGTTGGCAGTTAGTTAGGATTAGACCTTTAGTGATTTATTTTTCTAAAACTCCTTAGTTAATCTCACACCTTATCCATTGTCATGAGGTTAACTAGAGTTAACTTTCCCTCATTTATTATATATACCTATATATATAAATACATATATCTGCAAGAATTCTCAACAGTGATTTTTACAATTTTAATTCCTACTCCTTTTTATTGTTTAATTTATATTTTACCAATTTGCTCCTTTGAACAAGTTTAGATAAGAACAGGTACCAAATCTGGAATGCAATGGCTAGAGGATTTTCCAGTGGGCCCACCACTCGATATAAAGAGGGGGCCAAAAGAGTGAAGGGCATTCGGCCGAAGGGAGAAGCAGAGGAAGGGTCTTTGGCGCGGGCTAGGCGGCGTGCTCGCCAGAGGGGCGGCTCGGGGTGCCTGGTGCGGCTGAAATGGCCCTGGGCCTCGTGCGCATCCTTCGGCGGGCTGAATCGGATGGCCATCGACCGGGAGACACCGCGACGAGCTCGGCGGCGGTCAAAACAGGCGAAGATCGTGACGGCGCCTCGAGCAATTGCATCTCAATTAAAATGGAGGAGCTAAAGGAGCGTGGCACTAGCTCACCGAAGGTGGTTGCTGCCGCTCGGGAGGTCGGAGGTGAGCCGCGATGTCGGGTCGGAGCGAGGAGAGGCGCTCGGTGCGAGAAGATGAGCCAACGGATCTTCGATCGGGCATTGGGATCGTCTTCACAGAGTCCAGGTGGTGCCCCGTCCGAGAGGAATTGGTCGGCGGTGGCCTAGCTTGGCGGCGAGGGGAGTCGCCAGAGTCGGGGGAGGCACGGTGCTCCGGCGGCCTGCAAGGGGAGGGGAGTCAATTAGAGACGGCTGGGGCATGAGGGGTAGAAGGGGGGCTCGGGGAGGGGGTCACTGCCGGTGAAGGGTCGCCGAGGGGTGCTAGCGACAGCGGCGGCCGTAGAAGAGCTGGGCGGCGATGAAATTTTGTGGAGAAGAAAGCGACGTTTGTTGCGGTGAGTAGTCCGGCTGCGGCATAGGGGCTTTTATAGCCATGTTCTGACCGGGAGCGTTGAAGGATCGTTAATGCGGATTAAGGTGCTCTGGAATGCACTCGAGTGGAAAAGGGGGCGGCGAGGCTGGCGCAGGGCTAAGGCGAGGGCGGCCGTAGGCGCATCATCGCGACAAGACGCGCGAGAGAAGGCCGAATCGCGGGGCACCGGAGAAGATCGCGCGCTGGCAGCGGGGTAGGAGCTGTGCAGAGGGCAAACGAGGGGGCAGCGAGAGAGAGTGGCGATGGGACGGCTCGGGAGCAGGGAGCGCAGGCACTCGCGAGAAAGAAGAGAGAAGGAAAGAGAAAGGAGTTGGCGCGCACTGCGGAGGGCGACGTGGATTCACGGCAGCCACGCAAGGAAGAAGGAAGAAAAGAGCAGGCTGCGGGGGAGAAAGAAAAGGGGAGGAGCCGGGGCCCGCATGTAATAGAGAGGGATTTTGGAAAAGGAATGGGAGAAATTGAGAAGCTTTAGCAGTTTTTGAAATTTGAATCTTAAATTGAATTTCCAAGTTTTGGCTCAATTATCTTGATACAAATTTAATTTTTGCTATAAATTGTATGTATAAATTTTTGAATGTCCAACTTGGGTTTTTGTATGCCATTTAAATTAAAAGATGGAATTCTTGGTTTCCTTTTTATTGACTTGGATTTGAATCCAAGATTTTTGGTATTTTGATTCTTAGAGATTTAAACTCCCCAAAATTATTTCTTATCTTTTATCGTCATAATTCTTATTTGTATTTGCAATTTATTCCTAGTTTTTATTTTGCTCCACACAAAATTCAGGAAAACCCCAATAAGAGTTTGTGCCAAAAATTCAAATACAAATAAGATGCAAATAAAAGTTTTTAAATTACTCCAAATTTCAAACATCCAAATTTTAGGATGTTACACGCACCTTGAAGCTCCTAGTGTTGGTCTCACGGCCAGTGTACTTTAGCTTCTCAAACTGTTTTTTAGTGCAGTCTACAAGGCTAGCACATTCTTTTCTACTATGTACTCATTCTTGAGTGGGAGGCAGAGGTGGTGCCTGAGGAGATGAAGTGCCTGGTTAGTTTCTTCAGGGGTGAGCGTGGCATCCTCTGATGCACCAATCCCTATGGCAGCATGGAGCTTCTTGGCTCCAAGTACAATCTTGATGTCGGAAGCCCAAGTCAAGTAGTTTTGCCCATGCTGGGCTAGCTCCTCGATCTCTTGGTTCGTGACGGTTGTCATCTATATGTGCATAAAAAGGAATATATAAATTTACTATAGGTAAAGATTGCATGAAAAGCACTCTCACAATGTTCCAGAATTTTCTATACATTTTCTATAATTTTTACTACTAATTTCAGTGATTAAAGACAATTTAAGCAACTATAATTAATCAAAATAATAAGTAAATATGAAAAATATAGAAAATAATAACAATAGCGCTAAATATGTGTAACATCCTAAATTTCAAATATTCAAAAATATGGAATTTTTCAAAAAACTTTTCTTGCACTTTGCTGGTATTCAAATTTCTTCTGAATATTTATTTGAGATTTTTGAGTTTCATGCTATGCAAATTAATAACTCAAGAATAATCTCAAGTGCAAATAATGATCATGCAAATAATAAAAATAGAAAATGACATTACATATCATAAATTTAAAATACCAAAATCTTGAATTCAAATTCATGTCAATAAATGAAACCCAAAAGAATAACAGAGCTTATCTCTAAAGGAATAAACCAAAAAACCCCTCTTTTAATGCAATTAGTAAACAAAAACCAAGATTGGATATTCAAAATTTATATGCAATTCAGAACAACATAAAGTTCATAATAGAGGGATGTTAGTTTTTGTATCTAAATACTTGAACCAATCTTTGAACTGAAAATCCAAAATTCAAGAATTGATAAAAGTTTCCCATTTTTCTCACATTCTTTCTCCCCTCTTTCCCACCTTTGCACTCACTGTGCGTGGGCCCCGCACTCTTTCCCTCTCTCCTCCTTTTCCCTCCTGCCGCTGGCCCCCCAATCTCTCTTTTTCCCCCTCCTCCCCTCTCTACGCACGGGCCTAGCCTGCCCCCATCCCTTTTTTCCTTCCTTCTCCTTCTCGCGTGCCTTGCTCCTCTGACCTCTTCCCTGCTTCCCGACCGCACGGCTCCCACGCTCCTGTGCACTCGTCATCCTGACCTAAGCCGACCCTATTCCTCCATCACCTCTGCGCCCCACATGGCCCTCACATCGCACGTTGCCCCACCGTCACTCTCCCTGCGCCCCATCGCGTCGTCACGTCCCAATGCCATGCCGGCCACGCCGTCCCCCATGCCGCGCCATGTGCCCAGGTCACCGACCACAGTGGCTCCATAGCGGCCCCCTATGCTATAAATAGCCAACCTCCTCTAGGCCTCCTGGCGCCTCCCATCACCTCCCCTTCTTCCCCGCTCACCCCACCGCCAGATCGGCTGCACGCCCGCCTGCGCCTCCACGCTGGTTCTGCCGCTCTGGCCATCTCCTGCACAAACCACCCGCGTCACGGCATCTCTGCACCCCTCCTCTGCCCCCACTTCAAGTTAATTAAGATTTGGATCACCAGAGCTCGTGCACTGGCCATCTCCCCCATCACCGGCCGTCGCCTCCACGGTCGCCATTGCTCCCTCAAGTCTCCTCCGGCCGATTTCGCACTCTAGGAGCATCTCCATGATGCCATGAATCTTCCCCAACCACTGGCCAAGCTCCCCATCACCGGAGCTCCTCCCTCCATGGCGACCTCCCCGTGCCACCACGGGCCATCACCGCTGGCCCACCTCGGTGCCTCCCTGGCTCGGCCAGACACGTGGTAAGCCTTCTCGGGATCACTTATCGCTCATGCTCACCCTGGCCCACTCCTCCCTCCCTCCGGCTGCCGGTGCCCCATCCTCACCACATCGCCGGCCGCTCAAATAGCCGCCCCGCTTCTTCCTGGCTTACACCGCCGCCCCATGGGCATACCCACCCCCTCAGCAGTCCATTTTGCCGACCACCACCCTTTCTCTGGCCACCGCTCGACGGCGGCGCCACCATCTGCCCAAAGCCGTCGCCTCGCCTATTTCAGTCAAATGGAAGCTCTGTTTTGGAGCTCAATCCCTGCGTCGCATCTTGTAAATTGTTTTCCCCCTGTTGTCACAAACGGGCAGCAGCTCAGTTGGTTAGCCCAACCATTCGCTACACAGTTAGTCCCGAGTTCGAATCCCCCTTCGGCCACATTTTTGGCTTGCCTTTTATCCATTCCAATTTGAAAATAATTAAGGAAAGCTAGAAATTTATCCAAGGCATCTAATAAAGTTAAATAGGGCATATATAACATTATTTAAGACTTAATATTAGATTAATTATCATGTATGAATAATTAATGTTCCTTTATTATTTATTTTAAATCTAAATATAGATAAAAGAGCATTAATAGAAGATGGTTTTTGGTATGGATATCCAAGCATCGGAAGAACCTTAATTAAAATAAAAAATAACAATTAAGTTCAGATCAAGGTAATTAGCCAACATGCATATGTAATGCAAATTAAAATACAAAACTAAAATTTGTGGGGATGGTAAAAAGGTACCCTTGTAGATATAAACAATCATCAAGGCTCCTAAGGTGAATCATATCCAATCAAAGAGCATAAATTAAACAAAATATTAAAAGTACTTGAAATAGAATGTCCATCTAAATTAAAGGCTTTTCTAAGCAAATATGTTTATAAGTGAATAGTTAAAAAAGAGCGGATGACATGAATGTAGCCCATTAGTAAATATATTAGTACAATTCTTGTATTCATCATAAACCCTACTAAAAATGTAGTCACTATCATTAACCTATTGCCGATCATAAAATCTTAAATGATAGCTTTAAATTAGTAACGATAACAAAATATAATCATGTGTAGCAGGCTCAAGCAATCATAAATAGTTTCCATAGTGCCTCCAGATTAAAAAGTCATATTAATATACAGGTACCAAAATATAATAACCCTAGGTCATCGGACATTAAAATGACCTAACCAGTATATAAATATTCTAAAGTAAACATTTAATCAATAACGCGAGTAATTAGGGTTGCATGGAATGCCATATCAAATTACTAGTAATATGAATTAATTCGATAAGCTAAAAGTCATATGCGCCATCTTTAGAACCCCTAACTTAAACCCATCAATGACAACATTTGACCAATCTAATACTTAATACTCAACTAAATTCTTATACCTGCCCATATGTCTGTCTTGACTCATGTAACTTCCTTAATAAATAAAAAATAAAATAATAATAATAAAATAAGTTATTAATAAAAGATCGGGTCGTCATATCTTGCCATCAGCTATACATAGCCATCTCCGAGTACTAAACAGAAATAATTTCATGAATATACCTTTATCATGACCCATCCTTGATCTCCATTTTCACAAGTATCCCTGCCATTCCCCACTTCACTCCAACCACTATGACACCGACAATACTCCGCGTCCAATCAACCTTGTCTCAAATCACCTATTTAATCATAATAAAAATTAATCAAGTGTGATTGGATTTATTTGGACTTTTTGAGTTATTTGCATTTATTTGGATTCAGTTGCTTAGCACGTAATTAGAAATTGGAAATCGTGAAGAATCAATGGATCAAGCGAGATCAAGATCGAGGTGAAGAAAAAGATCAAAAGCTCAAAACCATCAAATAAGAAAGCTTTGAGTGAGCTCAAGACCGCGGTAAACCACGCAAGGTGAGTCAATACTTTGATCATGTTGAACCTACATTTTCTGCAAATTATTTCTGTTTTAAATTATCAAATTGCATACTGTTATTTTATGCGCAAATTTATGTTCGATTCCAAGATACTAGTTATATACCCACTAGTGGACTTGTTACTATTACTCTCATTTGAAACTCTTGAATATCTGAGCCTTGTCACCTTAGCAAAAATTATAATGTTAGAACTTTTGAAAATAAGTCTATAATTATACGTCATTCTTAGTAATGCTTAGGTATTCGGGGGCACCGGAAATGTCACCTTTCAACTATGAGAAACTGGTTTGGGAAGTCATGGTGGTAATGACTGGTATATGTTGGTATGATTATTTTATGTTCCCAAAAACCCTAACTTGCTTAAATATCTGGGCCGATGGTTCGGGGGTGTGAGTGGTGTAGTGAAAGCACAAAATGGTTAGTGGTACAACCGCCCAGGTAACCCTAAGGACCGAATCTTGTGATGATCTCCTAGTGTACAACAGTACAACCACAAGCTGGCAAAATGTAGGCAGGGTTAACTAATTTGTGTGGCTCTAAGGTGGTTACGTGAAGGTATGACCACGAGCAAAGGGATGGATGGTCTCATCCCCGCCTTTGCCCGTGATGGCTCACGATGGACCCTTCTCGAGTGATGTAGGACTATGCATTGTAAAGGCCCTGTGATAGTCTACTCAACCGCATGGCTAAGGAATCATGTGGGGCAATGAGCAGATTTATCTCTTGTGGGTAAAGAGTACAAAATCTACAGAGTCAAAAACTATGGGATGTGCATTGCCGGCATCGTAGCATCTCCCCGAGCCGCCGCCGCTGCACGCCGTCGACCTACCTCCGGCACTACCCGGTCCACGACTCCATCACCTTTGGCACCACCGTGACTCCCGCAACCCGTTTTGACCCACCCCGACGCCCATCCGGCCGCCCCGCGTCGCCGGCACGGTCACCTCCGACTACCTCTTCTCGGCCCCCTCGGTGGGATACCATAAAAGGTATATACGCCCTATATGGGTAAGCAACACCCGAGTGACCGACTGGCTAGCAACGCAAATTCTCTTCTCCCCCCCCCCCGACTCCCTTGGCCACGCGTGTTCGAGGCTCCGGCTCCGCAGTGCCGAGGTTGAGTCTTTCTTTTTATTTTCGGTCTGACAGCCGGGCCCCACATGTCATAGACACAGAGCATAAAAAGATAAAAGAGAAGAATAAAATTTAAAATATGCAGTAGGACCCACCTGTCAGGATTTTAACAATTTCTGGATTAAATCAAACTGAAAAAATTTGAAATGGCATAACTTATTCATTTTAACTCCAAATTGAATGAAACAAATTTCTAAATTCATCTAAATTCAAGATCTGTCCAATGGAAATAGAACCATGATTTTTAGAATTCATTTGAATTTCTGATGATATTTTGGTTAATTTGCTAAATTCTTTTTATTCGAATTTCGCGCACGATAAAATAGCGTACGAGGCTCAGGAGGAAGAAACCGAGGCAGCCACCCTAGAAGCTCAAGACAACCAAGAACATGACCTCTGTGACCAAGGTGAGTTAACACTTTGACCATGTTGAACCCATGTTTATGCGAATTTAATTTCTTTTTAAATTATCCACATGCGTGTTGCTATTTTTATGTGGTAAATTATATTCACTTTTAAAGATGATAGTTAAACTCCTAATATTATGCTTGTTAATAATACCCCTTTGAAATTTTGGGACATATGAACCTTGTCGCCTTAGTAGAATTATAATGGTGTAGCTTTTGCAAATAAGTCCAAATAAATATTGCGTTGCTTAGTAATGCTAGAAAATCGGGGGTACAGAAATACCCCAAAATCATTACTTGCTATTATGAAATGGTTTGGGCAGTCTTGGTGGGAAAAGCTGGAGTATGTGGATATGTTATTTTACGCTCTTGAAAAACCCCAATGTTGCTTTAATACCTGGGTGGATGGTTTGGGGGCTGGTATGAGGTGCAGTGGACGCACAAAATGTGAAATGTGGTAGAACCATCCAAGTAGTCCTAAGGACCGAATCTTGTCATGTTATCCCATGTAAAACAGTGCAACCACAAGTCTGTAAAATATAACTTGGCTAAGTAGCTTTATCGAAACTCCCAGACTCATCTCACCGGTAGTGGTTAGGTGTGGGTAATGCAAGGGCAAGGGAGGCCTAAAGGGACACCAAGTGGAGGGTGAAGTTTCCCAGCTGTTTTAAGCGTTGCGGGAAGTGGAGCCCGGCTGCGTTACTAACTGTGGGAAACATCCCGTGCAACGTATGGGACCCATCGCAAGTGGGAGCTACCCATAGAGTGAGATGACAAAAGGAGCTAGATATTCTGAACAGTCACTGTGACGCCCTGCTCAACCACATGATAAAGGAATCGTGTGGGGGCAACGAGTTGGTTGTCTCTTGTGATGAAAGTGTACAAACTCTGCAGAGTCAAAACTATTCGAATAGCCGTGCCCACGGTTAAGGGCAGACATGGGGTCTTAACTAGATATAGTTCTATTTCAAAAAGCTTTGTGGGTGATAATGGAAAAAGTGTAAGGACTGCAGATGGTCCTGATTTGGATTGTTCTGGGTGTCGTCCCAGTGGTAAGTTAAGCGGCTATAACGCTGAATGATGAAATATGGTGCAGATGCCATGTAACGGTGGATGGAATCTGTGTCACTATTAAGATGGTTCTACTTAACCAAAAATTTATGTCATGAATTTCAAACTGCTAGGTCATAGGAAATTTTAAGTATCATATTTTAAAAGGTAGTTTCTAGCAAAACAAAATAAACTCGAGCCTTTCTTGATATATCCTGCATGCTATCTATTGCATATTGTGTGTTGGCTCGCTGAGCACGGTGGATTTGTGCTCACACTCGCCTACCCAAACAGAAACAGGTAATCAAGATCACTATGCTCATGAGGACGCCCCTGCTACTGAAGGACGAAACACTGAAGGAAATTAGGGCGTAGCCTACGTTTTCTGGACATAGACAAGTGGACCCATGGCAGGGTGTGCACTTATATTATCAAGAACTTGGTAGTATAAAATGTACACATTACCCCTCAGTCGCTTGCCTGTGGTTGTGGTTGCACTTTTGCTTTCGTTCTCCGCTGCTTACTTGTAATGATAACATTTGGCCTAAGTGGCCCCTTTTGTAAACTCTCACCTGATGTGGTGTATTTTAATTATGTAATATTATTAATGATCATGCGATGTATGATGTGATTCAGCAATGTACCTGTGTGCACTATCTACTGATCCAGGGAATAGTGAAGCAAACACAGCAGATTCTGGATTGAAAAATCCGGGTCTGACACTTCGGGCTCCAGCGGTGGTGCGTGCCTTGTGCGGGAGGTGAGCAACAGCGGCTCATGTGGGAGCCGAGCGGCAGTGGCACGCCATGTTGGAGCGACGATGGCGGCCCGTGCAGGGCCGAGCGGTGGTAGCTCGTGCAGGGCCGAGTAGCGATGGGTTGAGCGAGGCCGATATCGGTGCACGGCGACAACATGCGGTCATGTGCGGGTGGCGCGGTTGGGGCATGGCGGTCATAGCCACGTGCAGGCGGTGCGGCTTCAACCGATGCATGACATGGAGCTTGACTGCGTACGGGAGGCGAGGGTAACATGGCTCACCGGTGCAGCCTTGTGTGGGAGGTGCGACGACACAGTGCAATGGTCACACCTGCATGTGGGAGACGCGATGCGACTCAGCTGCGTGCGGGCAGTGAGGCACGGCTACTCAGTTGTGCGGCCATGTATGGGTGACGATTTTCCCTTTTTTCAATCTACAGTGTAGTCAAGATCTACTCTATCATGCAAATCTATCGATCAGCTTGGCCGGTGACTTCATGTTAGCTCGCGATAGATTAGAACGGATTTGCACCGTAGAAAATAATCTGGAAAGCAAATTTTGTGAAATTTAAAGCAATCTAGATAGGCAATTCAATCTACAAGTGACGTGCTTTGATGATTACCTTTCAATCCACCAAAGCGATTTATGCTGATAACGTGTTGGGGAACTGTCGCTGGCGAGTCTAGTCTGCGCAATTACCTCACATACAGAAGAAGAATCAAACATAGAATAATGCAAGAACAAATAGTATATTGAACATAGAGAGATGGGGAACTTCTTCTTTCTTTTTTTATTATTTTTCTCCTCCAAAAGGTACAATATATAATCATTGGGATCCCCTATTTATAGACTAAAGGGTGAGGTGCCCGCCATGGGCCAAGGCCTGCCAGCCTAGGCCTATGTTTTCCAACATTTTTTACCTGGCAGGTGTGGTGGTCATGCTAATCGGTGCGCTTCGTTGGGTTGCCGCTAGCTGCATCCTATTATTACTATATTCATTTTTGTAGACAAAGTTGAGATTTACGGTTGCCGCTAGCTGCATCCTATTATTACTATATTCATTTTTGTAGACAAAGTTGAGATTTACGGCCATTCAAAATGGAGGAATCCAAAATCACCGATGGATTTCAGTGTCATACACAATAAAATTCTAAAACACGGCAATCATTGCAGAATTAGGCCCATGGCAACAAGGCTTTTTAGCCCGGGGCGTGGACATCCTGATTGTAACATCCTGATTTTCAGAGCCTTTTTGAAGCTTTTAAACTAAAATTCACCTTTTGGTTTTTTCTAGAATTAATTAAAGTTTAAAATATATTTTTTAATTAAATAAAAGGATTTAATGTGACTAAATTAAACTTGAACATTTATTGGAAGTAATTTATTTGGGTTCCTTATGTCCCAAGGATTGTTCTGGAATTTTCTATGATTTTCTGGGTTTATTTGCTACTTTCTAGAGCTCAAGAGTGTTTATTTGAATTTCTAAAAATTGAAAGCCCTAGAAAATCCTAAAACCCTAATGGGCCAAAGCCCATTCCATTGTCACCCTAGGATGGGTAATTATCTAGTGATGCAATATTAGTTGTCACATGGATTATACGTTTAAATTGCTTAGCCATGCTTACAATAACGTTGGGTCTATCATCACATGTGATTAATTAATTAATTTTGACTTATTGATATATTGGAACATGGAGGTCAGCCACAGTTATAGAATTTGAGTACCATGACGTGGGAGGTGTTACTGGTGTTGGTTATACAAAATTGATTTTCACTTAGGCGAATGATCGTGCAGTAAAGGGGTGTAGTTTGCACATTGGGATGTAGATATTTTGTCTTGGTAATACTTAAGGACATAACCTTGTGCGTTATTGATCTGAGCCTTACCGTACAACCACATGTCTAGTATTGGATAGACCTGACTTACTAATATGTGATATTTCAATTTTGATTCCACCATTGTGATGAGCATGGTTGCTGATTTCTATGAGCCGCAAGGGGGTGTGAGGTGAAACCCTAACATGCGGAATTGGGTTGGGATTGAACATTGTAAAGTCCTTGTCATGATTTCTCTATCACACACCTGTGTTAATCTAGCGGCAATATGAGATGATCATGTCTTGTGGGTAAAGTTGTGCAACCTTTGTAGAGTGTAAAACTATTCGAATAGCCATGTCCCCAGTTATGGACAATGCTCGATGATTTCACACAAGAGGTAGAGTTTTCATAAAAATCTTAGTGGGTTAAGTTGGGAAGTGAATGGTTAATTCACTGGTGGTTCGTTACGTGAATGGTAGTTCACGGGCAGTTCGTTGGAGTAAATAGTCAGGTCACTTGTGGATTCTCTCAATTCCTTTGATTATTTACTTATTAGTCATTTTCCATGTTCGCTTTTAATCTATTTATTGTATTTTACTTTAAATTGTTGCTTTACGCAAATTAACTTTTCAGCCATCTGTTGGTAAGCCTTGCATACTATATTATATTTTTATTACAAACGACTTGCTAAGTACTCTATGTACTCACGGTTTTATCTATATTTGCTCAGTTGAGGAAGGACCAAATCAATGGGAGGTATTAGAAGCAGGATACTTTGATGACTTCACGGATTAAGACTTCGCTCCCCAGTCGATTGCCTGTGGGCATGTCGTGTGGCTACTACGCTTATTTATGTTTTTTTCCGCTGCAAGTTTCTTAATCCATTCAGGCTATTATTTGTAAGCTTGGCCATAAGATTGCAATTATGAGAATTAATAATATTTGAGACTTTTCTTAGTAAATCGTGATGTGGTTGATATTTCATCTTTGTTTATACTGTGTGCACTAGCGTGATCCTGGACTAGTGTAGGTTACACAGGAGAGTTTGTTTATATTATGTGCACTAGCGTGATCCCCTGTGTGGCTGCATTCATTCTCCTCCCAGCCCACCCCCTGCATGGCGGAGTCACGCTCGCCTGACGCAAAAGAGGCCACACAATGCCAAAGACGAAGCCAAACCCTACGGCGCCTCCCACACCCAACAGGCACCCCCTCCCAATTGCCTCGTGCTACTGCTCTCCTATCATCCCCAGCTTCCTGGCGCCACGCCACTGCCTTCCTAGCTAGCTTCCTCACACCATGCCACCCTCCTGGGTCCCGGCCAACTTCCTCGAGCCCGCCTCTCGGGCTCGGCCAGCTTTCTTCAAGGTATGAGCTGCTAGCCGGCCGCCCTCCCCCTTGGCTTGCCTCATCCGCTACCCCCTTGGCCTCAAGCCCCCTTTTTGCTAGTTTTTTTGTTTGGATTGGTGTAGTTCCATCTGAAACTTGCAAAGCTGAGCAAATTCAATTCTATGATACCGATTGAAGGGATATTCAGCTATTGGCATTCATAACATTCTTTTGATATATAAGCTTCAGTACACTCAAGAGTTCTGTTGATCCATCCTTTTTTTTTTTGTAATAGGTAGCATTTACTACAATAGTTATGTATGATGACCATCTGAGTTATTTATTTTCTGTTTCAAAACCTGCTGTAGCATAATATTGTGCGGCACACTTTCATCTTGAGGTTCTCAACCATCCAGACTTTCGTAGTAATCTGCCTAATGCAGTGGGGAGAGCATTTTCGTGGTTATTTTCCCGCTAATTAATTGATGCACTCTATATTTTTTGTCCATAGTTACACCCGTTGCACATGCAAATATGAAATATGTAGTCGATGTTCCCACTTAATTGTTTCTATGTAGAAAAATGTAAGATTCTGAAGATCTATTATTTACTTAAGCTTGGTTTTGTTTCCCGAGACCTTCCTATCATGGGGCAATAGATGAAGGATGTACCGCGTGTGTGGCCCTCATTAGAGGCAACCAGCACTATTATAAAAAAAATCATCTTAAGCGCTTCATCATAGACAGTTCAATACAAACTATTAATGATAAAATTACCATAACGGTTTTATAAAATGGACCGTCTAAGTTTACCGCGATGGAAAGAACCGTTTATGATTACCTACTTATCACAGATGGTTTTTGTTTCGAACCCTCTGAGAGAAAATCCAGCGAGATGAGCGGAAAATTCAAATTCGGCGAGAGCGGGTAAGTTGAAATATTATCACAGATAGTTCTACGTAAAGAATTGTCTATGATAAGTAGGTTATCACAGACGATTTTTGTTTCGAACTATCTGTGGAGCAAAAATTATGTGTGATGACCTACTTATCACATAGGGTCCTTTACCTAGTATCGTCTGTTATAATATTTCAACTTACCCGCTCTCGCCAAATTTGAATTTCTCGCTTATCTCGTTGGATTTGCTCTTTAAAATAGAAGACTCGGTTGTTCTTCTCATCATCTCCTCTTCTCACTTCTCCACTCCTCTCCTCATCTCCTCTTCTCCTTATCTCCTTTTCTCTCTTCTCACATCTCCTCCACTTCCCCTCGCCAAATTTTTCCTTAAAAATAAAAAGCTCGTCCGCTTTTCTTCCCCTCATCTCCTCTTTTCTTCTCACGGTAAAAATACAGACTTAGCCAAAAATTGGGTATCCAAACCATAGTAAAATTACCCATTCTTTAGTTCTAGTACAGCTATCATAGACGGTTTTTTACCAAGAACCATTTGTGATAACTGATTATTACAGACAGTTCTAATTTTGAACCATCTGTGATAAGGAACAATCACAGTCGGTTCTAGTTCCAAACTGTCTGTGATAACGAACGATCACAGACTATTCTAGTTTCGAACCGTCTGTGATATAATTTTCATAGACGGTTCAAAAATCATCTGTGATAATCCATATTATCACTGACCCATAAAGTTAGACGGTTCAAGGAACCATCTGTGATGACAGTTCCGAACCGTCTACAATGAACTTTTACGTGGTAGTGCTGATCATTGTTGGAATTTGGAAATGCTAGTGGATCTTGTTGTGTGCTCTTAAGGAATGGTCAGGTGCGGTGGCTTTCTTGTCAAATGTCTGACCGATACATAATCAGCATGCTATCTCGTCATAATAGATGCATTAATTCTAATGGTGCCTAAGTTTATTTACATTGTATTCAAAAGCAATTGCTTTATCCGCGAATGTTATACAATCTATCACATTGTAATTGATGTTTTGCTTCCTTACATTTCCGGTGACACGAAGTTCAAGAAGAATAAAGATGTGTCTCCTCAACTACAAGCGCTGACCTGTTCTCCTGAAATTCGTTCAGTAAGTGTAACAAGTTGTGTTAACGAAGTGTAAGTTTGTCCCACTTGATATGGCCTGATGAAAAATGACCTTTTTTGGTGTTAGGAAAACATAAATGATGATATTGAGTTTCTTGTTGTAGTATATGATGGAATCTGGTAAGTCCTCAGCTTAAAAATAACGGGAGCAATTGCTCCATTATGCTTTGTTTAGTTTTTGTCATGTTTCCTTATCATGTTTTATGTTAAAGAGCTGAACTAAAATTTCATATCAATTTATATATTTATGAAGTACTTTTGTTATATCATGATATTGGTATAAATTGGTGTTAGTTTTAGGATGTTAATCTGCTAAAGTTCAACCCGAGTCACGTCAAAATTCTAGATCCGCCACGAACGGCAATTGTTCAACCGAGCTGTTTGGACGATAAAGTGCAGGATTTTGAAGAAAGAATGGCACAAGAGGAGTTTTCTACGAGGCCTAACCTTAAGTAATTTTTCCTACAAAATTTATTCTCTATATCAAGCCATTCCACGAGAATCTCATAGGGATACTACGAGTTTCTTCCTTCATAACAGCGAGATGTATACAAGATTTTCCTATAGAATTCACTTCTTACGAAACTCGTCCATTCCAAACACCCTTGTCTGCCACCGTACTATCATCAGTCACCAATATAGCAAGCAGTACACAATTACAATTTAATCACCGGAGGCGCAAATGACACGAGGCCCGCCTGCCTAGTTTTATTTTTCATCTAATCCTCCTCGAATCGGCTAGTTGACACTACAGTCGTTCAGTGTAGCAGTAGCAAGCAGCAAGTATGCGAGCCTCAGCTTCCTTCCCTCCAATTTGCTTGAGCATTACATATTCACATCACAGGGAGAGATTAACAAGCCTTGGTCCCTGACTAGCTTTAATTTGATAGACCTGCCGCCACTGATGGAATCAACTGGTATGAATATGACGTTATGATTGATTTGCTGCGGCAGGCGCAGGCCTGAACAACCTCCGGACAACCCACTGGACGGGTCTCAGCAGCTGCGCCCTCTTCTTGCGCCAGAACCAGATCGCAGCACTGTACTTCTCGTTCCGAATTTTCGACGTCGCCGCTCTCCAGTCGAACTTCTCCATCTCCTTTCTGGCAGCCTGACCCATTTTCTCCCTCAACTCTTCGCATGACAAGAGACGCTCAATCTTACCGACGCACTCGTCGACATCCCCTGGTGTGTACAGAAAGCTCGTCTTGCCCTCCTGATCTTCTGGTATAATGTCAGGTATTCCTCCAGCTCGAGCAGCAACTACGGGAACTCCGGATGACATAGCCTCCAGCACAACAAAGCCAAGTGTCTCTGACTCAGAAGGCATCGCAAAAACATCCCCACTGGCATAGGCCTGTGATAGCTCTTCTCCTTGTAACGTGCCGGTGAACACTGCAGGCATTCCCGAGAACAACTGTTCAAGTTCAGCCCTGCACAGGAAGGGCAAAGAGAACAATTCACATTCCCAGCACATAAATCAAGAGCTACCTGCAATTTACCTCATGCATTTCAGTATAGTTCAAATCCATTGTTCCTACAGGGGATGATACAATCAAGTCCACCTAGTTGTTTTTGAGAAAAAATAGCATACCATTCTAGAAATCTCACAAGAATGTTTCCTCGAGTGAGTCATCATCCATTCACATGAAAACTATGTAGAAATATCTTCTTATAGAGGGTTCATAATCTAATTAATATCTATTATTGGACCCCTATCGCTTCCATGCATATATCTTAATTTTGCCACCTTTCCTACTAAAGGAAGAGACTAACTACTTGGTTCTGCCAAAACATAAGGAACAGGAGACAACAATGATCTTATGCTCACCTGAATGGTCCATCTCCAATAAATGCAATTCTTGATCCTGGAAGTCGGTCCATGACTCTGAAAAGAACCCGAAGTGAGTGAACACTGCATGACACTTGACGATCACAGGATATGACTCAAATGAAAAAAAAAAGTTGACTAAAAAGCAAAAAGTGTGCCAATAAAATACACCACTCAGTTTGTATTCCAGCATTTTAAAAAATCAGCCACATCAGGAGCTCACCTCTTAAGAAAATCCAAGCTTTTTTCAACCCCTAAGCGTCCAACATGGATTATGAGTGGCTTGTCTGGTTCACCATTACTGATAAACGAAAAAGGAACATATAAGCACCACAATTAGGCACGTGCAAAAAAATATTTGCTCATTTCAACTCATTCAGCAATTTTCTCTGTGTAGAGAAGAGGCAAGAACCCATTAACATTATCGCATCTGCATTGCAAAAAGACCAGCTGAGAAAAAAAGATATTACATACGTTAGCCTTGCACGCATTTCCTCATTACGGAAGCGGGGATGGAAGCTTTCTGAATCAACACCCTTGTTCCAAAGGTGTATCTTGTTGGCTAGAAACATGCCCCATTAGAGGAAGATGGTAGAAGTAAAATAACACGGAGCCTATATATAGGTTTGCAAACCTGCTGTAACACGGGCAGCTTGAAGATCCCTGCCGATAGCAACTGATGGTACCAGTGTGAGGTCCGCAGCTCGGTGCAAGAATTCTTTAACAACAGGGAAATGTATCAGTTGGTTAGTCTTGCAATAGAGGCTGTACACATATAGTAAATGAGTGAAAACTTACTTATAATCAGCCACATGGGCTTGACAAGCCAGCTGAATGTATATCTGGGTATATAACTGCCATAAATCAAAAGGATCAGTCTCTATGAGGATAAATTCATAATTCCTTAGGATGCGAACCAAATAGATTTCATTTACAGAATGCAGATAAAATCCTTAATAAGAGTTTTTGCTAGGAGCCTAGGATTATGTTCCACTGGTGTTAGCCATGATAAGAGAAGATATTGTTTGTGATATGGCCCAAAAACGATCATAAAGATGATTGTATTACTTTTATATTTATGATCTTTTAAATAATATGTTATTTTGTCTCTTGAATAAATGCCTTTCATATTGATCCACAAGTATGTGGCTTATTCGTGGAACTCTTTATTCATGTTTTGATGTTATTCTAAATTATCTCTGATGTTTATCATTATATGTGATAATTATGATTGATAGATCAGCACATGTATTGATTGATGATAATATTTCATGGATTATAGATACGAGAATATCAAATCAATAATATAGACACATATTAAAGACATGGTGTTGGATTGATCTACCACAAGATATTGCAAGAATTGTTATTTTCTGAAGTGTCATCGGTTGATCTCATACATAGTATATGTAGGACCTTTAGATTTGAGATCGTCATAGTTTCCTACATTTGTAATGGTTTACTTCGGGGTTGGCAAATACTACTTCGAAACTAAGTGGTCATAACGGTAAATTTCGGGTTTTACTATAAAACATGCGGAGTAATATGAGTGATCAAGATAGAATTTGCACTTCCTATATAATGGGAATCTCTAAGCCTCTTGATGTGGTTCGATTACTCAATTCGTGATTGACTTCTTAACCATATTCAACATAACCATGCTGAATATGGTTAAGAAGTCAATCACAAATTGAGTAATCCACCACAGGTTCAAGTAAATGATCGAGTTATCATAGGATAGCACGATTCTCACCTTAAGTTTAATCTGGTATCATGAGGTAAAGGGATCAATACATAAGCACTATATATGTTTGCCCGATATAACCTTTATATATATTTGGAAGTCGTTATACCCTACTAAGGACTGCTACTGACTTATGGACCGAAAAAGAGTTTTCGGCCCTTGGCCAAATATGCACGAACCTATATGGTCACACACTTAATAGGTAAGAATGATAAGGGTTCAAGGTATAGACTCTGAGTGAGGAAACGGTTGAGCAGAGGACGATCGACTACTTCCATTACACCAACGCGCGCTACGTTGAACCATCCGCTTCAACTCTACTTGCACTGCACTGCACGTTTAATGGTAATGGTTTATAATCTCTTCCTCGCATGGCTTTCTGATTTACGCGGTAGAAAATTTTAATTTGCGCTAGAGTAGCCTACCTATATATCAACAGATACTTCTATTTCCTTCAAGATGCAATTCTGTTGGTGATATACAAGCTCTGTCTGTTATTAGATGTTACAATGAAGAACATGGATAAGGTTGAACTTTTCAAGTATTGTGCAGAACTGCCACATGAATGCTGATGAAAAGCAAGATATGGAAGCAGCAGGTATGCCATTATCTAGCAGGCGGCTGTGGCGACTAGCCGATTCCCTTCGTTTATTCTTCTATGTGAAGTCCTAAAAAATGCCTTTTACTACCATTTAGCACAGGAAACTCACATTGGAACATGGGTGTGGTATGACAGTACTAGAGGGACGCAGAGCAACTTGGCGATTATTAAGGCACCGAATACCTGTTATGTGAATAAAAACAGGCAGTTAGCTGCATACAAAGAGGTCGGTTGGGATACATGAGATTAATGTAGAAATTACCATTATTCCAGGGGAAGAGGCGTGAATAATGTCAGGCTTAAATCTAGCAACTTCTCCGATGATTCGAGGACTTAGTGCTAGTGAAAGTGGAACCTTTTGATACCAGGGGCAAGGGAAGCTGGAAGCAGGAAAGGATTGGGGGGAGATGAGATTAGCAGCAGCAGAAAGCAGAAATAACCAGAAGAAAGGATTGATTGAATGAAACTAAGGATTGGGAATGGGAACACAAATTGGCTCTGGCAAGGTGGTAACACAACGCAATTAGTCAATTAGGGGAGTACCTCCACGACCCAATTAGTTTAGCTCCGTAGAATTCTCGAGGTACGCCCTCATGCGTAGTGACCACAATCACCTCATCGCCCATCTCTCGGAGGTACTTGATGAAGTTCTGGAAGCGGTTCTTGTAGCCGGAGACGTAGGCGAAGGGAGAGGGCTCCACGAAGAGGGCGATGCGGCGGGGCCTCGAGCTGGGGCTGCTGTGCTCCAGGAAGGGCGGGGGCTCCTCCTGGTCGTTTCCGACATCCATGTCCTCTGTCCGTCCCCGCGGCAACACCGACGACGAGGGGGAGGTGGATGCACATGGAAGGTGGCTCTGGCGATGGCGGCGGAGAGGCCACGTCTTCAGCACAGCGTTGGGAGGGCGTGGCGGCAGAGGAGGCTTTGACACGAGGATGGACGGCGGCGGCGGCTTCCATAGCGCCGCCATCATCCCTCAGTCTTGTTTTGAGAGAGAGGCATATTCTTAGGTTGCCTTGAGTAGCAGATGCTTCTTTCCTTTGTCATTTCTATTTATGATTGGCTTTGGCTTCGAGGCCTTATTTAACACAAGAATTAACAGTTTTAATTCCAGCACATGATTTAATAAGTAGCGAGGGAGAAGAGAGATATCTCGTCCCATATATAGTGATATCTCATTATCCGGTTGCAACCAATCAGCTTCTCCCGTTGAGCACTCAAGGCCGGCGGGAGCCACTCAAACCGGATACTAGAGACTTGCAGCGCTACTATCTCAACCGTTGGTGATGTTCCCAGCAAATTCCTTTTGATTTGTGTTTTCCTTTTGAAATTCGTTAATGGGAGATGAAGCAGTACTTACGGCCCCACACATGTAGGGGTGCAAACGGAGCGGATATTTTCCGACCGACCGTCCGTCCGTTTTAATTCGGAGCATATTCTCGGATATCCGAAGTTTTTGTCAAATACAAATACGGATTCGGATATTTTTTGTCGGATACGGATACGGATTTGGAAAATATATTATCCGACGGATACGGAATTATCCAGATATTTTTCTGGATAGTTACCGGATTATTATCCGGTAACTATCCGGATAACGCTAACGGCCCAATCGGCAACCGAGGCCCAATCCATCCGACCGGAGTACCGGACTGACCGAGCGACGCTAACCCACTCAGAGACTGACCGAGCAACGCTAACCAACCCTAGAGACTGCGGGAGTAGCGAGTGCCGAGCGGGACTGCGAGAGCGGCGGCGGCGCCCAAAACCAAAAGTTCATATCGAGATCCTCGGCGGCTAGTCGGCTTCGTCTTCGTCTACTACTCGTCTCCTCCGCCCTTCACCGCCTTCAGTCATCCTCCCACAGTCCCCCTCCCGCACCGCCGTCCACCTGTATCTCCTCCCCCACAGTCACTGTCACATCCCAAAAATTTGCTTTCTTGAAAAATTTAAATTCAAATTAATTATTTTAAAGTAATTGAAGTTTATATGGCTCTTATTGGATTTTCTGGAATTTCTGGAATTTAAAACCTATTTTTAAAAGTTAAAAAGTAAATTAAAAATATAAAATTAAATGCCAACAGTAGTTGGAAATAATTTTATTTAGTCCAAAATGTGTCCAGGAGCTTCGTGAATTTTTCTCGAATTTTGGAGGTATTCTCATATTTTTCTCGAGGCCTAAATAATTTTCTAGCCTTTTCGAAAATCAAAATCAAATTAGGAAAATAAAACCCTCCTTTTTCCTCCGTGCCGACGTGGACGGACCAGATCGCCACGTCGCGCTCGGCTGATCCAGCCGCTCTCCTCTCTCTCCTCGCCAGCTGGGCGGGCCGTCGGCGACCCGCCTTCCTCCTCCCTCGCCGACGCGTGGGCGGCTCGGATGAGCCGCGTCTTGCGCCCGGCCTCAATCCACCGCTCCCTCCCACTTAAGCCATCCCGCCGTCCGATCTTCTCTCAAGCCACGTGGCGCCATCCGCACAACGCGCTTCTCTCACGATCGCGGCCCCGCAGTCGGGCCCGTCGTCTCGCGCGCGCGGACTCTTTCCTTTTCTCTCCCGAAGAATCCGCGATCAAATCCTACCTGCACTCGGCCTCTTTCTTGAATTGGGCGCGATTCGAACTCCGGGAGATAAGCGCCTTATCCCCTAAAAACCGGAGCTCGCGTTGCCTCGACGGCTTATCCCAAATTTGAATCAACCCGGCCGTCGACTTCTGGCGAGAATTCCGCCGCCTCACCTCTCCCAAGCTCTATAAATAGCCCTCGGCCTTCGCCTCTCCCGCACCACCTCTCAAGACCCTCCGCCCATCTCTCTCGAGCCGGCGCGCCGCCGCGCGATTTCCGTCGCGCGCGCTGTAAAGAGCTCCGTGAGCGATCGCCGCCGCCTCGGTGAATCTGCGAGCTCACCGCCGCCGCCCGAGCTTCCTCGCGTCCGTGCGGTCCTCCCGACACCTCGGCCACCTCTTTCCGTCGCCGAGCGCCGCCGCACCGAGCACCCGAGCCGCTCTCATTGCTCCCTCGCCGCCGGCCGTCTCCGTTCATCCTCGACCTCGCCAACCCCTCGGTAGAAAGCCCTTCGCGCGGAGATTGCAATCTACGCACCGCCCGAGCACCCCGCCTCCCTCGCCGCGCCGCGCCGCGCCTCAGACCATCGCTTGCCGGGCCACCAAGGTATCCTCAAAGGGATTTGCTGCCCTCTCAGGTAGGCAAAGCCTCCCTCCCCTCGTTAACAGAGCGCTCTCAACTCCCGTGCGCGTTCGAGCCCTCGGCTCCGCTACCGGGTTGAGTTTTTCGGTTAAGTTCGCGATCGACAAGTGGGTCCCACCCGCGTCGGCCGCCGCCGTCAGCGGGCCATCGCCGCGTGGGTCCCACTCGTCTGCGTCGACATCGACAAGTGGGTCCAGTCCCAGATGGGTCCCACTGCCGCTGACCAAGGCAGATGAGGTCAGCGACGGAGGGTCCCACATGTCGATGACCGCAGAGGGTCTCTGTTCGATGGGTCCCACCTGTCGAGCTCTCGGAATTAAAATAAAGGTTAAAATTGAATATTCCCAGTGGGCCCCACCTGTCGAAATTTCTTAATTTCTGGATTTATTCAAATTGAAAACTTCAAACAATCATAACTTTCTCATTTCAACTCCAAATTCGGCCATTCAAATTTCTAAATTCAGCTAAAATCATGATCTATCCAAATATGGCCTCTGTTGAATTTTTGGATTTTATTTGAATTTCGTGTGTATTTATTTGCTTTGTTTGCTTCGTCTTTTATCGCGTAGATTCCAACGTTGTCGACGATCCTCTTCACAGAAGAAGAAGACCGAAACCCTGCAAGAAGGCAAGTCTCCTTTGATCATCTTGAACCTATGCTTTGAAATGTTTTAAATATTTTAAATTATGTGCATTGCTATTTACATAAAACCACTAGTTCAAATCTTTAGGAATTAGTTATTCCAACTTTGTTATGCCCTCATTTGACATTGATTGCCATGTACCTTTGTCACCCTAGAACTTCCTTTGTCTCAATAATGAGATTATTATTATGACTTGTGAATAGTAGATGGGTAGTTTAATGCTTAGTCATGCTATCTAATATCTTTGGAGAATCTTGAAAATGGGAAATTATGATTTATTGTTGAGCCCTTGTGTTTGTAAATGAGGTGGCAATTGGAGTTGTCACTGTGATTTAAAAATAAAATAAAAATGTGAAAGTTGGTTTAGATTAGGGTGGATGGTGTTTGGGTTGGTGCAATAAGCACGAGAACTTGTTAAGTGTATGTTCCACCCTAGTCAATTAAGGACCGACGCTTGTGTTTGTCCAAACTGAGCATTAACCGTACAACCACAAGTCTATATGGGTACGACCTAGCCGACTAACTTATGATAGTCTAGTTTAGGTGCCACCATTGGAAAGTGGGTGCCGAGGATGGACCGGTTATTCACGGTGAGGGACAGGATTTCTTCAGACTCATATGGCGCAAGAGGGGCTTCTGTTGGGCGGTTAGCCTACTGCGGTGAAACCTCGTGGGTGGTATCTAGCTAGATTAGAGTAAGGTAAAGGCTTTGTGATATTTTATCTGGGTCTCATGCCAAAGGAAGCATGTTGACTTTTAGGATAATTTATCTCTTGTGGGTAAAGTTGTACAACCTCTGCAGTGTAAAACTATTCGAATAGCCGTGCCCACGGTCAAGGGCGAACAAGGAATGCATTCACATGGTAGATTTCTGGTTTTGTTTTAAAATCAAAAGTTTTGTATTCCGAGGTGGAGGAACTCTCGGAAGGAATCTGGCGGATGGAGCAGAGGGTGGATGGAACCCGCGATTTAAATTTTGACCAATGGTAATTGGTTAGTTAGTGTTGGTAGTTGGAACCTTCACTAGAAAGTTAATTCATTAAAACATTTACTTCATTAACTTGATGCCTTGAAAATAATTAGTAGTAATTGAGATTTCAAATATTGCTTTGTGCAAAAGAACCATATGGCCTTCCTTTGTTAAGCCTTGCATCTATGCATTTTCCCAAGACTTGCGGAGTACTTTATGTACTCACATGCTACACTTAAAAATAAAATCTCGGAGGAAGTTGAAGCTCAAGAAGGTGACTACGACTCTTTGCTCGCTTGTGGTCTGCGACGGTTTCTTCCCGAGGACTAGGTCGCGCTTCCCACCAATTGCCCGTGGCGTATTGATGGGTCATCGCTGATTTATCTTTGCTTCCATTTGTGTTTCATGTGTGCGAGGTCTTAAACCTCTATTGTAATAATGAGACCTTTGGTCATGCTCTTTAATATTGTAATAAAGCGTTGCTGGTTATGTATTCATTTCTTTAATCGTGTGCACTAGCTTTGATCCGGGACTAGTGCGATAATACACGTAGGGTCGGGTTCGAAATCCGGGTCCCGGCAGAGATGGTATCGAGCCTATTTGATATGGGACGTGACCTAGCTTAGGAATGGCAAAACCATAAGGACTTATATTTATAAAAACAATATATTAAAAATTTATAAGCTTCTTTGCTTCCACTCTCTTCTTACTTAGTATCTCGCTCATGTCTCTACATTCCCTTGTAAAACTTTTTACTAATCTTTTCTTTTATTCAACTTTGTAGATGGCCGCTGCCCCGTGGGACTACTACTCACATGGAGAGGATGCTGGAGATTTCGCTAGCCTTCTCCGACGCTTGATGCAAGATGCTTGAGTACCGTCGGCCGCCCATTTTCGGGGACGGAAGACACGGATCTGGATCGAGACTTGTGGTCGATGGAGGTATTCTGTATGCACGGATGGGAATTCAACTCCCAAAATACCCCATCAAGCACCCTCGGTCCCGCTGTTTCGACGCTGTCCAGGATGCAGCACGTCTCGCCATTGACGAGTTGTGCCATTTGCACAAGGATGCTGTACATCAGTCCCCCTTTTGCTTCTTCATCAACCTCGCCGGGCAGAGTATCCAGATCCATTTGACATTCCGATTGACGACCCTCGACTTTCACATCAGTGCAGCTCACCCGAGCGATGGCGATCACCTACGCAAGAGCTCGGGAGAGATTGGACAACTCGGATGCTTCTCACTTCCAGCTATCGGCACTCGACACTCTTCGCGCCACGGCTTCTTCGGGACGAGACGGACGAGTTTGGGTGAGACGCCTCAAAGCCGCATGCCGACTACACGCCGTCTTCGCGATGCAGCTACCGTCCCCAACAACGCGCACCATTGCGACTGCGGGACTTCGTACGTGCTCACGGCCGCGCAAGAAGGTGCACCGCCCGATCCGCCACCCGTCATCACTCTCAAGAGGCGCAAGCCTTCTCCTTCGCTCGCGTTCGATTGCCGTCGATCGCAACCGTCCTCGACCGCTTGTGATTGTTCACGGCATCACGTCAATGAGCACGAGGAACCGTAAGAAGAACCAGAGGAGGAGCCGAAGAAGAAGAGTATGAGGAGGACCCAGAGGAGCGCGTCTTTGGAGAGGATTAGTAGTCTTTTGAGTCGATAGTACCCAAATAATGCCCACGTTATTAGAACGCTTTTATTATGCTTGGTGTGCTAGATGGATTGTACCAAGCCTAAGTGCAACGTGGTACACCATTCTTAAAACTAGTTTGATTTCAATAAAGGTTCTTTCGCTTTAGTTGAATGATTGTTTCTTTCTTGTGTGTTGGCTTGGGATGTGACATAATCTCCCTAAATCTCTTACCTTTGCTATTTCCCTCTTACCTTATGCTAACTGAAACCGCTCAGATGGTGAACACAAGGAGCAACCACGACAACGGTAGTGATGCCAACCCTCGGCTGAGAACAACATTCCACCACCCCTGCTCAAGCCCCACTTGGAGCGGATGATGGCCATGCAACTGCAGCTTCTTCAAGCTTTAGCTCAAAACCAAGTGCAGAAAGCTCATGCAGTGCACCCAACCAAGCTCCCAGGTCTAGGATGGGAGAATTTATGAGAACAAGGCCTCCTACTTTTCTTTGGTTCGATGGATCCAATGGAGGCGGATGATTGGATCAAGGATGTGGAAAGGAAGCTGGTCCTAGCCCAATGCAATGACAATGAGAAGGTGTTATATGCTGCCCACCAACTCAAGGGAACCGCTGCAAATTGGTGGGAGAATTATCGCGCCGCCCATCAAAATCATAAGCTATCGCATGGGATGAATTTAAGGAAGCTTTCAGATCGCGCATATTCCTACGGGAATAATGGACATGAAGAAGAGAGAGTTCTACCAGCTGCAACAAGGGAACCTTAGCGTTTAGAATACTGAACAAATTCACCCAACTATACGGTATGTGTGCAAGAGATCACATCGGAGGCAACGAAGATCCGGAGGTTCATGCAAGGACTCGACCCCAACCTCAAGGTGCAGCTAGTGTCGAATGATTTTCCAACTTTCCAACACATGGTGAACAAGGCCTTTGTACAAGAAGATGCTCAACGTCAATTGTATGAAAGTAGGAAGACAAAATTTCAAGCTCAACAGTGCGAGTAGTTCCCGATTCGCCCTAACCCACCTCGGTTCCATAGAACCTCGTAACCAATTGTGCCAAGGACTCCATTCACTGGACCTCGCCCAAACTCACAAGTTCCCGAGCGGGCAATGGTGTTCAACCCAGTGAGCCGGACTTCAGCGGCAGGAGTGCGGTGCTTCAACCGCAAGAACATGGGGCATTATGCTAGCTGTCCCCGAGCGCCAGTGTGACCCGATTCGCTTCAATTTGGGAACGACACCAAAGACGAACTCCAAATGCAGAGACAAGGCCGTGGGACCCTCGGACTCAAGGGCTCCACAAGTGGTGAGCAGAGGACATCTCAACCATGTGATCTGAGCGACCAGATGCACTGACGTAGTTTTGGGTAAGTTCCTTGTCAACTCAGTACCCGCATCAGCATTATTTGATTCTGGAGCTTCGCATTCTTTTGTGTCAAAAGATTTTGTTGAAAAATATAATTGGGATGTGCGTAAACTAAAGACCCCTATGCTAGTCCAATCCCCTGGAAAGGAAATGAGGACTAACACAGTTTGCCCTAGTGCAACTGTGGATATCAATGGAGTTAGATTTCTAGCGAATCTTATCATAATAGATTCCAAGAGTCTAGATGTGATACTTGGAATGGATTGGTTAACTAAGTATAAAGGGCAGATAGATTGTGCCGATCGAGCGGTTACGGTTACCAACTCGGACGGAATCCAAGTAAGATATAAGTCAAACACCTCTTCCCAGAATAGGTGTGGATTGAATAGTGTGAGGGGAGTAGCCTTGGAAAAGGTACCTATTGTAAGTGAGTACCCGGATGTATTCCCCGAAGATTTGCCGGGAATGCCGCCAGACAGAGAAGTTAAATTTGTCATCAACCTGATACCCGGTACAGCTCCTATATCAAAGAGACCCTATCGAATGTCTGCGAACGATTTGGCTGAAGTTAAGAAGCAGATTGAAGAGTTGCAAGATAAGGGTTTTGTGAGACCAAGCTCGTCACCCTGGGGAGCACCAGTACTGCTAGTAAAGAAGAAAGATGGTAGTCTTCGCATGTGCGTGGATTATCGATCTCTGAATGATGTGACGATCAAGAACAAATATCCTTTGCCCCGAATAGATGATCTGTTTGATCAATTGAAAGGTTCATGTGTCTTCTCCAAGATTGACCTTGGTCGGTTATCACCGATTGAAGATAAGACGGAGGATATACCAAAGACAGCATTTGCTACTCGTTATGGATTGTATGAGTATACAGATGATGTCATTTGGCTTGACAAATGCACCGCATATTTTATGAACTGATGAATAAAGTGTTCATGGAATATTTGGATAAGTTTGTAGTGGTGTTCATCGATGATATTCGATATATTCCAAGAATGAGGAAGAGCATACGGAGCATCTAAGGATGGTTTTGGAAAAACTTAGAGAACACCGGTTGTACGCCAAGTTTAGCAAGTGCGAGTTCGGTTGAGGAAAGTAGCCTTTTAGGTCATGTGATTTCCGCAGAGGAGTATCCGTAGACCACGAGAAAGTAAATGATGTGCTTAATTGGATGCAACCAAAATCGATGTCAGAGATCGAAGTTTTCTTGGGTCGCGGGATACTATCGTCGCTTTATTGAAGGCTTCTCCAAGCTTGCAAGACCTCTTACCAGTTGCTAAAGAAGGAGAAGAAGTTTGAATGGAGTAAGTCGTGTGAGAATAGTTTTCAAGAATTGAAGAAGAGGTTAACGTCTGCGCCAGTGTTAACACTCCCGGATATTAGGAAGGATTTTGAAGTCTTCTGTGATGCATCAAGACAAGGATTGGGCTGCGTGCTAATGCAGGAAAGAAGGGTAGTTGCATATGCTTCAAGGCAATTGCGGCGCATGAGGAGAATTACCCAACCCATGATTTAGAGCTTGCTGCCGTAGTGCATGCTCTAAAAATTTGGAGGCATTATCGATCGATGTCATCGCGAGATTTATCTGAGACCACAAAAGTTTGAAGTATATATTTACTCAACCCGATCTCAATATGAGGCAAAGGAGATGGCTTGAGTTAATAAAGGATTACGATATTGGGATACATTATCATCCGGAAAGGCTAATGTGGTAGCCGATGCTTTGAGTCGAAAAGTTCTTGTACCAAGTTTGTGGATTAAGGATAGTATGCCAACACTTCAAGAGGAATTTCAGCGGCTCAACTTACAAGTAGTAGAAGAAGGGTTCTTAGCTACTTTGGAAGTTCAACCAACCTTAGAAGAGCAAATCGAGCGGCACAAAAGAGGACAAGTATGTCCAGAGATCAAGGATGATATGAAGAACGGAAAGCATTAGAATTTTTCAAGATGAACAAGGTACCGTCTGGTTTGGAAAAAGAATTATGGTGCACGAGAAGAGAGAAATAAAAGAGTTGATCATGAAGGAAGCTCATGAATCCGGATACTCAATACACCCGGAGTACCAAGATGTATCAAGATCTCAAGGCAAGATCTTGGTGGCGGTATGAAAAGGAGATTGCAGAGTATGTAGCTTTGTGTGATGTGTGCCAGCGGATTAAAGTGAACACCGAGACCTGCTGGACTTTTGCAACCATTGCGAGATCCACGAGTGGAAATGGGAAGAAATTGGTATGGATTTTATAACGGGATTACCGAGAACCAAATCGGACATGATTCTATTTGGGTTATTGTGGATCGCTTTGACAAAAGTTGCCCATTTCATTCCAGTGAAGACCACCTACTCGGAGATAAACTCGCAGAATTGTATATGTCAAGGATCGTGAGTTCACATGGAGTCCCAAAGAAGATTGTGTCGGTCGAGGAACCCAATTCACCTCGAGGTTTTGGCGAAGCTACATGAACTTCGGGCACCAATTTGAATTTCAAGATGCTTATCATCCCAGACGGATGGGCAAGCAGAAAGAGTAAATCAGATTCGGAAGACATGTTGAGAGCTTGTGTCCTATCAAACAAGGATAGTTGGGACCAGAGTTTACCTTACGCAGAGTTCTCTTACAATAATGATTATCAATCCGGTTTACAAATGTCACCGTCAAGCCTTGTACGGTAGAAAGTGCAGAGACTCCATTGTATTGGAAGGAGACAGGAGAAGGACAAGTATTCGGACCAGATGTGTTGAAGCAAGCCAAGAACAAGTTCGCTTAATTCAGATAGGTTGAAAACAAAGACAAACGAGGCGTAAGAGCTATGCGGACAATCGTCGAAGGGCATTAGAATTTGTACCGAGGATCATGTCTACCTTAAGGTGTCACCTCTCAAAGGGATGAGGCGTTTTGGAGTCGGTGGAAAGCTTGCTCCTAGATTCATTGGACCCTTCCTGTTGTAGCGAAAAGGAGAAGTTGCTTACCGTTGGAGCTTCGCCTCGGTGTCAAAGGTGCATGACGTCTTCCATGTATCCCACCGTGAGAAGTGTCTCCGAGTGCCGAAGAGCAGATGCCTCTAGATGAAATAAATGTGAAGGAGGACCTCACCTATCCGAATATCCATTAAAATTTTGGAGGAATCGAGCGTCGTCAGACGCGAAACAAGGTCATCAAGTTACGTAAAGTGCGGTGGAGCAACCATTCGAATCGGGCGACTTGGGAACGTGAAGAGGATCTAAAAGAAGAGTTTCCCGACCTCTTTTCAGTCCATCCGAATCTAGGGGTCGAGATTCTTCCTAAGAGGGTAGGTTTGTCACATCCCAAAAATTTGCTTTCTTGAAAAATTTAAATTCAAATTAATTATTTTAAAGTAATTGAAGTTTATATGGCTCTTATTGGATTTTCTGGAATTTCTGAATTTAAAACCTATTTTTAAAAGTTAAAAGTAAATTAAAAATATAAAATTAAATGCCAACAGTAGTTGGAAATAATTTTATTTAGTCCAAAATGTGTCCAGAGCTTCGTGAATTTTTCTGGAATTTTTGGAGGTATTCTCATATTTTTCGAGGCCTAAATAATTTTCTAGCCTTTTCGAAAATCAAAATCAAATTAGGAAAATAAAAACCCTCCTTTTCCTCCGCCGACGCGTGGGCGGACCAGGATCGCCACGTCGCGCTCGGCTGATCCAGCCGCTCTCCTCCCTCTCCCTCGCCAGTGGGCGGGCCGTCGGCGACCCGCCTTCCCCTCCTCCTCGCCCGACGCGTGGACGGCTCTCGGATGAGCCGCGTCTTCGCGCCCGGCCTCAATCCACCGCTCCTCCCACTTAAGCCATCCGCCGTCCGATCTTCTCTCCAAGCCACGTGGCCGCCATCCGCACAACGCGCCCCGCTCTCGCTGACTGCGGGCCCCGCAGGTCAGTTCCGTCGTCTCCGCGCGGGCGCCGGACTCTTTCCCCTTTCTCTCTCTCCCGAAGAATCCGGCGATCAAATCCTACCTGCACTCGGCCTCTTTCTTCGAATTGGACGCGGATTCGAACTCCCGGGGAGATAAGCGCCTTATCCCTAAAACCGGAGCTCGCGTTGCCTCGACGGCTTATCCCAAATTTGAATCAACCCGGCCGTCGACTTGGCGAGGAATTCCCGCCGCCTCACCTCTCCCAAGCTCTATAAATAGCCCTCGGCCTTCGCCTCTCCCGCACCACCTCTCGGCACCCTCCGCCCATCTCTCTCGAGCCCCGAGCGCGCCGCGCGATTTCCCCGTGCGCGCCAGGTAAAGAGCTCCGGCGAGCGATCGCCGTCGCCTCGGTGAGCTGCAGAGCTCACCGTCGCCGCCCGAGCTTCCTCGCGTCCGTGCGGTCCTCCCGACACCTCGGCCACCTCTTTCGTCGCCGGGCGCCGTCCGCACCGAGCACCCGAGCCGCTCTCCGCTCCCTCGCCGCCGACCGTCTCCGTTCATCCTGGACCTCGCCAACCCCTCCGTAAAAGCCCTTCGCGCGAGATTGCAATCACGCACCGCCCGAGCACCCCGGCCCTCCCTCGCCGCCGCGCCGCCGCCTCGACCATCGCTGCCGGGCCACCCAAGGTATCCTCAAAGGGATTTGCTGCCCTCTCAGGTAGGCAAAGCCTCCCCCTCCCACCTGGTTAACAGAGCGCGCTCTCAACTCCCCGGTGCGCGTTCGAGCCCTCGGCTCCGCGCGCTGGGTTGAGTTTTTCGGTTAAGTTCGCGACTGACAAGTGGGTCCCACCCGTCAGCGACCGCCGTCTGTGCGGGCCACCGCCGCGTCGGGTCCCACTCGTCTGCGCGTCGATCTCGACAAGTGGGTCCAGGTCCCAGTGGGTCCCACCTGTCAGTGACCAAGGCAGATGAGGTCACTGACAGAGGGGTCCCACATGTCAGTGACCGCAGAGGGTCTACTGTTCAGTGGGTCCCACCTGTCAGGCTCTCGGAATTAAAATAAAAGGTTAAAATTGAATATTCGATGGGCCCCACCTGTCGAAATTTCTTAATTTCTGGATTTATTCAAATTGAAAACTTCAAACAATCATAACTTTCTCATTTCAACTCCAAATTCGGCCATTCAAATTTCTAAATTCAGCTAAAATCATGATCTATCCAAATATGGCCTCTGTTGAATTTTTGGATTTTATTTGAATTTCGTGTGTATTTATTTGCTTTGTTTGCTTCGTCTTTTATCGCGTAGATTCCAACGTTGTCGACGATCCTCTTCACAGCAGCAAGAAGACCCAGAAACCCTGCAAGAAGGCAAGTCTCCTTTGATCATCTTGAACCTATGCTTTCGAAATGTTTTAAATATTTTAAATTATGTGCATTGCTATTTACATAAAACCACTAGTTCAAATCTTTAGGAATTAGTTATTCCAACTTTGTTATGCCCTCATTTGACATTGATTGCCATGTACCTTTGTCACCCTAGAACTTCCTTTGTCTCAATAATGAGATTATTATTATGACTTGTGAATAGTAGATGGGTAGTTTAATGCTTAGTCATGCTATCTAATATCTTTGGAGAATCTTGAAAATGGGAAATTATGATTTATTGTTGAGCCCTTGTGTTTGTAAATGAGGTGGCAATTGGAGTTGTCACTGTGATTTAAAAATAAAATAAAAATGTGAAAGTTGGTTTAGATTAGGGTGGATGGCTGTTTGGGTTGGTGCAGTAAGCACGAGAACTTGTTAAGTGTATGTTCCACCCTAGTCAATTAAGGACCGACGCTTGTGTTTGTCCAAACTGAGCATTAACCGTACAACCACAAGTCTATATGGGTGCGACCTGGCCGACTAACTTATGATAGTCTAGTTTAGGTGCCACCATTGGAAAGTGGGTGCCGGGATGGACCGTTATTCACGGTGAGGGACAGGGATTTCTTGTACTCATATGGCGCAAGAGGGGCTTGGTTGGGCGGTTAGCCTACTGCGGTGAAACCTCGGCGGGTGGTATCTAGCTAGATTAGAGTAAGGTAAAGGCTTTGTGATATTTTATCCGGGTCTCATGCCAAAGGAAGCATGTTGACTTTTAGGATAATTTATCTCTTGTGGGTAAGTTGTACAACCTCTGCAGAGTGTAAAACTATTCGAATAGCCGTGCCCACGGTCAAGGGCGGGCAAGGAATGCATTCACATGGTAGATTTCTGGTTTTGTTTTAAAATCAAAGTTTTGTATTCCGAGGGTGGAGGAACTCTCGGAAGGAATCTGGCGGATGGAGCCAGAGAGGGTGGATGGAACCAGCTTTAAATTTTGACCAATGGTAATTGGTTAGCTAGTGTTGGTAGTTGGAACCTTCACTAGAAAGTTAATTCTGTTAAAACATTTACTTCATTAACTTGATGCCTTCGAAAATAATTAGTAGTAATTGAGATTTCAAATATTGCTTTGTGCAAAAGAACCATATGGCCTTCCTTTGTTAAGCCTTGCATCTATGCATTTTTCCCAAGACTTGCGGAGTACTTTATGTACTCACATGCTACACTTAAAAATAAAATCTCAGAGGAAGTTGAAGCTCAAGAAGGTGACTACGACTACTGCTTCGCTTGTGGCTGCGACGGTTTCTTCCCGGAGGACTAGGTCGCGCTTCCCCAGTCAATTGCCTGTGGCGTATTGATGGGTCATCGCTGGATTTATCTTTTGCTTCCGCTGTGTTTCATGTGTGCGAGGTCTTAAACCTCTATTGTAATAATGAGACCTTTCGGTCTGTACTCTTTAATATTGTAATAAAGCGTTGCTGGTTATGTATTCATTTCTGTTTAACTGTGTGCACTAGCTTTGATCTGGGACTAGTGCAGTAATACACAGAGGGTCCGGGTTCGGAAATCCGGGGTCCCGACAGTCACAGACCTACGTCGGCCGTTTCTCCGCCCCCACAGACCGGCGCCGCTGCCGCTTGCCTCTCCGTCACCACCGCTGTCATCGCCTCCCGCCTAGCTGCCTCTCCTTCGGTCCTCCCCCTCCGCATAAAACGCCATCGTCGCCGCCTCCCGCCTGGTATGGTCCTCAGTATATTCCTTTATATGGCCTAGACACTGAAGAGGATCATGTTCCTGTGGACTGTGGAGAACATTGATGCACGCCATAAATTAAGCCGGGATCCCACACAATGGTCTTCAGGCATCTATGCTTGTTTTGATGATCCACAGAGCTGTATGCAAATCTGGAGTACAAATATGAAAAACACTGTGTAGCTTCCTTTTTAGACCTAGTAATATAATGTTTTTAGATGTGATTAAAGTGCCTCTAGCATATGCTGCTATGCTTTGCCAGCTTGTTATTAGCCGTTCATTTTGCTCTAATTGAACAAACCCTATGTAGAATTCCTTTTGACTTTGTATCAGGGAAAAACATGTACTACTATGAAAGCAAACATCAACCGTGTAGATCAGTATAGTTGTAGCTAAATCTCTATTATAGAACATATAAGTTGTTACAGGTTTCCTAGGATGATTATGGTTCATTGTAGCCAGTTGATGTCCAAAAACTCATATGAAATCAATTCCTTCCAGTTGATGGCTCGTTGTTGCCTTTTTTCCCTTTTTCTTCCCCTTTCTTTTTTCCCTCTCTTACATGTGGGCCCCACCTTTTTCTTCTCTCCTTCTCTCTCCCTCTCTTTCCTCGCTTTTGCCACTGGGCCTGAACACCCCTGCCTCCTTTCTTTTTCCTTTCCCCTCCTCCCCTCTTTTTCTTGTGACCGCGCTCCCTCTGCGTCGCCTTCTTTCTTTTCTCTCCTCGTTGCTCTTCTTCCCGCTCCTTCCCATGGCAGCCATGTGCCTGCGTCGCTCACTGTGCACCTGCTCCCAGCCCATCGCCATGCCTTTGTGTCACCATCACCCTGTGCCTCCATCGCATCACTATGCCTACCACACATGCCATGCTCTGTGCCCGTGCATCGCCCGGCCACACCCGTGAGCCCGCCACCGTGCTTCCCTCTGTGGCTATAAGTGACCTTGGCCCCCTCCCTCACTTCCTGCAAAACTCCATTGCTCCCTCACGCGCCATTCCCTTTCCTCCCCTACCTTCTTCCTCTTTCGCTCGTGCGTAGGCTGCCACCGCCATTTCCGTCGCCAACTCCTCCTCGATTGACCTCCCTCCAATTCCTCGCTATGGGAGCACCTTATTGATGCCCTGAGGCTCCCCCAAGCGCCGGCTGCAGATCCCCTCTACCCCAGCTCGCCAGCACCATGAAGCTCCCTGCGTCGCCCCTGGTCTCCGTCACTGGCCAACCTCGGACCCTCTCCAGTTCGACTAGTAGCATGGTAAGCATCCACCTACTCATCTCCCACTATGCTCACCCCATTTCCTTCCTCCTCCCCCTCCGGCGGTCGCCGCCCAAGCAGCTCCCTACGCCGGTCGCTCTCAGTGCCGCCAATCCCTCTGGGTGCCGTCCCAGGCCGTGACGCTGTCGGATCCCGGAGTGACAACTCCAACACCCTCTGTATAAATCGCACTAGTCCAGGAACAGCTAGTGCACACAGTAGAACAAAGATACATATTGACGCAAATGACCAAATATATTAAATAAATGAGTGCGCCTTATAGCCAGGTCTTACATTGATAGATCAAATAAAGGAAATTAACAGCGAAAAAATAAATTGATAAACAGCGAAGCCCAACTACCCGCCCACAGGCAGATGACTGCAAGACACGTCCTACTCGTCCTGGTCCTCACCCTAGTCGTAGACATTCTCCTCTGTGATGAGATAGCAAGGTGAGTACAAACAAGTCACACGGAGAAATGCAACATAATGATATAGGCAATAAAGGAAGGCATATAGGGTTGTTTGTGCAAAAATAGCATTTAAAGAAATACAATGAATAGATTAAAAATGCTGAATTTAATACGATAAGTAAAAATAGTATTATAATTAAAATTAATACTGTTAGTGTTGGCTCCGACCAAACACTAACCTAACCACGGGAATCCCTCCCGGACCAACCTTTCCCAAAAAAGCGTGTGGATGGATTCCATCCATCCACACGCTTTCCCTTCACTCATGGATTCCATCCATCCACAAGGTTTTCATAAATCATTTTGTAAAACAAAGTCTAATCCATGAAAAACGCTTGCCCAGTATACCCATGACCATGGGCACGGCTATCAAGGATAGATCATACACTCTGCAGAGGTTGTACAACTTTATCCACAAGATACGATTATCTCATAATGTCGGCCAATACCGCTTCCTTAGGCGTGCGACTGAGTAATCATAACAAGGCCTTTACAATGCAGAGCCTTCAACCTGACCAAGCCAACTCTAATGTTTCACCCTAGTAAGGAATCCACCAAACCAGGACCTCCTCTTAAGCCAAGTGAGACTTCTCATGGCACCGACCATGCTCACCTCAACCTACAACTTAACTCAGGTTGGGACTCTGCAAATTATTCAGCCAGGGCTGCCCATAGGGGTGCAAACGGAGCGGATAATTTCCATCCGTCCGACCAATCGAAAGCATACGGAATGGATAGGAAGGGGTAGATGGGTATCCAGCACTACCCGTATCTGAATCTGACTCTGAGGAAAAAATATGGAATAGGATACGGGATAAGTGATATGAGAAAGTCTGTTGTGACTTCACCTAGGAACAAAATAACATATAGGCAGATTGTCATATCTAAACAAGCAGGAGTATTGAGTGTTATTTCTTCAACATCTTAGTAATTAGCCTCTCCATGTTCGCTCTGATCGTACCATACTGTCCAATGTCCTATGCAAAGAAGCAGATAATTTTTGTCTGACCGACCGCCTGAAAGATTATGGAACGGATATGGAATGGAGAAATAGATATCCAATATTATCCGTCCAACTCCGACTCCAAGGAAAAAATATGGAATATGATACAGGATAAGTGATATCCGTCCGTATCCGCTCCGATTGCACCCCTATTGTCCCATACCAGCCTTGTGGTAGTACACTAGGGCTTTGCAACAGTAGCTCACAGACCAGTCCATAATTGACTTAGGCTCAACCACATACCCCTATGCACGACAATCAACCCTGAGTTTCCGAACAACAGGGCATACCTGCACCCACCACCTACCATTGACCTACGTCTAAAACAGATCTTGTATTTTGTTTGAAATAGTTTTGTAATCCTTCTTGACTCACCAAAGTCAAGAATACTCTCCAAAAACATATCATTTCATGTGAAAAAGGTGTCCCAAGCCTAAGTTGTATCTATGCCAGGCTAAGCATTTGCTACAAAATTTCTCTAGCCATTCTAGTGAACTAACTAGAGTTTTGTTTTTGGGTTACAAGGTGTCAAGAGATTCAATATCAATGTAGTAAATCTCAAGTAGGCAATAACTAGAATTAAAACTGAATTTAAAGTACATGGAATAAAATTAAACATGCAATGTAATTTAAAACAAAATAATTTTATTTGCAAACTGTCAAGGAGTGTGACTTGCCTTGCTCCACGAACTGGGGTAATCCATCGTCAGGGAAATCTTTGGAATCGTCGTAGTCTACACGTGAAAATAACCCACCAAATTTAAAATAAATTCAAAATAAAATCAAATGAACTTCAAAAGTCAAATTAAGGCTAGAAATGGATAGAGGGGAATTTTTGATGAATTTAGAAATTTGAATGGGCGGAATCAGACTTAGGATGAACAAGAATGGTCTCTCGGAAGTTTAAAATCAGAGAGAATGAGTAAACTGGATTTTTGGAATTATTTTTCTAAAGAAAATGGGAATTATGACATCAACAATGATTTTATTTTTGGCTGAAATATTTTCCTACTGAAAAATCCAACTTATGACGTCAGCAATAACGTCAGCCCTGAGGAGATCCTTGGGCAGTGGCTGACAAATGGGCCCTGGTCCACATGGACAAGGTCCATGGACCAGAGAAAGAGCTGAGATGGCAGGGTGCTGACATGGTGCTAACATGGCTGATGACTAGGAAAAAATGCTGACGTGGCAGCCAGGTGGCACTGACGTGGCTGCCACGTGGGTCTACGTGCAGAGGTGGCCACCAGGTGTGAGCCACGTGTGCGCCACCTGGACCGAGAGCTGACACGGCCATTGACCGAGCGCATGGCTACTGATGTGGGGCCGACCGGCCGATGTGGCATACCACTAGGTGCCACATGGCTGCCACTTGGGTCTAGCCGGCTGACTCGGCTCGCCAGCCCATGGCCACGCTCGAGGACCAATGGTCGCCGATGCTCCCGCGAGCGGCGGCGGCCGGCGAGGGTTGCAATCGAGAGAGGGAAGGAAGGGGGTTCGGTTTACCCTGAGTTCGAGGTCCGGTGATGGACGTAGGTGAGAGACCATGTGGAGGTATCCCCATGTTTGTGATGAGTAATTGACGGTTGTGTTAGAGAGTTTGAGTTTGTTTTGGGTATTCTAGGGTTGAGTACCTTTCATCAATGCTAATGATGATTATGCTGTTTCGTGCGGTGCTATGTGACGGTTTGCTTGTCTGTGTGACTGCAGAACTTCGGAGCTAGGTCATGGTGAGGCGTGGGAGGACCGAGACTAGGCACAGGAGGTGTCGAGGTCCAGACGGTCAGAGACGTCGAAGATGATCGAGGCTGCTGAGGTGGTTGCGAGTCGGGAGACGAGGAACCGGAGCTGGAGCTACCGGTGAAGGACACAACGGGCGACGGTGAGGTGGACCGAGACTAGGCTTAGGGAGGAGCTGAGGTCGAGACGGTCAGGATGTCGGGTGCGGTCGTGCGACAACAGGAAGCTTCCGGGAAGGTGCAGCAGGGGTATTTCGGTAAAATAAACAAGGCTGCAAAACGGAAGACGATTTGGTTGAGGACAACGGGTTGGAGACCCGTTAGTGAATGGATGTGGAGGAGGTTAGGGTTTGGAGTCGGGATACTGGTTTTCCGTCCAACCTGGGTCCCTCCTTTTTGTGTTGAGAGAGTGTTGACTTCTTGCCTCATGTGTGTATGCAGCAAGGGAGTGGGTATTGGCCTGCACTTCTTGATTTGCCACTTTGATTGTGAGCTCTTGCCTTCATAAGTGGAGAGGTGGAGGCAGTAGTGGAGCTCAAGCAAGTCTGTAAGCAAGGAAGCAATGAGCTCTGTGAGTGTGCGTGTGTTCCCTCTCAAGCATGTAGTGAGTGGGTTGTATCTCTGGTGTAATCATTCCTCCCTTGTAATAGTCCATGTCTCTGAATTAATTAGAAATGGATTGAGTTTGAGCAATTATTTCCTTGCTATTCTTTTGGTTTTGTGTATGCTTTCTCAGTTGTTCTCTTTTCTGTTATTGTTGATTTGAATCCTTTTTCAAGAAGCTGCAAAATGAATTGCTTTGGACCAGAGATCATCTCAAAGCCATTTGGCTAGCATTACACTGAGAGCAATCATTTTATCTCCACTTCTCTTCTCACGAAATGAATCGAGACAACATCCTCTGTTTTGCTCGAAAACTAGGGTTTACTGTTTTGGAGAGCAGAGGATTTGTGATGTTCTTGTTTTCCCTTCAAAAAGTTCTTCTCAGATTTCTGTTTTATTGCCCTAAGGCTATTTCCTGCTGAGATCAAGAACCTTATAATCTATGGATATGAGAATCTCAAGTTATTCAAGCATTTGATCTCAGCTGCATTTTCCTCCGTTTTAGCAAAATTAGGGTTTGGAGGCAGGGGATGTTCATTCCCTTGATTCTCTCTTCGAAAAGATTATTCTTAGCCTTGTGTTTCATGTTTTGAATTCATTTCGTTGTTGATTTTAAAGGTCCCATGTTCAAAGAGTCCAAGAAACACAAGCATTTTTGTTTTGCCTCTCCTGCTCTCTTCATTTTGACAAAAATAGCAATCGCTATTTTCCAAGTGATCTTGGTCTGCATTTCTTTATGTCTTGAGGTCATTCCTGCTATTTAGTTCTCAGTCCCACATGTTAGCCCTGAGAAAATTGGTAAAAACTCATCAATTTTTCAGTTTTCGGGTGGCTGTAGTAAGTACTGTGCACTACTGTTCGGTCTGCAGAAAACTGTGATTTTCGGTCTCTGTTTTCTGTTTTGGACTGCATTCAATCAGCTCTTTCAGTCTGCATTTCATTCAAGTAAATTGTTTCTCTGTTCCCTCTACCGACAATACTCTGTTAGCAGTTTGCAGATTCTGTTCGGCAGCAATATTAGCTTCATATTTTCAGTTTGGCTATGCTGTTTTCAGTCGGCAGCAAGCAGATTTCAGCCTGCAGTTTCCTTTCGGACAGCAGCAACCTGTTGTGTTTTTCTGCATTTTTGGACTGCATTTTGTGTCTCTTTTCTCTACAGATTTGTTGCTGTTTTCAGCACTTCTTCACTGCAGTTTTCAGCCAAAAATTGTTGCAGTTTTCAGCCAAAAGTTGCTATAGTTTTCAGCCAAACATTGCTGCAGTTTTCAGCCAAAAGTTGCTGCAGTTTTCAGCCAAAAGTTGTTGTAGTTTTCAGCCAAAAGTTGCTGCTGTTTTCTGTCATGTTTTCAGTTTGTTGTCTTGCTTTGTCGATGAAATCTTTTTTCAGTTTGCTCTTCACAGGAATGCATGTTGGTCTTGTTTTGCCTCTCCTGTGAGTATCTTCAGTCAATCGTCCAAATTGATTTTGATTTCCCGTGAGCGAATCTTTTTCTTCATAGCTTTTATGGCTATTGAAGATGAAAAACGTGTGGATACTTCAGGGCGATTTTTGAAGACACCATTCACCCCCGCCTCTGTTGCCATTTCCGATCCTACAATTGGTATCAGAGCCGGTTAGCTCTTCTCGATAGATATTAACCGGTGTGTGAGCCATGGCGATAGACAAGTATTCCACCAAGCCCCCGATCTTCGATGGAATCGACTATCCCTTCTGGAAGAGTTGGATGGAGACCTACATACAGGCTCAGGGCTATGCGATTTAGTGAAAGGTCAAAACTCGCTTTGTTGTTCCTGCCGATGAGAACATCAATGTGGCAAACATGCCTGATGTTGAGGCGAATGCTAAGGCAAGGAACATCATCATCCAAGGGTTGAGCCGAAATGAGTTTGATCACATTTCTCATCTTTCATTGGTTTTCGATATTTGGGTGACCCTCGATGCTTACCATGAGGGCACCACCCAAATTAAGATGGTACGATAGGACCAGTACAAGCGAGATTACAACAAGTTTGAAATGCTCACTGGAGAGTCCCTCGATGAGTGCTTTGCGAGGTTTCATAAGATTTTGAGCAATCTCTGAGCAGTCGGTCTCACATACCCCGACACGGACAACGCTCGCTAAATGCTTTTGGCCTTGGATTTGCGAGTTTGGGAGATGAAAGTGACCACCATCAAGGACACGACGGACCTTTCGACTTTGACTCTTGATGCGTTGTACTCACGCCTCAAGACTCACGAGATTGACATTGTCTCTCGTAAGTCGAAGTCACAGTCAATGGCTTTGGTCACCGATCCCAGTCCTGCCACTAGATTTTCCGCTGACACAATTTTCGGTTTCTCTCTTGCTGCTCTGTGTGAAATTGATGATGATCAATGTAACATCCTGAATTTCAGAGCCAATTTGAAGCTAAAATTCACCATTTGCATTTTTCTGAAATTAATTAAAGCTTAAATGAAATTTTTATGAATTACAAGGATTTAATATGATTAATCTGAACATGAACATGTGCCAAAAATATTTTATTTGAGTTCCTTGAGCCTCAAGGGCTTTTCTGTAATTTTCCTGGGTTTTTTCTGGATTTATTTGCTATTTTTCTAGAGCTCAAAAGTATTTATCTGAATTTCTGGAAAAAGAAATGTAACATCCTGAAAAATCTAAATTTGAAAATATGAATTTCTTGAATTATGTTTGCAAAATATTTTATTGGAATTTGGATTTTGTCGTGATTTTCTAAATTTGGTTGAGATTCCAAAACTTTAATAAATTCATAAAAGACAAAGACAAACATTAGTAATGCCGAAAAGGGACTATGGAAATAAAAGCAAACTAAAATTTTAAATAAGAATCTGAAAAGATGATCCAGTATAAGGAGAAAGAAACTTGAGTTAAAATATAAAATCTCATTTTGGAAATAATGACATAAATAGCAGTAAAAAGTGAATGATTAAAATACAAACACATATGCATATATGTATGTATGTATGTGTGTATATATATACGTGCATATACAAATTACACAAGGAAGAGCTTAGCAATATAGGAAATAATATATATATACATATATATACATATATATATATATAAGAAATCATATATATATATACCCACATAACCTAAATGATAATAGTAATAGAAACTCTCATCTAATAAAAAAAATATGTGTGTGTGTGTGTGTGTGTGTATATATATATATATATATATATATATATATATATATATATATATATTTGAAGCTTAAGTTCCGAAGGTCATACAAAAATCAGTAAACGTAAATATTAAACAAAAACTTAAGTTAGAAAATAGAAAGTCCAAATTCAAGGATCAAAATTTCAGGAACTGCAAAAAGCTTCCCATTATTTCCTTCTTTATTTTCTCTCATTTACAGGTGGGGCCCCTTTCCTTTCCCCGTTTCTCTCTCTCCCTCCTGTCTTCACCCTATGGCCACTGGGCCCGTCCGCCCGCGCCTTCCTCCTTCTTTCTCCTCCTTCTTCCTTCCTCCTCCGGTGGAAGTTGCTCCACGTCTCCCTTCACTGTGCGACCGCTGCGCCCGCGTCAGCAGAGCCTACCGCCGCGCCTGCCTTCCTCTGCGTCAACCCGCCTCCGCCCGCGCGCGGCTCCTCCACTCTACTTCGGCAAAGCCGTGCGGCGCGGCCGCGCGTGCTCCCTTTTCCTGTATCTTCGTAGCGCCGTCATCACACGTGCGCCTGCGCCTGCGCGAATCCCGGTCGCTCCCACAGCCTGCACCGCCGTTGCTCCCGCCGCCTGTCGACGCGACTGCACGGGCGAGTTTCCGATGTCGGCCCTCCTCGCACGTCTATAAAAGCCACCAAGGTCTTCCCCGGGCTCCCCACACCCCACCCTTTCTCTCGCCAAAGCCGATTGAACCGGAAGCCCTACAACGCCGGCAATTCCGTCTCCTTCCCCAACTCCGGCCGCCGTGCGCCCCGCCGAATCTTGCCACTAAAATCCAATTCCTTCCTCCGGAGCCATCACCAGAACGTCGTGAGCTCGCCCCTGCCTTCCCCAAGCTCCTCGTCGGCCGTATCTCACCGGCGCCGGAGCCCTCCCCGAGCTCGCCACAGCCACTCGCCGCCGGCCCGCCTCGACGCTTCCCGGTCCCCGTCGTCACCTCGTTTGGCATCCCCGCACTCCCAAAAATCCATTTTAGTCCTCCCCGACTTCCCTCCGACCGCTACACGCCGGCAACGCCGCCGCCTGACCGCCGCCCCCGAGCTTCCTCTGTCTTCAACGCCCTGCACCTCTGGCTCAAGTTCATTCTCCACCTTCTTTAGGTCAGGTAACACCCCCAACCCCACTAGCTAGCGACGTGCGCTCTCAGCTCGGCTGCCCGAGTTCGATTCCAGCCGGCCGCACCACTTTTAATTCACTTTTTGTACCCCATTTTAATTATTAAAAATTGAGAATAATTTAGAGAGGCTAATAAATTTTATTAGGATATAAATAAGGTTATTTGATTAATTACCATACATGAGCAGCTGTATGGTTGATTAATTATTTAGAGGATCACTTACTAATTGAAAGCACTAATAAAAGGGTGGATTCGGTTGAATGTCCAAACGTAACAAAGATGACCCTAGGATATAATTAAAATATAAAATATATGCCCCGACATTTAACATAACGTTGCTAAACAAATCGCCATGGTAGAATCGTTTAAATAGCAATGTTAAAATATGATCCGGCGTGCTAAACTTGCCTAGGTAAATAAGCTTAGAATAAAAATGAAGCTAAGCCTAATTATAATCAAGGTATAGACAAAATGATAGTGAGCCCTAAATTAAATCTTAACATTAGATTTAGTGAATAACAATAACCAGTCAAGGAACATGAATTAAGCAAAATATTCAAAGTATATAAAATAGGATGTCCATTAAAGTTAGAGACATTTATAAGCAAATGTATATAGATAAATAGTTAGAAAAATGTTGATGACATATACGCGCCATTAGTAAATATGTTAGTTCAAATTTTTAAAACACCTTAGACCTTATTGAAAATATAAACATTCCAAAGTAAATACTTAATTAAAAACCACGAGTAAATAAGGTTGCATAAAATGCCACATATCAAATTCAATGATATGAAGATACATAAAATAGGATAATGGGATTATTAAAGACTTAAATTCTAAATTAATTACCTTATAAAAATAAATAATGAGCATTTGCTAGTTATCTTAATCTAGTTAATAAGTAATGGCACATATAGGTAATTAATCAAAAACTTAATAAAGGTATCCAAGTGTTATAATACTTTTGACTAAAAGGTTTATAGAATAAGTACAGATCTCATCCATCAGTCTAGTTTGCCTTTATCATAACCTAAGTTGCAAGGAATACTTACCCTGAAGATAAAATTTGTAAACTAAACTCCTACACCAGTCTATATGCCTAACCCGACTCATGGAACTTCCTTGATAAATACAAAAATAATAAAAAGGAGTATTAATAAAAAGATCGAGTCATCGTATCCTACCACCAACCTTACCTCAAATCACTCGAATCACCCATTAATTCGTAATAACACTGAACTGAGTTTATTCGGATTTATTTAGATCTTTTGAGTTATTTGTTTTCATTTGGATCAAGTCGTTTGTCGCGTAATTAGAAATTGGGAGTCGTGAAGATTCAGTGGATCCAGCGCGATTAAGCTTGAAGTGAGGATAGAGACCAGAAGCTCAAGAGAAAGTATTGTGTGAGCTCAAGACCGCGGTAAACCGCGCCAGGCGAGTCAATACTTTGATCATGTTAAACCTACATTTTCTGCAAATTACTTTTGTTTAAATTATCAAATTGCATGCTGTTAATTTATATGCAAATCCATGTGTAATTTACAATTCTAGTTAAATGCCTATTATTTAACTTGATTAATATTGCCACTCCTTTGGAATATTTGAAAATGAGAACCTTGTCGCCCTAGCAAAATTATAATAGTAACCTTTCGAAAATAAGTCCGTAATTATATGCCATGCTTAGTAATGTTTAGATACTCATGGGCGCGAAAGCACCCAAGCATCAGTTGTAATCATGGGAAAAATTGGTTGGGCAGTCATGGTGGTAATGACTAGTATATGTTGGATATGATTAATTTTACTCCCAAAAACCTTAAATTGCTTATTTATCTGGGCGGATGGTTCGGGGGTATGGTGCAGGGGTGCACGAGAGTGTGGTTTGTGGTAGAACCGCCCAGATATCACTAAGGACTGAATCTTGTCATGACCTCCTGTGTAAAGCAGTACAACCACAAGTCTGTAAAGTACAACTTGGCTTAGTAGATGTACCGGACCCTGAAAGTCATCCTTCCAGGAGGAGGTGATGAGGTAGTGCAAGCGGCTGTCTAAGTGACGGCTTGAATGGGACACTCGTGGAGAGTGAAGTTCTGCTGTGGCGGGCTAGCAAGGTGAAGTATCCAGCTGCTAGATGCTCAGAAGGAGAACATCCCGCACAACCTATGAGACCTGCCGCAAGCGGGACAAGCTCATAGGGGTGAGATGATGGAAGGGGCGAGGTACTTTGAACGGTTATTGTGATGATCTTCTCAACCACATGACTAACGAATCGTGTGGGGCAACGAGTTGATTGTCTCTTGTGGTGAAAGTGTACAAACTCTGCAGAGTCAAAACTATTCGAATAGCCATGCCCACGGTCAAGGGTGGACATGGGAACTTAACTAGATATAGTTCTATTTAAAAATGTTTGGAAAATGGGAATGAAAAGTGGAGGGCAGCGGAAAGCCCTGATTTGAGTTGTCCTGGGTGTCGTCCCAGTGGCAAGTTAAGCGGCTAAAACGCTGAAAGATGTCAAATGGTGTGATGCCATATGTATGGAAAAATTATGGTGATATTAGGCATATGGTGTGATGCCATATGTATGGAAAATCATGTTAATATTCCTTGAACATTATGTTTTGTTCCAAAGCTGCTAGGTCTCAGGAAATTTTATGTATTGTATTTCAAATAGTGGCATTTCTATTCCTACAAAATAAAATATGGAAAGAATAAGCATGGTCGTGAGTAAAGGAAATAGATGTTTGTAGTGTACACATAAAGGTATTGGTGGATTCATGTCGATCATAAATAGGAAATAATAGTGTGGGTTCTGGGAGAAATAAATTGGTGGAGTCTAGCTGAATAGATAGGCTAGATAGATGATTTAAATGATTTTTGGAGATTTAGGGATTGCACAGATAATTATTGGATTACGACACTGATAAGTAAATTCTTGGGAGATGACAATATTGGAATTAATAGATTCGGTTACTAGATGAGTCAATTGAATTTTCGGGAATTTGGAGGAGTAATATAAGTATTGGATTATAGTTCCTGATTAGTGATTTACTTGGTGGGAGGATACTAGTGGATCGTAGAATTAATCAATGATACTCTTGGTGGATATATAATGGTGAATCGTAGAATTGATCAATGATATTCTTGGTGGATATATAATATTGAATCGTAGGCTTGATCAATGATATTCTTGGTGGATTTGAATCAATAATAAAAAGGATTGGATTGTTAGAAAATCTTGATGAGAATATTCGGTGGATTAATTAAATGATGTCACTCGTTGTTTGGAGTCTTAGACAGCAACCATTACAGAAAGAATATGATCGGTGGATTGAATAGAGGATGACACATGCTGTTTGGAGTTTAGACAGCACTCAATAAAGAAAGTGTAATTTTAGTGGATTAAGTCAATTATGGCGATCGCTGTTGGGAGTCTTAGACAACAGCTAATAATGAGAGTGAATCTTTGGTGGATTAAGTCAATGATGTCAATCGCGGTGAGGAGTTTTTAGGTTGCAAAAAAAACAACAATATGATTTAATAACAGAAATGCTACTAAAAGCGATTTATGGCAAATAAAATAACCCGAGCCTCTCCTTTGACAAGCCATGCATACTATTTAATTGCATTCTGTGTATTGGCTCGCGAGCACGGGGTTGGAGTGCTCACACTCGCTTTTGCGACAAAATTCAGAAGCAGGAATCAAATCACCTTGCCTCAGCAACAAGATTGGACAAGCTGGCCGAGAAGATGAAGATGTCAAGGGTTAGGTCGCGAACCTCCGGTTGGTGCTGTGGGCATGTCTGAAGGTCCCACCTGTGTGCTTCGTTCTTCCGCCGCTGCAATTTAATGATTTCGCCTAATCGCCCATGAGTAAGTCTACTATTAAATTTACGCTTCCGCATGATATGTATTTTGATATTCATTATCAGAATCGTGAGCACTATCTCGATCCGAGGAATAGTGCGGTAATCACAGAGGAATCCGGATTGTAAAATCTGGGTCCTACAAGAAAAGAAAAAGAAAATCCTAAAAACCAGGTGGGCCGCCAGCCCAGCCAAGCCTCGGCCCAGCCAGTCTCGGCCCAAGCCACGCCAAGACACCGCGCTTCACGCGGCGCGCATCCGCGCTGGCGCGCGCCGCGCCCTCTCCGCCCGATGGTCGGCGCGTGCCGCCATCCGCTTCTTGCCGCTCGCCGCGTAGCGTCATCGCTGCCGCTTCGCTCGCCGGTGCCAGCGACAGTGGGCGCACTGTCGGCGTCGTTTGGGGAGGACTCGTCTCCGAGTCCGGCTCGAACCCGCCGTCGCCGCCTTCCTCTTCCGCCGCCGTCTCCGCCCCGGATTTGACGTCCGTGCTCGCCCGGGACTCTTCGTCTCCTGGGTATAAAAGGGGGCCGACCCCCGAGGTTCCCCTCGTCCCGCAGCCGTCGCCTCCGCCGCCGCTAGCTCCGCCGCGCCGGTCATCTTTGCCGGGGTCGCCGTCTTCGCTTCGGGGACCGTCGGTCTTCGCCGCCGTCCGCCGTCTGCTGCCCGCGGTGAGCCCCACGCCGCCCTCCGCCGCCGCCGTCCGCTGCCGCTGTTCACCGCCGCTGCCGCCGCCGGTGAGCCCCACCGCCGACGCCCACCGTCCCCTCCGCCGCCCATCGCCGCTGCGAACCACCGCCGCAAGACGCCGCGCGCCACGCCGCGACGCCTCGCGCCCGCACCTGCGTGCGTCGCGGCCACGCGCCGCCGCCGCCGCCGCCGCTTTCCGTGCGCCGGTCCATCAGGCACCGCGTGCCTCGCCGATGGGACCCGCATGTCAGCCGTACCCCCGTGGACCATGCCGAGTCAGCCGACCGAGTCAACCAGCCACGTCAGCCCTAGGCCCACGTGTCGTGCCACGTCGGTGCCACCTGTCGTCCACGTCAGCATCTGAGCCCACCCTGGTGCCACGTCAGCATGCCATGTCACCTTGCCTTGTCAGCATGCCACGTCAGCCATGCTCGCATACGTGTCATGCCACGTGGTCGCCACATCAACCCTAGCCGCCGCGCCAGCCGCCCAGTCAGCAGCACTGTTTCGTGCGTCGGGTTCATGGTAGACTGGTTATTCCGTGAGCCGGGTCTACAGCACAGTGCCTTTTCCCAATTTTCCCGATTTTCTGTAGATTTAATTTTCTAGAGGCCCGTTCTCCCTCGTCCTAGCTCCGATTGATCCGATTCTTCTTCCTAAATTCATCTAAAATTGAGCTCTACCTTTTGGTTCAGGTTTGAAAGTTTTTGGAGTTCATTTGAATTTTATTTGATTTTATTTTGTCTTTTCCATTTGCTTTCTCTCTCGTTAGATCACGTGTTCGAGGGAGCGGAAGTTGGATTTGAAGATCAAGAGCCCTCAGCTGAGCAAGGCCAAGGCAAGTCGTGTCCTTTGATCATGTTGAACCCAGTATTCAAATCTATTTTGTATTACTTTGTTTTAAATTATCATGCATCGCTATTTTATTACCAAACCCTTGTATTGGTAGTTAATGACCTAATTGATTATTTCCTCCTTGATAATTTGAATACCATGATTCTATCGTCACCATAGGATGGGTAATTATTTAGTGATACAATATTAGTTGTCACGTGGGCTGTACGCTTAATTTGCTTAGCCATGCTTATTATTAGTACGTTGGGTCTATTATCACATGTGTTAATTAATATTGACTTAACGATATACTGGAACGTGGTGGTTAACCACAGTTATAAAATTTGTTTGCCATGGCATGGGTAGTGTCATGGGCATTGGTTATACAAACTTGGCTTTCACTTGGGCGAATGATCGTGCAGTAAAGGGGGTGCTGGTTGCACATGGGATGTGGATGTTTCGCCTGGGTAATCCTTAAGGACTTAACTTTGTGCGCCATTGATCTGAGCTTTATCGTGCAAACCACATGTCTAGTATGGGATAGACCTGGCATAATAATTTGTGAAGTCTCCACTTTGGTTTTACTACCGATGTTGTTGTGGCGCAAGAGGGGGCAATTATCGACTAGGGGGTTACCCTACTCGACGGCGAAACCTTAGCGAGTGGGATCAGGTGGAGATGGATCATTGTAAAAGCCTTGTTGTGATCATCTTTAACGTGAGGATTATCACATCGTGTGGGTACAGTTGTGCAACCTCTGCAGAGTGTAAAACTATTCGAATAGTCGTGTCCTCGGTCATGGACAATGCTCGGTGATTTCACACGTGGGGTAGAGTTTTCATGAAATCTGGTTGGGTTGAGCTGGAAAGTGAATGGTCAGTTCACTTGTGATTATATTCAATTCCTTCGATTATTTATTTAACGTCCTTTTGTTAAAATTGCTTTTCAATCTAATTATTGTATTTACTTTAAATTGTCGCTTTCTGCAAAACTAACCTTTCAGCCATTTATTGTTAAGCCTTGCATACTATATTGCATCTTTGTTACAAACGACTTGCTGAGTACCAATGTACTCACGGCTTTATGCCCCTGTTGCTCAGTTGAGGAGGAGTATCACCAGCAGGAGGTTCCAGAAGGAGAGTACTTCGACGTCTTCACGGATTAGGCTTTGTTCTCCACTCGATAGCCTGTGGGCGTGTCGATTGGCTGCTACACTTTCTTTTGGATTTCCGCTGCTAGTTTTTGTTAAGCCCTTCAGGCTAATAATTGTAGTTCAGCCATAAGGTCGTACTATGATAATTATTAATATAATTTGGTTTTTCCTTAGAAAATCGTGATGTGGATGATATTTATCTTTGTTTACATTGTGTGCACTAGCGTGATCCTGGACTGGTGCAGAATACACAGGAGAGTCCGAATTTGTATATTCGGGTCTCGACAATCAACTAGAGCAGCTCCCAGAAAACTAACTTGCCCTCTTAGCCAGAAAGTTTTCTTATGCTTACAAGAGGGTGAGGGACAGAAAGAGAGGAGGACATGTGATTTACTTTGAGTGTGGTGGCCCCAACCACATTCGAGCAAACTGCCCCAAGCTGGAGAAGGGTAAGAACAACTACAGTGGTCCGAGCAAGAATGTCCACATCAACAAGAACCGCAACAAGAAGCCCCCAAGCAAAGGGAAGAAGTTCTGCGACTTGACAAAGCCAAGAAGCTCTTCCACCGCGTCCTCACCGCCTTCGACGACATCGACCTCAGCAAAGTGGAGGGGTGGAGTGACGACGATGGGAAGGATGACCAAGAACCCAAGGATGGCGACAACTTCACCGGCATGTGCTTCATGGCCCTTGAGGGCGACATCAGCGACAGCGAGCTCTACTCTGACTCCGATGAGGTATATCCCTCCTATGACCAGCTCAATGATGCTTTTCTTAAGCTAGGAAAATGTCATGCTAGATCTAGAGCTAGGTGTAGTGAGTTGGAGAAGGAAGTAGAGAGATTATCACGGGAGCTTACTTCACTTATATCTGCTCCCTCCCATGAAAAATGTGATGTATGCTCTTCTTTGCTTGGTGATATGGAGAAGATAAGGACCTCGCATGATAGTGTGACCTCTGAGCTTGACTTGATTAAGGTGGAGAATATTAGTCTGCTTGCTGAACTAGAGATGAGTAGGGTAGCTGCTATTTCATCTACTACTATTGAGACTATTTCTTGCACCTCATGTGAGGATAAGGACAATGCTTTTAGAGGTCTTTATACCATGCTTTTCAATCTGCCTGAGACTTGTGAAAGTTGTAACAATTTGAAAATGAATCTAAAAAGGACATATCATAAAATTACTGAACTACAAGCTTCATTACTTGAGCCCATTGTTTCTTGTACCAACTGTCCTAAATTAACCTTTGAGTTTGAATATGTTTCTAAACAATTTCAAGAAATGGTTGATCATAACAAGAAAATGGCTCAATATGCTTCTAAGGACCCTGTTAGCTCACCATGCAATAATTGTGAAAAACTAAAATCTGATTTGATTGCATTGGATGATAAATGTGTGAAGCTAACTAAGGACCTTCTAGAGAAGTCACCATCTGCTTGTGATGTGTGTGCTGGTGTGGGGAAGAAGCATGAGGGTTTGGTAGAGACGCTTAGCGACATGAACCAAATGGCTAGCAGTAGGATTGTCCCTTCTGAGGCAGTTGTGCGTGCACATGCCATTCGTTCTTCTGCTATTGGTTTTTCTTCTGCTCCCTTACCTTCTGCTGTCTTCTTCCCCTGCTCTTCTTGCACCTCTCTCCTTCAAAAGTGTCAGTGTCTTATGAACACTCTTGAGAGACCATGTGGAGGTCATCCCATGTGTATGATGAGTAATTGACATCGGTTTAGGAAAGTCGAGTTTGATTTGGTTGGTTCGGTCCTTGACGTTGCGTGGTGCAATTGGGCTTGGTCGGACTTTGTCAAACCTGGTCAAAATGGTTAGGATGCATATTATGTTGACTTGTCAGGTTTGGGCTATTTCATGCTTAATGTGGTTTCATTAATGCATTTATGCTTACACGTATCGAACGATGCTATTTGATGTGTCTTGTCTGTGTTGGCTGCAGGACATCGAGGCGGAGTCGTGGCGAGACACGAGGTGACCGGACTAGACACGGGCGGTGTCGAGGTCAGAACGGTCGAGATGTGTCGAAGACGGCGGAGACTCGAGGTGGTTGCGAGGCTTGGACGACAAGGAGCGCGGAAGCTTCCCGGAAGGTGCAGGAGGGGCAAAATGGTAATTTCACGAGGCTGCACAAGCGGGAGCGGGCTCCGTTCGGGTTTAGCGGGCGTAACGGGTGGGAGACCCGTTAGCCAAAGGCTATAAATAGGTGTTGGTGGCTGCATGCCCCTTCATGGCTTTGGGAAGAGAGTTAGGGTTTGCTAGAGTCAAAAGAAGCTTTGAGAGTTTGTTTTGGCTTTAGGCTTTAGTTGGTAAGAGTGGTTGGAGAGAGCAGAGGGTGTCTCCCTGTGTTGTGTCCCTCCCAGGAAGCATGTAGAGTTCTTGGAGTTCTTGGCTTGAGGAGAGGGAGAGGATGGATTGATGAGCTTGTAATCATTCCTCTTGTATCAATCATATATCTCCTTTCCTCTTTATCAATATGAGATGGTGTTGTTTGAGTTTGATTCAGTTTTTCTCCCGTGCTCTCTGTTTCCCTTCGATACCTCGCTGCTTGATTTCTTGACTTTTTGAGTTTCTTGTTGTCTCTTGCTAAGAAGTCCCAAAATGGGTTGCTCTATGATGGGATAGTGCCTCAAGGTCATTTGATCGATTTTCCCGAGAGCAAATCAAGTTTAATTCCAGTTCTTGCATTTTGGCCTCCTCTGTTCATCTTCCTCATTTCTAGGGTTTTGGTGGATTTCGTGTTTCCCCTCTTGAGATGGCCTGAGATTTGGTCTGGAGAGTCCTGTGACCATTGCTAATCCAGCTGCAAAAAAGCTCATGATCAAAGTTGCAATGATTAAAGAGGAATTAGGATTTTGTTGTTGCCTCTGCAGGTTTTTTTATTTCTTTCTAGGGTTTGGTGTAAACTCTTGATTTCCTTCATGAAGTGGGCTGAGATTTGGACTCTCTAGTCCTGTGGCTATTGCTAATATATCTGCAAAGTTTCATGGCCATAGGATCTAAGGTTGAATGGAAATTTGAGTTTTTGGGGCTGCTCTCTGTTATTTTCAGTTTATGGCTAATTTCTGGAATTCTTGTGTTTTTGTTTGCTTCCCTTGTTGGTTAAGGCCTCTATAATATTTGGAATAGTTCCCTGGTGTTTTGGGCTGAAAAGAATGGAAGTTTTTCCCTCATTCCTTTAATTTTGGCAAGAATCTGAATTTTCAGAAATCTTGCGTTGCTGTCTGGTCAGAGCATTCGGTCTGACCAGATCCCTCAAGGCGGTCTGACCGGCGGCCGTTAAACGGTCTGACCGGCCAGATAGTGGCGGTATGTTCGCTGGCTACATAGCGGTCAGACTGGCCTCTCAGCTACGGTCAGACCGCCCTCCTGCAGGTCTTGTATTTTTAGTGCTTGGTTTTCATGCCTTGTCCTCCCTGTTGTTCCTCTTGGTCTTTCTCTGGTGTTTGCATGTTGGTCCTATAAGATTTTTCGGTGAACTTAAATCATTCTTTTCATAGATTATATATCTATCGGAGAGAAGATTTGAGTCGATCCTTTTGGGGGCAAGTTCTTAGAGTCGACATTCACCCCCCTCTGTCGCCATTTTAGTTCAACAATTGGTATCAGAGCCGGTTAGCTCTTCTCAATAGATCTTAACTGGTCTCTAGAGCCATGGCGATGGACAAGTACTCGACCAAGCCCCTGGTCTCCGATGGGATCGACTATCCCTTCTGGAAGAGCCGGATGGAGACCTACATTCAGGCTCAGGGCTACGCCATCTGGCATAAGGTCAAGGTCCGATTTGTTGTTCCTGCCGATGAGAATATCAACGCTGGAAATATGCATGATGTTGAGGCAAACGCTAAGGCAACGAACATCATAATCCAGGGCCTGAGTCGTAGCGAGTTTGACCGCATATCTCACCTTGCGTTCGCCTTCGATATTTGGGAGACCCTCGATGCTTACCATGAGGGCACCACCCAAATAAAGACGGTGCGACAGGACTAGTTCAAGCGAGACTACAACAAGTTTGAAATGCTCACTAGCGAGTCCCTCGATGAGTGTTTTGTGCGTTTTCACAAGATTTTGAGCAACCTCCGAGCGGTCGGCCTCACATACCCCGACTCGGATAACGCTCGACAGATGCTCGCTGCACTTGACCTTCGTGTTTGGGAGATGAAGGTGACTACAATCAAGGACACCACAGACCTCTCGACTTTGACTCTTGATGCGCTGTACTCGCGCCTCAAGACTCACGAGATTGACATTGTCTCTCGCAAGTCGAAGTCACAGTCGATGGCCCTAGTCACCGATCCAAGTTTGGCTTCTGGTCTTTCTTCTGATTCGCTGTGTGGATTCTCCCTTGCTGCTCTTTGTGACATAACTGATGATCACTTAGAGCAGCTTGCGGATGAGCAGTTAGCCCTCCTAGCTCGGAGATTTTCTCATGCTTACAAGAGGAGGAGGGATGGAAAGAGAGGAGGACGCGTGATTTGCTTCGAGTGTGGTGGCCCCAACCACATTGGGCAAACTGCCCCAAGCTGGGGAAGGGCAAAGGTGACTACGGCGATTCAGGCAAGAACGACTACATTGACAAGAACGGCAACAAGAAGCCCTCAGCTCCCGCACAAGGCAAGAAGAAGTTCCGCAACCTTGGCAAAGCCAAGAAGCTCTTACACCGCGTCCTCAACGCCTTCGACGACCTCGATCTCAGCGAAGTGGAGGGTTGGAGCGACAACGATGGAACGGACGAGCAAGAACCCAAGGGCGGTGACGACTTCTCCGGCATGTGCTTCTTGGCCCTTGAGGGCGAACTGAGCGACAGCGAGCTGTATTCCGACTCCGATGAGGTATCCCCCACCTACGCCAGCTTAATGATGCTTTTCTTAAGCTAGGTAGATTCCATGCTAGATCTAGAGCTAGGTGTAGCGAGTTGGAGAAGGAAGTAGATAGACTATCACGGGAGCTTACTTCACTTACATCTGTTTCCTCCTGTGATGATTGTGATACATGATGTGCTTTGTTGGGTGACATGGAGAAACTAAGGACCTCGCATGATAGTCTGTCCTCTGAACTTGATATTGTTAAGATGGAGAATATTAGTCTCTTGGCTAAGCTTGAGATGAGTAGGGTAGTTCTTGTTTCATCTACTACTTTTGAGACTAGTGCATGCACCTCATGTGAGAATAAGGACAACACATTTAGAGGTCTTTATACCATGTTGCTCGATCTGCCCGAGACTTGTGAAAACTGCAATAATTTGAAGATGAACCTAAAACGGGCAGATCATAAAATTGCTGAGTTACAAGCTTTTCTCCTTGAGCCCATTGCTTCATGTGTGAATTGTCCCAAGCTTACTGCTGAGCTTGAAGCTGTCTCCAAACAGTTTCAAGAGTTAGTTGATGACAACAACAAATTGGCTCAATATGCTTCTAAGGACCCTGTTAGCTCACCATGCATTAATTGTAACAAACTAAAATCTGATTTGATTGCATTGGATGAGAAATGTGTGAAGCTGACTAAGGACCTACTAGAGAAGCAACCATCTGCTTGTACTGTGTGTGTTGGGAAGAAGCATGAGGGTTTGGTAGAGATGCCTAGCGATGTGAACCAACTGGCTAGTAGTAGGACTGTCCCCTCAGAGTCGGCTGTGCGTGCACAAGCCATTCTTTCCTCTACTGTTGGTTCTTTTTCTGCTCCCTTACCTTCTGCTGTCTCTTCTTCCCCCTGCTCTTCTTGCACCTCTCTCTTTCGGGAGTGTTAGTATCTTATGAACACTCTCGAGAGATTTGTAGGAGGCAAGAAGAAGCTTAATCTTATTCTAGACCAATCCAAGATTTACAGATTTAATCAGGGTCTAGGATATGATTTCTATGAGGACATGAGGAAGCATCCACCTGCTGTGCTCAGACCCATAGCACCAGGTGTGATCGAGACTGAGCCCAGGACCGAGAAAGTCTAATTTAAGTCTACGGGCTTTGTTCAAGGGATTTCTGACAGCAAGGTGATTCCACCTGCAGCTTCAGCCTCTCAGAAGGCGAAGCCTCATCATGCTACTTCTACCTCTCAGAAGGTGAAGTATCATTGCACCTTCTGTCAGAAGGATGGACATTTGATCGATCGATGCTTCAGGCGCGCAAAGATCACGCGTAGAGACCGTGTTCATGATCTTAGACGTATTCAGGGTCAGCCCTAAACCTTGAGTGCACCTAAGACCAACACGAGGTCTAGGCTTGCTTCTGTTGATGGGTTTGGGCAGCATCGAGGACTTGGTTTTTCCGAGTTTTTTGGTTTTCGTCCTCATGCTCCCCTTGGTCATGACTTTCGTCGTTCTGAGGGTAGATCTCATTTTCCCCGTCGAGATGGCTACCCGCAGCGTGTTCGAAGATGTTGCGGTGCTCGACTCGCTCTCCGTGCGATCGGACCCGAAGAATGACTTTAGGTCTACACGTAGACCTTCTGCTTCTTTGAGTGACAGAGAGCATAGGGTAGATAGAGGTCAGTCGTGTTTGACTACTTTATCTGCTCGACGTGTTACTCAGTATTGGGTGCCAAAATCACTCTTGATTTACCCCAGTACTGAGACTTTACTCTCTGTTTGACTCAGGTTCACTGAGCAGGGAAGGGAAAGGTTTGGCTCGTAGACTCCGGGTGTTCACGACACATGACCGGAGACTCCTGTTGATTTTCTTCCCTTGCCCGTGCTCCAGGTGATGAGACGATCACCTTCGGAGACGCTTCATCTAGGCACGTCATCGCCAAAGGTACAGTGCACGTTAATGATTCTTTCATTCTGAAAGATGTTGCCTTGGTTAGTAAGGTGTAGTATAATTTGTTTTCTGTTTCTCAGCTTACCGATGATGGTTTTGAGGTGAGCTTTAAGAAAAACAATTGCCAAATTCTTGATTCTTTGGGTAGTCTGGTTTGCAGGATTTCTCGTTTTGGGAGGATCTTTCGTGCTGATTTTTCTGAGTCTTCTGGTGATCCTCTCAGATGTTTAGTTGCTTCTGAGTCCCGCGACCTTTCTTTCTGGCATAGGAGACTTGGTCATATTGGATTTGACCATTTGACTCGAGTTAGCGGCCACGACCTCATTTGTGGTTTGCCGAAACTCAAGATGGTCAAAGATCTTGTTTGCGCTCCATGCCGGCATGGCAAGATGGTTGCCACTTCTCACCCTCCGGTCACAGTTACTATGACCGATACACTAGAACAGCTGCTCCACATGGACACAGTTGGACCAGCTCGAGTGCAGTCAGCAGGAGGGAAGTGGTATGTTCTTGTCGTGGTCGATGACTTCTCGAGGTATTCTTGGGTGTTTTTCTTAGCCTCGAAGGATGAGACGTTTACACATTTTTGAGGTCTTTTCAGTAGGCTTTCTGTTGAGCTCCCGGGTGCCTTACGAGCGATCCGCATTGACAATGGCACGGAGTTCAAGAATTCCTACTTTGAGAGATTCTGTGATGAGACGGGTGTAGAGCACCAGTTCTCTTCTCCGCACGTCCCTCAGCAAAATGGCGTCGTGGAGAGAAAGAACCGTACCTTGGTCGAGATGGCCAGGACAATGCTTGATAAGTACTCTACACCGCGGAAGTTTTGGGCCGAGGCTATAGCCACCGCGTGCCATGTCTCAAATCGAGTTTTTCTTCGGGCACACTTGCACCGCACTTCTTATGAGCTGAGATATGGGCGAAAGCCCAGCGTCTCTCATTTTCGTGTGTTTGGGTGCAAGTGCTTTATTTTGAAGTCCGGGAACCTAGACAAGTTCGAGTCACGTTCTTGTGATGGTATCTTTCTGGGTTACTCGACTTCTTCGCGGGCTAATCGGGTTTGGAACTGCGAGTCTAGTAAGATGGTATAGACCTGTGAGGTGACCTTCGACGAGGCCAGTCCGGGGACTAGGCCCGATATCTCAGGTTCTTTAGAGCAGTCCGAGCCATCTTTGTGGATGATGAGGATGATGGAGATGAGGGTTGTCTACCCGATCCAGTTCCTCAGCCACCCCTCAAGGTGCCTTCTTCCACCGCACCTCAAGGCGATCAGCCCATGCCTTCTGCATCTTCTAGAGCTAGTGGCTCTGTTCCTACCTCGTCAGCTTATGAGGTAGAGGCCACTTCTTCATCTCATCCTGGACCTCCTCGACATATCCAGAAAGCTCATCCTTCCGAGCAGATTATTGAAGACCTCTTTGAGCGTGTCACACGCTCAAAGTCTGCCACGTCACTTTTCTGTCTCCATTCTACCTTTGTTGCCTCCTTCGAGCCCTAGGATGTGTGTCATGCACTTTCTGATGAGTCTTGGGTCAATGCCATGCATGATGAGCTAGAGAATTTCGAGAGAAACAAGGTCTGGTCGCTTGTTGAGCCCCCTCGAGGTCACAATGTCATTGGGACTAAGTGGGTGTTCAAGAACAAGCAGAGTGATGATGGGGTGATTGTTCGAAACAAGGCTAGACTGGTAGCTCAGGGGTTCTCCCTGGTTGAGGGTCTAGATTTTGACGAGACCTTTGCCCCTGTAGCTAGACTTGAGGTCATTAGAATCATGCTTGCCTTTGTAGCTTCTAAGGGTTTCAAGCTTTACCAGATGGATGTCAAGAGTGCCTCCTCAATGGCTTTATTGAGGAAGAAGTCTATGTCAGACAGCCTCCAGGTTTCGAGAACCCCAAATACCCACACCATGTCTTCAAGCTTTCCAAAGTGCTGTATGGACTTAAGCAGGCCCCTAGAGCTTGGTATGAGAGGCTTAAGTCCTACTTGTTGAGTCATGGTTTTGAGATGGGTAAAGTAGACAAGACCTTGTTCATTCACCGGCATGGCACTAATCTTCTGCTCGTCCAGATTTATGTGGATGACATTATCTTTGGCGGCTCTTCACATGCTCTCGTTTCCTAGTTTTCCGATGTCATGAGCTCGGAGTTTGAGATGAGCATGATGGGCGAGTTGAGCTTCTTCCTTGGCTTCCAAATCAAGCAGACTCAGGAGGGTACCTTTTTGCATCAGGGCAAGTACACTCGAGACCTCCTGAAGCGCTTCGATATGAGTGATGGTAAGCCGGTATCCACTCTTATGGCTACATCAGCTTCACTCGACCCAGATGAGGACGGCGAGCCAGTTGGTCAGAAGGAGTATAGGAGTATGATCGGCTCCCTCTTATACCTCACTGCCTCGAGACCGGACATACACTTTGCTGTGTGTCTATGTGCTCACTTTCAGGCTTCTCCTCGCGTATCTCACCGCCAGGTGGTGAAGCGCATTCTTCGGTACCTTCGAGCTACCATTGACTATGGTATCTGGTACTCTTCCTCGTCCTGTCTTTCCTTGAGAGCCTACTCGGATGCAGACTTTGCCAGCTGTAGGATAGATAGGAAGAGCACCGGCACTGCCGTTCATTGGCACTTCTCGTTTCTGGTCTTGAGAAAGATCCGGTGTTGCATAGTCCACCGCAGAGGTCGAGTGCGTTCTGTCGCAGCCACTTTGTAGCAGTGCTTTGGATGGTCTCGACCCTACGGGACTTTGGGTTAGCTATCGACAGTGTTCTACTCTTTTGTGATAACAATTCTGCGATTAACATTGCTAAGAACCCAGTGCAGCATTCTCGGACCAAGCATATCGATATTCGCTATCACTTCCATAGAGACCATGTAGAGAAGGGTGACATCGTGCTCCAGTTTGTGGAGAGTGACCACCAGTTGGCTGATATCTTTACCAAGCCTTTGGATAGCTCTAGGTTTTTAGCTCTACGGGGAGAGCTTGGGGTGGTTTGTCCTTATGGACTGTTGTGAGGGGGAGCTTTGTGCTTTACTGCTTTATTATATTGATTATGCTCTTACTCCATTCTGCTGCATTGCATACGGGTGCATTGGGTTTAGTCCTTGTAGCATAGATTAGAGTGCTTCTATCGGCTGTTTGTTCAGTCTTCTTACTCTTATCTTGTCATTCTAGGATGTTGCTTATTAGCTGATTCTCTTCTCACTAGGTTGAGCTCACCCATTGCTTATAGGTTCTAGCAAGGGTTGTGCCACCCTCAGGTAGACAGGGTACGTGTTTGCTCCTTAGCGTGTTAGATGATCAGTTGATAGTCCTAGAGTCTCATGGGGTAGATGAGAGTTAGTCTGAGCCGTAGTATCCTCTATATCTTGTCTATGCTTTAAGGACTGTCCTTTCGGTTTTTCTTGCCAGCTTCTCGTATTTACTGCTTTGGTTCAGGGGGAGTTCATTTGGGAGCTTTTGGAACTTAAAATTGACATAACTCAATTTGAACTAAAAGTGGCATCTCATGTTGAGGAGGACCTGGATTTTCTTGCACTTTCAGCATTTCTGCATTGTAATACAACTGCATGGAGCCTTGATTATTATCCTTTTACGACATATTTACAATGCTTTACACCTTGCCATGACTTGTGCTTATTTGCTAGATTTATCATGACTTCATATGTGTAGACTAGCTTTTGCCATGATAAGTTCATTAAAATTACTCAACTTGAATTAAAACTTATCATGCTAGCTCTCGAGATTAGTCTTTCTCTAGTTATCCTTTTATGATTAATGCCATGTCAAATAGGCTGAGTTGAGTCTTGAATCTTTGTTGAGCTTTAGATCGAGCTATGCTAGTTCTTGATGATGCACAAGTTAGTACAATTTTTTATGGCTGCAAAAAGATCTCTTTTGTGTGAAAAAAAATTGATCTCTCCAATTCTTTCTCATGAGAAGGCTTGCCATTGCACTAGGCATGAACTCAGGGGGAGTTTTGGTTGACCAAGATCATTTCCTTAAACTTCTTGCTTGGAGTGGTCGCATAAGGCTTGAGATCTAGCACATGATCAAAAATCTTAGTTGGAAACAATCATGAATTTCTCAAAGTAAAAACATATCGTTTGTGCTCAATTTGCTACAATTTCAAAGGTTACAAGTACTTTACCAAATGTTTCACTCTTGAGCTTGTAGCACTCTCATTTGACTCAATACTAGCTTCTTGATTCCGCTTAGCTTATTGACATGGTTTGCATCATCCTTGTATACCTCTAGCTAGACTATGATCATGGATGACTTGACATGCTAAGAATTTGCACTAAAATTTCAGATTGTGACTTAATTGGTTTAGCTGGCTTATACATGTCCCGTCATGATCTAGATAGCATGTTTATGTGTTATGGCTTGGTATAATACTTGTTGGTCATCTTGGATAATTCTCATGGCTCTACATGCTTAAAATAATCAAACTTCAGTCATTTCATCCATTCTTGTGACTTTATTCTCTCTTTTGCATCCTTGATGTGTTTATTGCCAAAAGGGGGAGAATAGTGGTAGAAAAAGGCCATTTTGGGAGAGTTGAGGAAAACTTGCTCTTTCTTGTGCTCCTTGTGTCGACATGGTCATTAGCTTCATTTCCTTCCTTTGGACCATGTTTGACTTCTTTCTTGCATTTCAAACTCAACTTTGCGCTTTTTCTGAGTTTGATTTGGTTGGTTTGGTCCTTGACGTTACGTGGTGCAATCGGGCTCGGTCGGACGTTGTCAAACCTGGTCAAAATGGGTAGGATGCATATTATGTCGACTTGTCAGGTTTGGGCTATTTCATGCTTAATGTGGTTTCATTAATGCATTTATGCTTACATGTATCGAGCGGTGTTATTTGATGTGTTTCTTGTCTGTGTTGGCTGCAGGACATCGAGGCGGAGTCGTGGCGAGACACGAGGTGACCGGACTAGACACAGGTGGTGTCGAGGTCAGAACAGTCGAGATGTGTCGAAGACGGCGGAGACTCGAGGTGGTTGCGAGGCTTGGACGACAAGGAGCGCGGAAGCTTCCCAGAAGGTGCAGGAGGGGCAAAATGGTAATTTCACGAGGCTGCACAAGCGGGAGCGGGCTTTGTTTGGGTTTAACGGGTGTAACGGGTGGGAGACCCGTTAGCCAAGGGCTATAAATAGGTGTTGGTGGCTGCATGCCCCTTCATGGCTTTGGGGAGAGAGTTAGGGTTTGCTAGAGTCAAAAGAAGCTTTGAGAGTTTGTTTTGGCTTTAGGCTTTAGTTGGTAAGAGTGGTTGCAGAGAGCAGAGGGTGTCTCCCTGTGTTGTGTCCCTCCCAAGAAGCATGTAGAGTTCTTGGAGTTCTTGGCTTGAGGAGAGGGAGAGGATGGAATGATGAGCTTGTAATCATTCCTCTTGTATCAATCATGTATCTCCTTTCCTCTTTATCAATATGAGATGGTGTTGTTTGAGTTTGATTCAATTTTTCTCCCGTGCTCTCTGTTTTCCTTCGATACCTCTCTGCTTGATTTCTTGACTTTTTGAGTTTTTGTTGTCTCTTGCTAAGAAGTCACAAAATGGGTTGCTATATGATGGGATAGTGCCTCAAGGTAATTTGATCGATTTTCCTGAGAGCAAATCAAGTTTAATTCCAGTTCTTGCATTTTGGCCTCCTCTGTTCATCTTCCTCATTTCTAGGGTTTTGGTGGATTTCGTGTTTCCCCTCTTGAGATGGCCTGAGATTTGGTCTGGAGAGTCCTGTGACCATTGCTAATCCAGCTGCAAAAAAGCTCATGATCAAAGTTGCAATGATTAAAGAGGAATTAGGATTTTGTTGTTGCCTCTGCAGGTTTTTTAGTTCTTTCTAGGGTTTGGTGTAAACTCTTGATTTCCTTCATGAAGTGGGCTGAGATTTGGACTCTCTAGCCCTGTGGCTATTGCTAGTATATCTGCAAAGTTTCTTGGCCATAGGATCTAAGGTTGAATGGGAATTTGAGTTTTTGGGGCTGCTCTCTGTTATTTTCAGTTTAAGGCTAATTTCTGGAATTCTTGTGTTTTTGTTTGCTTCCCTTGTTGGTTAAGGCCTCTGTAATATTTGGAATAGTTCCCTGGTGTTTTGGGCTGAAAAGAATGGAAGTTTTTCCCTCATTCCTTTAATTTTGGCAAGAATCTGAATTTTCAGAAATCTTGCATTCTTTGTCTGTCGAGCATCCATCGACCGGATCCTCAAGCGATCGACCGGCGGCCATTAAACGGTCTGACCGGCCAGACAGTGGTGGTCTGACCACCGGCTACATAGCGGTCAGACTGGTCTCTCAGCTGCGGTCAGACCGCCCTCCTGCAGGTCTTGTATTTTTAGTGCTTGGTTTTCATGCCTTGTCCTCCCTGTTGTTCCTCTTAGTCTTTCTCTGGTGTTTGCATGTTGGTCCTATAAGATTTTTCAGTGAACTTAAATCATTCTTTTCATAGATTATATATCTATCGGAGAGAAGATTTGAGTCGATCCTTTTGGGGGCAAGTTTTTAGAGTCGACATTCAACCCCCCTCCGTCGCCATTTCGGTCCAACAACTCTTGAGAGATTTGTAGGAGGCAAGAAGAAGCTATATCTTATTCTAGACCAATCCAAGATTTGCAAATTCAATCAAAGTCTAGGATACGATTTTTCTGAGGATGTTAGGAAGCATCCATGTAACATCCTAATTTTCAGAGCCTTTTTGAAGCTTTTAAAATAAAATTCACCATTTGGATTTTTCTGGAATTAATTAAAGCTTAATTGGAATTTTCATTAATTAAAAAGATTTAATATGATTAAATTAAATATTAATATTTGTCAAAAATATTTTATTTGTGTTCCTTGTGTCACAAGGAATTTTTCTGTATTTTCTGGGATTTTTCCGAGTTTGTTTGAGCTCAATTTGAAATTTCCAAAAAAAAGAGGAGAGAGAATGAACAGTACCCGCGGAGTACTGTTTACTCGTCAGCACAATTCCTTCCGATTTTCTCTCTTCATGACTTCCAATTCGGACCTTATCTCAATGTCTTCCCAAAAGGAAAGTTGTGCTAAATCCCGCAAGGAAACCATCCCAGCTGGTCCCCTTCCGTTTCGTTCATCCGTTTGCCTTTTATCTCCAATTTTCTGAAACGGACTCTAAACCGAAATCCGCGAATTGGAGTCGGTTTCTACCCCTTCCAAGCCTATAAATAGGACCCCTTGGCTTCCCTAAACCCATCCCAAGCCGTGGCAAGTCCCATCAAAGGTCAGGACGCCGTCGGCATCGAGGCCCTTCGGTCTCGAATTTGCTCGTCACGTCTCGAGCTATTCGGTGAGTTTTTCCGTGATCCTTTCGGGTCACATTGTGCCATCATGTGCCATCTACCTTCTTGCCAAGTTAATTTGGTTTTGGTGCAGCCAATCTCCGAATCGAGTTTTCCCCAATCTAGGTCAAGAGCGCTTCCCGACGTCGATTCGTCATCTCCGGTAAGCTTTAGGCCTTGTCGTAATTTTCTTAGACTTGCCTCGCGCGTTCTACGCCCTGCTCACTCCCTTTTCCCAGAAAGCCTCCACAAATTTTCGCCTCGAACCTCGCCATGGCCGTCAATGGCATCTCGTGTCCCCATCTACCCGGTGATGTTTCCACCAATCCGTTCGTGTCACTTTGTGCCAAACCATCCCGGTAGCTACCCTTCAAGTGGTTTTAGATTTCGTTCACCGAGCACCAAGATATTAAGTTTTTCCTTTACCGTTCCCGACGTCGTTCAAACGTAGATTGCGCCGTCTCCGATGGGTTTCTGGCCGAGCCGATAATTTTTCTAGCTTCACCAAGCCGCGTTCTACCCCGTGCTCACCCTATTTCTATTTAACTGTGTGCACTAGCTTTGATCTGGGACTAGTGCAGTAATACACAGAGTGTCCGGGTTTGGTAATCCGGGTCCCGACAGAGATGGTATCAGAGCCAATTTGACTGTAGGACGTGACCTAGTTAGAATGGTCATTAAAAGAAGAACTTCAAAATTTATTTTATAAAATAAAAATTTAATAATGTGCTATCCTTGTCTTTTCTTGTCTTTCTATCCTTACCTTCGTCATGGCATTCCCCCTTATCTATCCACTTATTGACTTTTTGGAATGGTAATTATATCCCTTCCCTCTGTAATTTCTATAGATGGATCGATAAGGTTGCGTCTGAAAAGCACTTGGAGAATCCTTGGAGACCTAGAGTATACGAAAGACAACAAATTTATGGAAAGTACTCTTGTCGGGAAAGCCGTCATAATCAGTGCATATCAAGTTAGGTAATTTGGAGAATTGTTGCTAGAGTGGTATATTTTGGATTTATAATTGACAAGATTGAATAATGTTCGAGAGGATTGGGATAAAAGGTATACTTGTGGATATCAATTGATTATAAATAAATCTAAAAAGTGTCATCTTTGTGGGTTGAGTAGAGAATAAATACAAAGTTGAACTCGGGGGAGCTAATTAGATCATGGGAAGAGTCTAAACTTTGCCCTGGATTTATTATCTAGGATTGAAAGGAGCAATTAGATGTAAAACAAGATTTTGTTAAAGGGATTAATTGTGATCGTTGGAGAATTAGTATTAAGAGATTGATCTAGTAAAGGGAGAGATTAAAAGATTAGAAGTTGAATTATCATAAACAAATCATAATATCAATTTTGGGTGATTTGGTTGAATCATGAAGAGTAGATGAATTTTGTGGAGTTAATTGATTATCAGAGTTTGGTGGATCTATTGATGATAAGTGGATACTGGTGGAATTCTAAAAGATAATACACTTAGATATCTTGGTGGATTAATTTTATCATTGCAAAGTGGACTTTGATATATCCATTTGAATTGGTGGATTTAATAGATCAATGTTAGATAATTGGATTTTAACTAATGGGATTAACTAGGTCATTTAAGGATGTTCAACTTTGGAGGATTTAAATTAATTGTGGGAGATAGATTGTTCAATAAGAATTAGTTGAGAGATTGTCCGATAAGAATTAATTGTGGTATTTGAACTCATTCAAATTTGGTGGAACCAAAATGATGATTATCAAGAGATTGGTTTTGGTGGACTAATGGATATTAAATTATTGCTTAGATGATCTTAAAACTTATTGAAGGTTGAATTAATATTATTTGATCAGAGTTATGGATCTGTTGGATTAGATCATGATCATAAAACAATTGGTGGAAATCATGAATTACAATGTTATTGGATTATTGGATTCTTGTTAGAAAAATTTCTATGGTTGGTCGTCGATCCAAATTAGAGCAGAGAATAAAAGTTTAAGAGATTATTTGTTGAAATCAATAAGGTGCATTTGTGGTATATGATTTTGGAATCAAGAATTTTTGAAGAGTTGAAATAATTATGTCTTTCTCGGATGAACACTTGCGGAAGTTAAGCCCTATTTGGTGGAATTCTGAATTAATCGTTATGATGAGGGCAAATGAAGTTAATCCAAAGCTTGCAGGCGACTAAAGATGTACCCTCCGATTTGTTTATTGTCTTCCGTATTTCTCAGTTAAAGGAAGGTTTCAGAGTACCAAAGAACAAGATAGAATCATGAAGAAGCGAGGACTAGTTCTTTAGTTGTAGTACCCAAGTAAAGTCTTACGATTTTAGAACGCTTATATATTACTTATTTGTGTGCTAGATGGACTGTACCAAGCCTAAGTGCACTGTGGTACAACCATTCTTAAAACTAGGTTGATTTCAATAAAAGTTCTTTTGCTAAAAGTTAATTTGCTTGCTTCTTCCTTGTGTGTTGGCTTGGGATATGACTTAGTCTCCCTCAATCTCTTACCTTTGTTAATTCCCTCTTACCTTATGCTAACCTAAAACCGCTTCAGATGGCGAGCACAAGGAGCAACCCTGACAACAGCCGTGATGCCAACCCTCAGCCAGAGAACAACATTCCGCCACCCTCCTCAAGCCCCACTTGGAGCAAATGATGGCCATGCAACTGCAGCTTCTCCAGGCCCTAGCTCAAAACCAGGTGCAGCAAGCTCCGCAGGCACCCAACCAAGCTCCTCAGTCTAAGATGGGAGAATTTATGAGGACAAGGCCTCCTACTTTTGCTGGATCCGTAGATCCCATGGAGGCAGATGATTGGATTAAGGATGTGGAGAGGAAGTTGGTCCTAGCCCAGTGCAATGACAATGAAAAGGAGTTGTATGCGGCTCACCAACTCAAAGGGATCGCTGCTAACTGGTGGGAAAATTACCGCGCCGCTCATCAAAATGCACAAGCTATCACATGGGATGAATTTGTGGAGGCATTCCGCACTGCGCATATTCCTACGGGAATAATGGACATGGAGAAAAGAGAATTCTACCAACTGCAGCAAGGAAACCTCAGCGTTTCCGAATACCTGAACAAGTTCACCCGACTGTACCGGTATGTATCCGAAGAGATCACATCAGAGGCAACAAAGATTTGGCGGTTCATGCAGGGACTTGATCCCAACCTCAAGGTGCAATTGGTGTCCAAAGATTTTTCGACATTTCAGCACATGATAAATAAGGCCCTTGTCCAGGAAGATGCTCAATATCAATTGCAGGACTCTCGTAAGAGAAAGATGGCTTTTCAGACACAGAGTAATGCAAGCAGTTCAAGGCCTCGAGTAAATCCACCCCAGTTCAACAAAGCTCCAGCAGCAACAGATGCACCAGGAACTCCAGGATCTGCGCCTCGTTCAGAGATGCAAGAACCCCGCATCTTCACCGGAGTCCGACCTCAGAAAAGCAACACCTCAACCGCAGGAGTGCAATGTTTTCGATGTCACGAGATGGGGCATTATGCAAGCAATTGCTCACAGAAGCCTTAGGTCACCACTCCAATTCCTTTCAACTTGGGAAATACACCAGCGCGAACTCCAGTTGTAGGACAAGGACGGAGAGTATCTCCAACTGCAGGAAAAGCTCCAAGAACTCCGCAATCACAAGAAAGAGGACAAGTTAACCACATCACCGCAAAAGGTGCCCCAGGGGCAGCAATCATGCTTGGTAAGTTTCAATTTGGTTCAAAGCAAGAAGCAGCTTGAGAACACAGCAAGGAACCAAGAGCTGCGTTTTCCTCTCCTATCTTTTTCCTAGTCCGTCCGAATCTCGGGGACGAGATTCTTTCTAAGGGGGATAGATTTGTAACATCCTAATTTTCAGAGCCTTTTTGAAGCTTTTAAAATAAAATTCACCATTTGGATTTTTCTGGAATTAATTAAAGCTTAATTGGAATTTTCATTAATTAAAAAGATTTAATATGATTAAATTAAATATTAATATTTGTCAAAAATATTTTATTTGTGTTCCTTGTGTCACAAGGAATTTTTCTGTATTTTCTGGGATTTTTCGGAGTTTGTTTTAGCTCAATTTGAAATTTCCAAAAAAAAAGAGGAGAGCGAATGAACAGTACCCGCAGGGTACTGTTCACTCGTCAGCACAGTTCCTTCCGATTTTCTCTCTCTTCATAACTTCCAATTCGGACCTTATCTCAATGTCTTCCCAAAAGGAAAGTTGTGCTAAATCCCGCAAGGAATCCATCCCAGCTAGTCCCCTTCCGTTTCGTTCATCCGTTTGCCTTTTATCTCCAATTTTCTGAAACGGACTCTAAACCGAAATCCGCGAATTGGAGTCGGTTTCTACCCCTTCCAAGCCTATAAATAGGACCCCTTGTCTTCCCTAAACCCATCCCAAGCCGTGGCAAGTCCCATCAAAGGTCAGGACGCCGTCGGCATCGAGGCCCTTCGGTCTCGAATTTGCTCGTCACGTCTCGAGCTATTCGGTGAGTTTTTCCGTGATCCTTTCGCGTCACATTGTGCCATCATGTGCCATCTACCTTCTTGCCAAGTTAATTTGGTTTTGGTGCAACCAATCTCCCGGAATCGAGTTTTCCCCAATCTAGGTCAAGAGCGCTTCCCGACGTCGATTCGTCATCTCCGGTAAGCTTTAGCCCTTGTCGTAATTTTTCTTAGACTTGCCTCGCCGCGTTCTACGCCGTGCTCACTCCCTTTTCCCCAGAAAGCCTCCACAAATTTTTGCCTCCGAACCTCGCCATGGCCGTCAATGGCATCTCGTGTCCCCCATCTACCCGGTGATGTTTCCACCAATCCGTTCGCGTCACTTTGTGCCAAACCATCCTAGGTAGCTACCCTTCAAGTGGTTTTAGATTTCGTTCACCGAGCACCAAGATATTAAGTTTTTCCTTTACCGTTCCCGACGTCGTTCAAACGTAGATTGCGCCGTCTCCGATGGGTTTCTGGCCGAGCCGATAATTTTTCTAACTTCACCAAGCCGCGTTCTACCCCATGCTCACCCTACTTCTCCACGTCCTATGCCCGGGTTTTATTCCTCTCTTCTACCCACGTCGTTGTAGCCGCCCGTGCCGTCACCGCACTCCGTTTGGCGTGCCGTCGCTTCCTATGTGTGCCTTAGGTCCCTAGCAACCCATTTTGCTAGTTAGATTCACCTCCCATGCCTCCTCTCGCCAGCGCTAGCCTTCTCGCCAAAAGTACTGTTCTCGGATGAACAGTAACATCTGTGAATTTCCAGCATTTTCTCGCCCCGGCAAACTTTAGATCGCTCGTTCTCCTTCGTCCGAACTCCGATCAACCCGATTCTTTTTCCTAAATTCATCTAAAATTTAGCTCTATCTTTTGGTTCTGGGTTTGCAGTTTTTGGAGTTCATTTAAATTTTATTTGAATTTATTTTGTTTGTTTTATCATTTCGCGCGTAGAACCCGACGTCGCCGAAGAGTTTGTCGAGCCGCCGCAAGAAGGACCAAATAGCGCACAAGAAGGCAAGTCTCCTTTGATCATATTAAACCTATGATTTCGAAATATTTCAATTATTTTAAATTATGTGCATTGCTATTTATATAAAATATTAGTTCAAATCTTAAGGCATTAGTTATATCCAACCTTGTTATGCCCTCACTTGAATTTGAATGCCATGTACCTCTGTAACCCTAGAAATTCCTTTGTCTCAATAATGAGAGTATCATAATTATTTGTGGATATTAGAATGGTAGTTTAATACTCAGTCATGCTATGTAATATTCTTGAAATCTTGAAAATGGGAAATTATGATTTATTGTAATACCCTTGTGTTTACAAATTTAGTGGTAATTGGAGTTGCCACTGTTCTTTTAAAATAAAATGAAATGTGGAAATTGGTTTAGATTAGGGTGGATGGTTGGTTTGGATTGGTGCAGGAAGCACGAGATCTTGTAAAGTGTATGTTCCACCCTAGTCAACTAAGGACCGACGCTTGTGTTTGTCCAGACTGAGCACTACCGTACAACCACAAGTCTATATGGGTACGACCTAGCTGACTAACTTATGATAGTCTAGTTTAGGTGCCACCGATGGTAAGTGGATGCCGAGGATGGACCGGTTATTCATAGTGAGGGACAGGATTTCTTGTACTCATATGGCGCAAGAGGGGCTTGGTTGGGCGGTTAGCCTACTGCGGTGAAACCTCGTGGGTGGTATCTAGCTAGATTAGAGTAAGGTAAAGGCTTTGTGATATTTTATCTGGGTCTCATGCCAAAGGAAGCGTGTTGACTTTTAGGATAATTTATCTCTTGTGGGTAAAGTTGTACAACCTCTGCAGAGTGTAAAACTATTCGAATAGCCGTGCCCACGGTCAAGGGCGGGCAAGGAATGCATTCACATGGTAGATTTCTGGTTTTGGTTTTAAAATCAAAGTTTTTGTATTCCGAGAGTGGAGGGAACTCTCGGATGGGTATCCTGGCGGTTGGAGCCAGAGAGGGTGGAAGTAACCCGCAATATTAACTTGTTCAGTTGGAAATGATTAAGCTAGTGTTAGTGGATAGAACCTTCACTAGAGAATAATTGTTAGTTCTGTTAAAATCATTTACTTTGTTAAATGGATGCCTTCAAAAATAATTAGTAGTAATTGAAATTAAAATATTGCTTTGTGCAAAAGAACCATATAGCCTTCCTTTGTCAAGCCTTGCATCTATGCATTTTTCCCAAGACTTGCGGAGTACTTTATGTACTCACATGCTGCACTCAAAAATAATACCCAGAGGAACACGAAGCTCAAGAGGGAGACTACGACTACTTCGCTTGTGGATTTGATGAAGGATTCCTGAGTACTAGGTCGCGCTTCCCATCAATTATGCGTGGCGTATTGATGGGTCTTCGTTGATTTATCTTACGCTTCATTGTGTTTTGTGTGTGTGAGGTCTTGAAACCTCATTTGTAATAAAGAGACACATCGGTGCTGTACTCTTTACTATTGTAATAAAGCGTTGTTGGTTATGTAATCATTTCTGTTTAACTGTGTGCACTAGCTTTGATCTGGGACTAGTGCAGTAATACACAGAGGGTCCGGGTTTGGTAATCCGGGTCCCGACAATCCACCTGCTGTTCTTAGACCCATAGCAGAAGGTGTGATCGATATCGAGCTCAGAACTAAGAAAGTTCAATTCAAGTCTGCAGGCTTTGTCCAAGGGATCTCTGACAGTAAGGTGGTTACACCTGTTGCTTCGACCTCTCAGAAGGCGAAGGCCCATCATGCTACTTCTACCTCTCAGAAGGTGAAGTATCGTTGTACCTTCTGTTAGAAGGATGGACACTTGGTCAAGAGATGCTTCAGGCGCGTCAAGATCGCGCGTAGAGACCGTGTTCAGGCTCTTGGACGTATTCAGGGTCAGCCCCAGACCTTGAGTGCACTTAAGACCAACACGAGGTCGAGAGTTGCTTCGGTTGATGGGTTTGGGTAGCATCGAGGACTTGGATTTTCTGAGTTTTCTGGATTTCGTCCTCGATATGCCTCTGGTCGTGATATCCGCCGTTCTGAGGGTAAATCTCGTTTCCCCCGTCGAGATGGCTACTCGCGGCGAGATCAGCATGTTGCTGGTGCTCCGACTCGCTCTTCCATAGCAGTCGGACCCAACAACAGCTTCAGGTCTGCACTTAGACCTTCTGGCTTTTTGATCGACAGAGAGCGTAGGGTAGCTAGCGGTCAGTCGTGTGTGGCTACTTCTTCTACTCGTCGTGTGACTCAGTATTGGATGCCAAAATCTCTTTTGATTTATCTCAGTACTGAGCCATCTCTCTGTTTGACATAGGTTCGCCGGGCTGGGAAGGGAGAGGTTTGGCTCGTGGACTCTGGTTGTTCTCGACATATGACCGGAGATTCTCGTTGGTTCTCTTTCCTAGCCCGAGCTCCAGGTGATGAGTCTATCACCTTTAGAGATGCTTCGTCTGGGCGCATCATCGCGAAATGTACTGTGCGTGTTAATGATTCTTTTATTTTAAAAGATGTTGCCTTGGTGAGTAAGCTGCAGTACAATTTGCTTTCTGTTTCTCAGCTTGCCGATGACAGTTTCGAGGTAAGCTTTAAGAACAATGCTTGTAAAATTCTTGATTCTTCGGGGAGTTTGATTTGCGGGATTTCTAGATATGGGAGGATCTTTCGTGTTGATTTTGTTGAGTCTTCTGGTGATCCTCTCAGGTGTTTAGTTGCTTCTGAGTCCCGTGACCTCACTTTCTGGCATAGGAGACTTGGTCATATTGGATTTGGCCATTTGACTCGAGTTAGCGGCCACGATCTCATTCGTGGTCTACCTAAACTCAAGATGGTCAAAGATTTTGTTTGCGCTCCTTACTGGCACAGCAAGATGGTTGTCGCTTCTCATCCTCCGGTCACAGTGACTATGACCGATGCACAAGGACAGCTGCTCAACATGGACACAGTTGGACCAGCTAGAGTGCAGTCAGCAGGAGGGAAGTGGTATGTTCTTGTCATGGTCGATGACTTCTCGAGGTATTCTTGGGTGTTTTCTTGGCCTCGAAGGATGAGACATTTACCCATTTTCGGGGTTTGTTTAGTAGGCTTTCTGTTGAGCTCCCGCGTGCCTTACGAGCGATCTGTAGTGACAATGGCACGGAGTTCAAGAATTCCTACTTCGAGAGGTTTTGCGATAAGACAGGTGTAGAGCACCAGTTCTCTTCTCCATATATCGCACAACAAAATGGCGTTGTGAAGAGGAAGAACCGTACCTTGGTTGAGATGGCCAGGATAATGCTTGATGAGTCTCTACACTTAGGAAGTTTTGGGCTGTGGCGATAGCCACTGCGCACCATGTTTCCAACAGAGTTTTTCTGAGGGCACACTTGCATCGCACATCTTATGAGTTGAGATACGGGCGAAAGCCCAGTGTCTCTCATTTTCGCGTGTTTGGGTGTAAGTGCTTTATTTTGAAGTCTGGGAACCTAGATAAGTTCGAGTCACGATCTTGTGATGGGATCTTTCTAGGTTACTCGACTTCTTCGCGGGCGTATAGGGTCTGGAACTGCGAGTCTAGCAGAATGGTAGAAACCTGTGAGGTGACATTTGATGAGGCCAGTCCTGGGACTAGGCCCGACATCTCAGGTTCAGTAGAGTAGTCCGAGCCTATCTTCGTGAATGATGAGGAGGATGGAGATGAGGGTCGTCTACCTGATCTAGTTCCTCCACCCCTTGAGGTGCCTGATTCCACCACTGCACCTCGAGAAGATCAGCCCATGCCTTCCACATCTTCTGGAGTTAGTGGCTCTGTTCCTACTTCATCAGCTCATGAGGTAGAGGCCACTTCTTCATCTCATCCAGGACCTCCCTGTCATATCCAAAAAGACCATCCTTCAGAGCAGATGATTGGAGATCTCTTTGAGCAAGTCACACGCTCAAAGTCTGGTATGTCTCATTTCTGTCTCCACTCTACCTTTGTTGCCTCCTTCGAGCCCAAGGATGTTGATCATGCACTTTCTGATGAGTCTTGGGTCAATGCCATGCATGAGGAATTGGAAAACTTTGAGAGAAACAAGGTCTGGTCGCTTGTTGAGCCCCCAAGAGGTCATAATGTCATAGGTACCAAGTGGGTGTTCAAAAACAAGTAGAGTGAGGATGGGGTAGTGTTGGACCGAAATGGCGACAGAGGGGGGGGTGAATGTCGCTTTCTAAAAATAAATTCGCCCCTCAAGAATCCACACTTATGCTTCTTCTCCAATAGCTATGGAAGCTATGAAGAAAGAAGATAGGCACTACTGGATGTCACAGCAACAAGGATAAACCAGATCCAGAAAGAGACAGTCAAGAAAAATAAATTCAGAACAGTCCGATCATAAGCGGTAGTACCGCTGATACGAGCGGTAGTACCGCTGAGCTGAGCGGTAGTACCTCTGAGCGGTAGTACCTCTCGAGGAGCGGTAGTACCTCTCGAGGAAATGAGCAAACAGGATTTTCTGAAATCTGAGAAATTCACAAAGATTCTTGGATTCTTGGCTTGAGACACTTTGAGGATAGCTAGGGAACACTCCCAGAAGAATAATCCAAGACCCAATTTCGAGAATCCACTAGAAAATCAAAAGAACAAGGATTCTTCTGTCTCAAAACCTAAAAATGCATGTTTGCACCAAAAAATCAAATTACTCCTCAAGCTTTGATCCTTTGGCCATGAAACTTTGAGGATAGCTACTCAATAGCCTCTGGACTCTCCATGCCAAATTTCAAGCCATCTCGCGAAGGGAATCAAGATTTGCATTGAACCCCAGAAGGAGGAAATGAAGAACAGGGAGGCTAAAAAAACCAAATATGAAATTAAACGAAGTTTGCCCTTGGGAAACTCGATAAAATGATCTTGGGGCATCATCCCAACATAGAGCAACCCATTTTGGCTCTCCCCAACACCAAACAACAAGAAATCAAGAAACTCAAAATCAAGCCAAAAAGGAGAACGAAGGAAGAACAGAGAGCACAGAGCACGAACAGAAGAAATGAAACTTCAGATTTTCATTCATTGAACCAAAAGGAATACAGAGGAGTCCCGATACGCATGGACATTAGAACCATGGATGATTACATGAATTCACCACTCAATCCTCTCCTCTCCCCATCTCAAGAACACACCTCTCTACATGCTTGCTAGGGAGGAACACACACAGAGAAGGGAGATGATCGTGGGAGACAAGGTGCTGCTGCCCTCAACCACTAAAGAGCAAAGCAAAACCACCTCTCAAAGCCTCTTTTGACCCACTAAAACCCTAACTCTCTCCTAAAGCCATGAGGAGGCATGCAGCCCCTCACATCTATTTATAGCACTTGGCTAACGGGTCTCCACCCCGTTACGCCCGCTAAATCCAACGGAGCCCGCTCCCGCTTGTGCAGCCTTGCGAAATCACCAATTCGCCCCTCCTGCACCTTCCGGGAAGCTTCTGCGCTCCTTGTCGTCCAAACCTTGCAACCACCTCGAGTCTCCGCCGTCTTCGACACATCCGACCGTTCTGACCTCGACACCGCCTGTGTCTAGTCCGGTCACCTCGTGTCTCACCACGACTCCGCCTCGACATCCTGCAGCCATCACAAACAAGAAACACATCAAATAGCACCGCTCGATACATGAAAGCATAAATAACATCATACTTACCCATGATGAAGTCCAAACCTGTCGAATCAAAGAATATGCATCCTAATCTCATACGACCAAGTTTGACCAAGTCCGACCGAAGCCGATTGCACCACGCAACGACATGGTCCGCCCACACAAACCAAACTCGATTTTTCTAACCCGATGTCAATTACTCATCACACACACAGGATGACCTCCACATGGTCTCTCAGGTAGTCATTCGAAACAAGGCTAGATTGGTAGCTCAGGGTTTCTCCCAGGTTGAGGGTTTAGATTTTGAGGAGACCTTTGCCCCTGTAGCTAGGCTAGAGGCCATTAGGATCTTGTAAAGTGTGTGTTCCGCCCTAGTCAATTAAGGACCGACGCTTGTGATTGTCCAGACTGAGCACTACCGTACAACCCCAAGTCTATATGGGTACGACCTAGCTGACTAACTTACGATAGTCTAGTTTAGGTGCCACCAGTGGAAAGTGGGTGCCAGGGATTTACTGGTTATTCACAGTGAGGGACAGGGATTTATTGTACTCATATGGCGCAAGAGGGGGCTTCTGTTTGGGTGGATTTAACCCTCCAGCGGTGAAACCTCAGCGGGTGGTGTCTAGCTAGACTAGAGTGAGGTAAAGGTTTTGTGATATTTTATCCGTGTCTCATGCTAAAGGAAGCGTGGTGACTGTTAAGATAATTTATCTCTTGGGGGTAAAGTTGTACAACCTCTGCAGAGTGTCAAACTATTCGAATAGCCATGCCCACGGTCAAGGGCGGGCAAGGAATGCATTCACATGGTAGATCTTTGGTTTTGGTTTTAAAAATAAAGTTTTAGCAATTTGAGAGTGGAGGGAACTCTCGGAAGGGAATCCTGGCGGTTGGAGCCAGTGTGGGTGGATGTAACCCACAGTTCTAAACTTTATCGGTTAGAGTTGGTTAACTAGTGTTAGTGGATAGAACCTTCACTATAAAATGCTTATTAGTTTCAGTTAATGCAATTACTTTGTTAAAACAATACCTTCAAAAATATTTAGTAGTATTTGAAATAAAACATTGCTTTGTGCAAAAGAACCATATAACCCTCCTTTGTTAAGCCTTGCATCTACTGCATTTTTCCCAAGACTTGCGGAGTACTTTATGTACTCACATGCTACACAAAAATCAACTCAGAGGAATTTGAAGCTCAAGACGGAGACTATGACTACTTTGCTTGCGGATACGACGAAGGATTCCCAGAGTTCTAGGTCGTGCTTCCCCAGTCAATTGCCTGTGGCGTATTGATGGGTCTTCACTGGATTTATTTATGCTTCCGCTGTGTTTTATGTGTGTGTGAGGTCTTCAAACCTCCTTTGTAATAATGAGACCTTTCGGTCAGTACTCTCTCTTATTGTAATAAAGCATTGTTGGTTATGTAATCATTTCTGTTTGACTGTGTGCACTAGCTTTGATCTGGGACTAGTGCTGTAATACACAGAGGGTCCGGATTCGGAAATCCGGGGTCCCGACAGGATAGCTCTAGGTTTTCAGCCTTGCAGGGAGAGCTTGGGGTGGTCTGTCCTTATGGACTATAGTGAGGGGGAGCTTTATGCTTTATTGCTTTATCTTATGTATATGCTTCTGTTCTCTATTTGTTGCATTGCATCGGGGTGCATTCGGGTTAGTCTTTCTAGCATAGATTAGAGTGGTTCTCTTGTCTAGTTGCTTAGACTTCTTCTTCTCATCTTGTGGCTCTAGGATGCTGCTTATTAGCTGTTTCTCTTTTCACTAGGTTGAGCTCACTCACTTCTTATAGGTTCTAGCAAGGGTTGGGCCACCCTTGGGTAGACAGGGAACGTGTTTGCTCCTTAGTGTGTTAGAAGAGCAGTTGATACTCCTAGTGTTATATGGGGTAGATGAGAGTTAGTCTGAGCCATAGTATCCTCTATATCTTATCTATGCTTTAAGGACTGGCTTTTCTGTTTCTCTTCCCAGCTTCTCGTTTTTATTGCTTTGGTTCAAGGGGGGTTCATTTGGGAGCTTCTGGAGCTTAATATTGACATAACTCAACTTGAACTAAAAGTGTATCACATGTTGAGGGGGAGCTGGATTTTCTTGCATTCTACATTGTAATATAACTTCTTGGAGCCTTGACTATTATCCTTATATGACATGCTTACAATGCATTACATCTTGCCATGAGTTGTACTTAATTGCTAGATTTATCATGACTTTACATGTGTCGTCAAGCCTTTGCTATAATAGGTTAATTAACATTGCACAACTTGAATTAAGACATGTCATGTTAGCTCTTGAGACTAGTCTATCTTTAGTTATTTTTCTATGATTCATGCCATGTCAAATAGGCTGAGTTGAGTCTTGAATTTATATTGAGCTTTAGATTGAACTATACTAGTTTTTTTGATGAAGCATGAGTTAGTACAACCTTTTAAGAAAGTAAAATGATCTCTTTTGTGCGAAAAAACTGATCTCACCAATTCTTTCTCATGAGACTACTTGCCATTGCACTAGGCATGAACTCAGGGGGAGTTTTGGATGACCAAGATCATCTTCTTAACCTTATTGCTTAGAGTGGTCGCATAAGGCTTGAGATTTAGCACATGACTAAAATTTTTGTTGGAAACGACCATGTGTTTCAAAAGAAAAACATGTCAATTGTGTTAAATTTGCTTAATTGTAGCAAAAAACCAAGTACTTGAACAAATGATTCATTCTTGAACTTATAGCACTCTAAAATGACTCAATTCTAGCTTCTTGATTCCACTTGGATTATTGACATGGCTTGCATCATCTTTGGATACCTTTAGCTAGACTATACTCTTGAATGGCTTGACATGCTGAGAAATTTGACTAAATTTCAGATTGTGACTTACTTGGCTTGGCTTGATTATGCATATCTTGTCATGATTTTGATAGCCTTCATATGTGTTATGGCTTGGTGTAATACTCACAATGGTCATTTTGGATAATCTTTATGGCTCTAGTTGCGAGTCGGGAGATGAGGAACCGGAGCTGGAGCTACCGGTGATGGACACAACGGGCGACGGCGAGGTGGACCAGGACTAGGCTCAAGGAGGAGCTGAGGTCCTAACGGTCAGGATGCCGGGTGCGGTTGTGCGACGACTGGAAGCTTTCGGTGAAATGCGCAAGGCTGCAAACAGAAGCGGATTTGGTTGAGGACAATGGGTTGGAGACCCGTTAGTGAATGGATGTGGAGGAGGTTAGGGTTTGGAGTTGGGATACTGGTTTTCCCTCCAACCTAGTTCCCTCCTTTTTGTGTTGAGAGAGTGTTGACTTCTTGCCTCATGTGTGTATGGAGCAAGGGAGTGGGTATTGGCCTGCACTTCTTGATTTACCACTTTGAGTGTGAGCTCTTGCCTTCATAAGTGGAGAGGTGGAGGCAGTAGTGGAGCTCAAGCAAGTCTGTAAGCAAGGAAGCAATGAGCTCTGTGTGTGCGCGTGTGTTCCCTCTCAAGCATGTAGTGAGTGGGTTGTATCTCCGGTGTAATCATTCCTCCCTTGTAATAGCCCATGTCTCTGAATTAATTAGAAATGGATTGAGTTTGAGCAATTATTTCCTTGCTGTTCTTTTGGTTTTGTGTATGCTTTCTCAGTTGTTCTCTTTTCTGTTCTTGTTGATTTGAGTTGAATCCTTTTTCAAGAAGCTGCAAAATGAATTGCTTTGAACCAGAGATCATCTCAAAGCCATTTGGCTAGCATTACACTGAGAGCAATCATTTTATCTCCACTTCTCTTCTCAAGAAATGAATCGAGACAACATCCTCTGTTTTGCTCAAAAACTAGGGTTTACTGATTTGGAGAGCAGAGGATTTGTGATGTTCTTGTTTTCCCTTCAAAAAGTTCTTCTCAGATTTGTGTTTTATTGCCCTAAGGCTATTTCCTGCTAAGATCAAGAACCTCATAATCCATGGATATGAGAATCTCAAGTTATTCAAGCATTTGATCTCAGCTGCATTTTCCTCTGTTTTAGCAAAATTAGGGTTTGGAGGCAGGGGATGTTCATTCCCTTGATTCTCTCTTCGAAAAGATTATTCTTAGCCTTGTGTTTCATGTTTTGAATTCATTTCCTTGCTGATTTTAAAGGTCCCATGTTCAAAGAGTCCAAGAAACACAAGTATTTTTGTTTTGCCTCTCCTGCTTTCTTCTTTTTGACAAAAATAGCAATCCCTATTTTCAAGTGATCTTGGTCTGCATTTCTTTATGTCTTGAGGTCATTCCTGCTATTTAGTTCTCAGTCCCACGTGTTAGCCCTGAGAAAATTGGCAAGAACTCGTCAATTTTTCAGTTTTCGGGTGGCTACAGTAAGTACTGTGCACTGCTGTTCGGTCTGCAGAAAACTGTGATTTTCGGTCTCTGTTTTCTGTTTTTGACTGCATTCAATCAGATATTTCAGTCTGCATTTCAGTCAAGTAAATTGTTTCTCTGTTCTCTCTACCGACAATACTCAGTTAGGAGTTTGCAGATTCTGTTCGGCATCAATATTAGCTTCATATTTTCAGTTTGGATGTGCTGTTTTCAGTCGGCATCATGCAGATTTTAGCCTGCAGTTTCCTTTCGGACAGCAGCAGCCTACTGTGTTTTCTGCATTTTTGGACTGCATTTTGTGTCTCTTTTCTCTGCAGATTTACTGCTGTTTTCAGCACTTCTTCACTGCAGTTTTCAGCCAAAAATTGCTACAGTTTTCAGCCAAAAGTTGCAACAGTTTTTAGCCAAAAATTGCTGCAGTTTTCAGCCAAAAGTTGCTGCAGTTTTCAGCCAAAAGTTGCTGTAGTGTCAGACAAAAGTTGGTGCTGTTTTCTGTCCTGTTTTTAGTTTGTTGTCTTGCTTTGTTGATGAAATCCATTTTCAGTTTGCTCTTCACAGGAATGCATGTTGGTCTCGTTTTGCCTCTCCTGTGAGTATCTTCAGTCAATCATCTAAATTGATTTCGGTTTCCCGTGAGCGAATCTTTTCTTCATAGCTTTTATAGCTATCAGAGATGAAAAACGTGTGGATACTTCGGGGCGATTTTTGAAGGAACCATTCACCCCCTCTGTTGCCATTTCCAATCCTATAGTAGGCGGCTAGTGACGATGCAAAGCGGTGGTGATGCTTGGTCGTCGACGGGGATGAAGCTTCGGGAATTTTTTGTACGGATAATCCATTTTTTTTCGAAATTACATAAATATACCCGCGGGAAATTTTTTTACAAAAATAGGCTCCAGTTGCCTAATGGTTGGGCGACTGGAGCCTTTCGCCCAACCAGACCGCAACACAATATCTGTCGCTGCACAGTGAAGCGACTGCATTTAGTCGCTCTTTCGTACGGCGACATACATATTTTCGCCGCTCCATTAGGCGACTAACATGCAGTCGCCATCCCGTTAGGCGACTGCATGTAGCCCCCGTGATTGTTTTAGATTTTGTGAATTTTGTAATGTTCAACTGGTTAAAAAAATATGGTGAAGTTGTAATAAAAGTTTATGTTCATTGTATAATGTAGGTGCGTAAAAAGTTTTTGAAACTTTCTTTTATGAAAGATTGAGTAGAGAACGATCGAGATCGATACATACACTGTTAAGTGAGATAGTTTATGTGCGGAGAAGAGATGATAGACTTATTTAAATTTAAATAAACTTCATAATATAACCGTGAGTAACATGCCGCATATTTTTGCATTACATGCATAACATATATAGCATCTGCAGCACGCCTCACTCGCCACCCTAGTGTGCCCCGTCACCGCGCCCGCGTCCTCCCATACGGCCTTGCTTGGCCCTCCTCCGGTGCAACGGGTTAGGACGATCCAAAAAAGTAAAACGAGCAGGAGGGTGTCTATCCCGCCCCTGCGCTAGTGGAGTCAGCTGCACCTCTGGCTATGTGCCCTCCGGTGCACCGGGGAGGGCACTGCCAGAGAGAACCTCCGGTGCTGCGTCGGAGAACTGCCCGGGCCACTCCCACCTCAACTGGCTCGTCCGTGCTCCCCGATGGCGGCACACGTCGGGAAGCACGGTGCCCGCGGTCCAAGTGCTCGTCCAACAACGGGTATCGCCAGTCAGAGTCACGTCCACCACGAGTCATACCTGCAAATTTTGTACACTTAATTTTCTACAATAACATATCAAAATTATTATGCAAAATTTGGACACTAAATTTTGTACATCTAAATTTCTACACTAAACTTGTACACTAAATTTTGTACATCTAAATTTGTACACTATAAATTTTCTACATGTAAATTGGTAAACTATATTTTCTACAATAATGCATTAAAAATGTTATACAAATTTTTATACATCTAAATTTGTACATTGAATTTTCTACAATAATACATAACAAACTATACAAAATTTCGACACTAAATTTCTAAACTAAATTTTGTAAAAAAAATTTCTAAATTACAACTAAATTTTGTAAACTAAATTTTCTAAACTAAATTTCTAAATTACAACTAAATATTCTAAACTAAATTTCTACAGTACATCTACATTTCTAAACTAAATTTTCTAAACTAATTTTTGTAAACTAAAATTCTAAACTATATTTTCTAATGAAAATTTGAAAACTAAATTTTCTAAACTAAATTTCTAAAGTAAATTTATAAACTAAATTTTCTAAACTAAATTTCTAAACTAATTTTTCTACACTAAATTTCTAAACTGTGTTTTCTACACTAAATTTGTAAACTATTTTTCTAACACTAAATTTCTAAATTACAACTAAATTTGTAAACTAAATTTCTAACACTAACAAAAAATATAACGCAACAAATACCTGAAAATCATGTTCTTCCTCTCTTCTTCTCCTCTCTCTCTCTTTCTCTTCCCCTTCTCTTCTTCCCTTCTTCCTCTTTTCTTCTCTTCTTCCTCTACGCGGCCGAAGCGAACGAAAACACCGAATGAAAACAGTGCAATCACTGCCGGCCGAGGGGTTTTATATCGCCCAAAGTCACCGCACCGTTGGGCGACTTGATTGTAGTCGCCCAACGGTGGGGCGACTGCATTCAAATCGCCCAACGGTGCAGCGACTGTATTTAATCCCTGAACGGTTGGTAGATTTATTAAATGTCGCGGTCTGGTTGGGCGAAAGTCTCCAGTCGCCCAACCATTAAGCGATTGGAGCCTATTTTTGTAAAAAAATTTCCCGCGGGTATATTTATGTAATTTTGAATAAAAAATGGATTATCCGTACAAAAAATTCGAAGCTTCGGTGGCACTTGGGTTCAGGAAAGAGGCGGAGAGGGTGCGCACGGAGCTGAGGGCGCTTGGGGTGTCCTCGGTGAAGCTCGGGGAGTCCTCCTTCGCCGTCGATTGCTCGCCGGAGAGGAAAGCGGTGCTCGGAGGCAAAGGCGCACGGCGGGAGTGCTCTCGGGAACTCGGGTGTGGAATCAGGAGGTGGGGCGAGGTAGAGTGGGAGATGGAGGTGCTCCGGAGGGGGTATTTACAGGGCCGGGGAGGGGAGGTGGAATTGCTCGCCGAAGAAATCGGGAGGTGGGTGGCGGTTGCTGCAGATAGGGCTAAGCGGGCGTGGGGAAGGTGGGCGTCGTACGCGGAAAGAGGGGAGAGGTGGGTGCACGGGTTGCAGCACACAAAGGAGGGGGTGGCGGCTGGGAAGGGCGGAACGACACAACAGCCGTGGCGGCAGCGCCTGCGCGAAGAAGACGGAGGTCAGGGATAACAGGTGGGGCCGGGAGTCAGTGAGAGAAGGGAGGGGGAAGCAAGCGGTGGTGATTACTGCACGTGGCTAGGCAAAGGAATCAGACGGCCCGAGGAGTCTAGTGGGAGGGAACTGCAGTGGATGGGCTGAGGCGATGTGGGCAACATCGGCCCGCACACGTGTCGGCCCCAGGGAGGAGGAAGGTGGGGTTGGGCGTGTGGTTGGATTGTGATGACGTGGGCGGATCTCATCCGCCCACGTGTCGGCCGGAGGGGAGAGAGGTATTTCATTTTTCTTTTTGATTTTCAGAAATCCCGAGAAAAGAGATTTAAACTTAGAAAAAAGCAAAAAATTCCAAATAAATCCCAGAAAATTCCTATAATTCTAACAAAATGCATGGAACTCAGATAAAATTAACTAAACTCATTTTGATCACTCTTTCCCCCAATCTTAATATCTTTTATTCAGGGCATAAATGGAAAGAAGGATTTTAAATTTCCAAAAAAATAAAATTAAATAAATTTGAAAATTTGGACCCTCTCTCGATTGTGACCCTCGTCGACCGCCGCCGCTCACTGGAGTGCCGGCGACCATTTGTCCCCGAGCGCGGCCATGGGCCTACGAGCCGCATCAGCCGGCTAGACCCAGGTGGCAGCTGTGTGGCGCCTGGTGGCATGTAACATCGGCCGGTTGGCCCCACGTCAGTAGCCATGCGCTCGGTCAATGGCTGTGCCAGCTCTCGGTCCAGGCGGCGCAGACGTGGCTCACACCTGGTGGCCACCTCTACACGTAGACCCACGTGGCAGCCACGTGTGCTGACACGTGAGCACCCGAGGTCCCTAGACCCACGTGGCAGCCACTTCAGCGCCACCTGGCTGCCACGTCAGCATTTTTTCCTAGCCATCAGCCACATCAGCACCATGTCAGCAGCCTACCACCTCAGCTCTTTTTCTGGTCCATGGACCTGGTCCTTATGGGCCAGTGCTAATCTGTTAGCCTCTGCCCGAGGATCTCCTCAGGGCTGACGTCATTGCTGACGTCATAAGTTGGATTTTTTAGTAGGAAACTAATTTAGCCAAAAAAATCACTTCTCACGTCATAATTCCCATTTTTCTTTAGAAAAATAATTCCAAAAATCTAGTTTATTCATTCTCTTTGATTTTAAACTTTCGAGAGACCGGTCTTCTTCATCCTAACTCCGATTGAGCCTATTCAAATTTCTAAATTCATCAAAAATTCCCCTCTATCAATTTCTGGCCTTAATTTGAGTTTTGAAGTTCATTTGATTTTATTTTGAATTTATTTTGAATTGGTGTGTTATTTTCACGTGTAGACTACGACGATTCCGAAGATTTCCCCGACGACGAATCACCCCAATTCGTGGAGCAAGGCAAGTCACACTCCTTGACCATATTGTACTCAATTTGCAAATAAAATTATTTTCTTTTAAATTACATTGCATGCTTAATTTTATTCCATGTACTTTAAATTCAGTTTTAATTCTAGTTATTGCCTACTTGAGATTTACTACGTTGATATTGAATCCCTTGACACCTTGTAACCCAAGAGCAAAACTCTAGTTAGTTCACTAGAATGGCTAAAAAAATTTGTAGCAAAAGATTAGCCTGGCATAGATATAACTTAGGCTTGGGACATCTTTTTCACATGAAATGACAAGTTTTTGGAGAGTAATCCTGGCTGTGCCACCCCTGCATCCTGTCGCCGGCTACCACCGAGCATTTCCGAGTTTTGTGCCAAGGTGCACTTAACTCCCCGTGTCCTCCCTCTCGCGCACCACTCGCCGACCCCAGCAGCGTCGCCATCTGCTGATCCCCTCAGTCTCCGTGCGCCACCTCAGCAGGCATGAGCTACACAAGCGCTACGCCAACTACGTGCCATCTCAGCCTTCTCCCCGATTTATGGACCTAGTCCACAAAAGCCAGTCCCACCTGTCAGTGAATAAAACCCTTTTTTCTGTTGAAAAATAATTCGGCCAGAAAACCGAAATCCTTGCTGACATCACCCTAACATATAAATCCCTTTTCCCATAGAAAAAAATAATTCCTCTGAAAATCATTTCCGTTGATGACATCATAATCTGATTTTTTAGCTCAAAAATAATTCCAGAAAATCAGTTTATTCTTTTTCTCTCCTCTCAAACTTCCAAACGCTTGTATTTCTTCATTTTTAACTCCGAATGAGCCCATTCAAATTTCTAAATTCATCTAAAATATCAATATATCCATTTCTATCCTCTTTGCAAATTTTTTGGAGTTTTTGAATTTATTTGGATTAAATTAAAGCTTAGAAAGTAAAAATATTTTTAATGGTTAAAATATACTTCAAATAAATCCGAAATTATTTTATTTAATCTTTTCGGATTCCAAGGATGTTTGTGGAATTTTTCCTAATTTCTTTCGAATTTATTTTATTTTTTTGGAAAAAAATTATTATTATTATTCTTATTTTTCTCTCTCCTCCACTATTCATCTTCCAAACCGTTTCGTCTCCAGAGAAGCACGTACGTGCAGCCGCCATGAATAAAACTTGAAGCTTCCATAACTTTTTAATTTTCTCAACCATTTTTTGTGCAACAAAATGCATTTGAATCCTCTCATAAAGAGCTTTCCATTCCCGGCCTTAGCCCCCAATTTCATGCGCCCATTTCACGGGAATATGCCATGCCACGGAAAGATATTCCCTCGTGGATCTCCTCATCCGGTCCACCTCTATGCCTACAAAAGGGAGCACCGGGTGCCCCTCCTCATCCTCATTCACCACCGAAAATTTCAAAGCTTCTCTCCCTTCCTCCTCGCCGCAATCGGCATTTTACTCTCGCCAACCGAACGGCGTTCTTCGGCCATTTGCGCCTCCCACAGTGGAGTCTGGCCACGATTGACCACAGCGTTGGCTTCGCCTTTGCACGTTCTACATGGTGCTCCCCTCGCATTCACCGGAGCTTCGCCGGAGCATCACCGGAGCACCGTGGCCAAACCGTGATGCCGCTTCTCTCCTCGCTGCAGGCCGACCGTGCATCTTCCACCACAACCAAGGTGAGCACTACGTTCCTCATGTTCTCCTCTTTGTTTCTCCATAAACCTCACCCGCTAACTCCTCTCTGTTTGCCCGGAACGCCGATGTCAACCCGTCGGTCGTTGAATGCTTCTCCGCCGTGTTCCACCACCATCCGATATCCTTTGGTCGAGCCGTTTGCACCGTTGAGTTTGCCTCGACGCGTTCTACATCGTACTTCCATCGCCATCACCTGAAGATCCTCCGAGTCCTCGTCGACCTTGTCAGGCCCAGACACTAAAACTGTACCTTTCGAGTACACCCCTTTTTGGTAAGCGCTTCGATTTTTGTTCACGTCATATTGTGTCCTAGCCTATAAGAAATTTTTCTACCATTTTGTTTAATTTTTCGTGGAGCCAATTGTCAGGAATTGAGCTTTCCGCGAAAATGGCCGTTTGTGACTTCCGACGTCGATTTGTCGCCTCGGGTAAGCATTAGCCCATGCCGTAATTTTTCTTAGACTTGCTTCACTGTGTTCTACGCCGTGCTTCCTTCCTTTTCCCCAAAAAGCCTCCACAAAATTTCGCCTCCGACACCTCGCCATAGCCGCCAATGGCATCTCGTGTCCCCATCTATCCGGTGGTGTTTTCCCAATCCGTTCGTGTCATATCGTGCCAAAACCATCCCAGGTAGCTACCTTTCAAATGGTTTTGGATTCGCTCCACCGAGCACCAAGATATCAAGTTTTTCCTGTTTCTCCACTATCGTCATTCAAACGTCGATTATATCGTCTCCGATTAATTTTCAGCTTAGCCAATAATTTTCCTAACTTCACCATGCCATATACTACCCTACGGTCACCTTACATCTCCACGTTCCATACCCGGTCTCCAACCTACCGTTGTCGCTACCACACCGTCACTGCCGTTTTTCCCTCACCGCCGGTGATTGACGCCGTTCCTCGCCGCCATACCTGTGTCACCACCTTCGCCTCATTGCCAACATTCCATTTTGCCCATTCGCCAGCCACCTTGTAGCCAACCGACACTGCACTATTCAAAAAGTAATCCTCGTATTTTGTTATCATTTCATGTGATGTCCAAAACTTCCAGATATTCGATCTCCCTCATACGAACTCCGAATCCGTTGATTCTTTCTCCTAAATTCATCTAAAATCATAATCTATCTGTCAATATATATTTTATAAATTTTGGATTTTAATTGGGTTTTATTTGAATTTATTTTGTTTGGTTCCTCGCGTGTAGACTACAACTAATCCGGAGAGTTCGATTTTGATGATTCGCAACATCAAGTCTCCGAGCAAGGCAAGTCTCCTTTGATCATTTTGAACCCATGATTGTGAAATGTTTTAATTATTTTAAAGTTATGTGCATCGCTATTTACATAGAACTTTAATTCTGTTTTAGCAAATTAGTTAAACCAATTGTTGTTATGCCCTCAATTGAAGTTGAATGCCATGTACCTTTGTAACCCTAGGATTTCCTTTGTCTCAATAATGACATTAAATCTTTGATAAATATTAGTAAGGTAGTATAATGCTTAGTCATGCTAATTAACCTTGTAACCTTGGAAATGGGAAATTATAATTCTTTAAACTAGTCGTTTGTATTCAGAAATTTAGTGGCGATTGGTGTTGTCACTGTTCTTTTAAAATAAATTAAAATGTAAAAGTTGTTTTAGACCGGGGCGGATGGTTGGTTTGGATTGGTGCGGTAAGCACGAGATCTTGTAATGTGTATGTTCCGCCCTAGTCAACTAAGGACCGACGCTTATGTTTGTCCAGACTGAGCACTACCGTACAATCCCAAGTCTATATGGGTACGACCTAGCTGATTAACTTACGATAGTCTAGTTTAGGTGCCACCAGTGGTAAGTGGGTGCCAGGGATTTACTGGTTATTCACAGTGAGGGACAGGGATTTACTGTACTCATATGGCGCAAGAGGGGGCTTCTGATTTGGTGGATTTAACCCTCCAGCGGTGAAACCTCAGCGGGTGGTGTCTAGCTAGATTAGAGTAAGGTAAAGGCAGAGTGTCAAACTATTCGAATAGCCGTGCCCACGGTCAAGGGCGGGCAAGGAATGCATTCACATGGTAGATCTTTGGTTTTCGTTTTAAAAACAAAGTTTTGGTATCCCGAGAGTGGAGGGAACTCTCGGAAGGTTGTCCTGGCGGTTGGAGCCAGTGTGGGTGGATGTAACCCACGGTTTTAAACTTTATCGGTTAGACCTGGTTAATTAGTGTTGGTGGATAGAACCTTCACTATAAATTGTTTACTAGTTTCAGCTAAAACAATTACTTAGTCAAATTAATGCCTTCGAAAATATTTACTGTTATTTAAAACAAAACATTGCTTTGTGCAAAAGAACCATATAGCCTTCCTTTGTTAAGCCTTGCATCTACTGCATTTCTTTCCCAAGACTTGCGGAGTACTTTATGTACTCACATGCTGCACTAAAATCAACCCAGAGAATGTGAAGCTCAAGAAGGAGACTACGACTACTTCGCGTGTGAATTCGACGAAGGTTTCCCGGAGTACTAGGTCGCGCTTCCCCAGTCAATTGCCTGTGGCGTATTGATGGGTCTTCGCTGGATTTATCTTTTGCTTCCGCTGTGTTTTGTGTGTGTGAGGTCTTGAAACCTCAGTTGTAATAAAGAGACCTTCCGGTCTGTACTCTCTACTATTGTAATAATCGTTGTTGGTTATGTAATCATCACTGTTTAACTGTGTGCACTAGCTTTGATCTGGGACTAGTGCTGTATTACACAGAGGGTCCGGGTTCAGAAATACGGGGTCCCGACATTGACTTTGTTTTACAAAATGATTTACAAAAACCTTGTGGATGGATGGAATCCATGAGTGAAGAAAAAAGCGTGTGGATGGATGGAATCCGTACGAGATATTTTGGGAAAGGTTGGTCCAGGAGGGATTCCCATGGTTAGGTCTGTGTTTGGTCGGAGCCTGCACTAACGGTATTAATTTTAACTATAATACTACTTTTACATATCGTATTAAATTCAGAATTTTTAATCTATTCATTGTATTTCTTTAAATGTTGTTTTTGCACAAACAACCCTATATGCCTTCCTTTGTTGCTTGTATCATTATGTTGCATTTCTCCATTGACTTGCGGAGTACAAGTTTGTACTCATCTTGCTATCTCATCAAAGAGGAGGATGTCTATGACTACGGTGAGGACCAGGACGAGTAGGACGTGTCTTGCAGTCATCTGCCTGTGGGTAGGCAGTTGGGCTTTGTTGTTTATCAATTTATTTTTTCCACTGTTAATTTTCTTTATTTGATCTATCAATGTAAGACCTGGCTATAACGTCATACTCATTTATTTAATATATTTGGTCATTTGCGTCGATATGTATCTTTGTTCTACTGTGTGCACTAGCTGTTCCTGGACTAGTGCGATTTACATAGAGAGTTTCGGAGTTGTCACTCCGGGATCCGACAGAGATGGTATCAGAGCCGCGATGACTCTAAGATGTGACCGTAGGTAGAATAGAATGGAAGCCTTTAAGGACATAATCTCTTTATAAATAATTTTTAGAAAGTCTTGTAAAGACTTGTCTATTCTTTTCCTTGCTCAGCTTTCCTTCCACCCGTTTTTCTAACCTCTCCTCTTGTTCAAATCGCAGATGTCCGAGACTCCTACCCAAGTTACCCATGGCACCCAAGCTGGTCACATAGCTTCCAGCCTTCGGAGCCTTCTGCAAGAGATAGGCTTCCAGGCCCGCCCTGTCTATCAAGGGTATCAGTAAGACCATTGGAGAACAAGAATACCGGCGTGTGGAGGTTCGAATTTACGCCAACATGGGGGATTCAGCTGCCTTTCACATCTCCACAGAGGCGAGACACCTTCCTTACCGGTATCCAGGATGCCACTCGAGAGGCCATTCAACGATTGCGGGAGATTTATGCAGTAGAGCTCAGAGGCACCACATTCTGGTATTATCCCAGCAGATACCTGGCGAGTTCGAGCAGCATTTATGCATCCACAGAGTCGGAGGACAACTCCCGACTCAAGCAGCAGGTGGAACTCACCCAGGCCCTAGATGGTGCTTATGAGATGGCCCTGGATGAGTTGAGCTACACCCCCTATAAGCTCCGGAGGGCAGCAGAAGAACTAGCTATGCTCTGAGGGGCAGAAGATTGCTCTTCCTCAGTCACGAAGACAACTTTGAGGCTGCACCTAAGAGACGTCGTACCAGCATTAAGAAGCAGTATTTAGCCCAATTCAAGCCAGCCCAGTAGGATATTTTGGCTAGATGTAGGCCTTAGGCCAAGTTAGAACACATTTGTGAGCTATATTTCCCTTGTCAACAGCCACAAAATTATCAAAATAAAATAAACTAATAAAGTGTGTTTCTTGCTTTTGAAAAAGGTTGCTTTATTTGATTGTCTTTGTATGTGGGATGGAACAAGTAGAACCCCCTAGTAATCTCTGTCTCCACTTTTCTAAATCTTGGAAGCAACGAACAGATGGTGAGCACAAGGAGCAACAGCAACGGCAACCTCAATGGAACGCAAGAAAGACAGCCTACCCCGCCACCCCCACTAGCTAATGGACCCGACTACGCACAAATGATGGCCAATCAGAACCAATTAATTCAACTGCTGGTCCAGATTGTCGCCAACCCTGCACCGCCTATCCATCACCCACAGCCAGTACCGGCGCCTCAGTCCCATCTGTCAGAGTTCATGAGGATGCGTCCACCAACCATTTCAAGAAGCTATGAGCTTATGGATGCTGACGACTGGCTTCGAGCCATTGGTAAGAAGTTGGACTTGCTGCAGTGCAGTGATCGGAAGCGAGTCCTCTTTGCCTCCTACCAATTGCATGGACCTGTTGCGGAGTGGTGGGATGTCTTCATCACTTCGCAATTCGATGCTCAAGCCGTTTCTTGGGCAAAGTTCGCCTGATAGTTTCACAAGGCCCACGTCCCAACTGGTCTCGTCACCCTGAAGAAAGAGTTTCGAGCCTTGCGCCAGGGAGGTCGTACTATGAGTGAGTACCTCTAGAAGTTCAACCAGTTGGTACGTTATGCACCCGAAGACGTTGCCATGGATGAGGCTAAGCAGGAGAGGTTCTTGGAGGGCCTCAATGACAACATCTCTATATAGCTCCTGTCCAATGACTACTCCGATTTTCACCAGCTGGTCAGTAAGGTGATTCGCCAGGAGGGCAAACACGTGGAGATGGAGAATCGTAAGCGGGGGATGGCCTCCCAGAAGGCCAATTTCGGAGGTTTCCCCAAACCACGTCACACCCAGTCATCTCCTGGCAGCTCCAGGCCAACTTCTCAGTGCCCGCCTTTCCAAGCCAATCGCCTTTCATCGTAGAAAGTACATGTGCTACTTTCAGTAGGTCAGTTCAGAAGACCCCGACCCAGTCTGATGGAGTAACCTGCTTCTATTGCAAGGAGGCAGGGCACTTTGCCAAGTTATGCCCCAAGAAGCTGCAAGTCAACGCTAATGCAGGAGGACAGAACTCAGGGGCAGCCTTTAAGAAGCCTCAGGGTTTTATCAAGGGCCGTGTGAACCATGTCACTGTGGAGGAAGCCCAAGCTTCATTCTAGAGCTTCCCATTCGTTTATTTCCAAAGCTTTTGTGGTTCGAAATGGGTTGAGATCTGTTTCCCTTAGTAGCCCCATGATAGTCCAATCCCCTGGAATCGAGATGAGGGCCCGGACTCTGTGTCCGAAAGTGGAGTTACTCGTAGAAGGAGTACCTTTCCTAGCCGAGTTGATCGTCCTAGACTCTCACGGGTTGGATGTCATCCTTGGTATGGATTGGTTGTCCAATAATAAAGGCTAGATAGACTATGCTTCCCGATCCATCACCATCACAAAATGATCACGGAGTAAAAGTGGCCTTTGCACCCAAAATACCTGAGATGAACCAGTGTACCCTTGCCCACCTCCAAGTCTTCGAAGAAGTGCCAATCATGAGGAAATATCTGGACGTGTTTCCGGAGGACTTACCTGGGATGCCCCCGGACAGGGATATTGAGTTCATAATTGACTTAGTTCCTGGTACCGCCCCTATCTCCAAGAGGCTGAACCGAATGCCCGCTAATGAGTTAGCCGAGCTTAAGAAGCAGATCCAGGAGTAGGAAGATAAAGGCTACGCCCGGCCTAGTTCATCACCTTGGGGTGCACCTGTCCTATTCGTCAAGAAGAAGGATGGTAGCATGAGGATGTGTGTGGATTATAGAGCACTTAATGAAGCCACCGTCAAGAGTAAGTACCCATTGCCTAGGATCGACGATCTCTTTGATTAGTTGAAAGGAGCAAGTGTCTTCTCCAAGATAGATCTGAGATCCGGGTACCATCAGGTGAAAATTAGGGAAGAGGACATACCCAAGACTGCCTTCACAACCCGTTATGGTCAGTATGAATTCACAATCATGTCTTTTGGGTTGACGAATGCCCCGGCATATTTCATGACCATGATGAACAAGGTATTCATGAAGTATTTGGATAAGTTTGTAGTGATCTTCATTGATGATATCCTCATTTACTCCAAAAATGAGAAGGATCATGAAGAACATCTCAGGATAATCTTGGGAGAACTGAGAGAACACCAACTTTATGCCAAGTTCAGTAAATGGGAATTTTGGCTAAAGGAGGTAGCTTTCCTAGGTCACATTGTGACGGCCAAAGGAATCGTTGTGGATCCTTCCAATGTGGAGGTAGTAATGGACTGGAAATAGCCTACATCAGTAACAGAAGTCAGGAGTTTTCTTGGACTTGCTGGATATTATCGTCGCTTCATAGCAGGCTTCTCCAAGCTAACCAAACCCATGACTCAGCTCCTAAAGAAGGAAAAGATGTTTGAGTGGACGAAGGCTTGTGAGCAGAGTTTCTAGGTACTCAGAACAAACTGGTGACAGCTTCGATACTGATCCTACCAGATATCTGTAAGGGTTTTGAGGGGTACTGTGATGCCTCCTGACAAGGACTTGGTTGTGTGTTGAGGCAAGAAGGAAAAGTGGTAGCTTATGCATCTCGCCAGCTAAGGCCTCATGAGGGTAATTACCCCACTCATGACCTAGAGTTAGCCACAGTGGTTCATGCATTCAAAATCTGGCGGCACTACCTCATTGGTAACTGTTGTGAGATATACATGGACCATAAAAGTCTAAAGTATATTTTCACCCAGGCATAGCTCAATCAGAGGCAGCGGTGATGGTTAGAGTTGATCAAAGATTATAACCTTGGAATTCATTATCATCCAAGCAAGGCCAACATTGTGGCTGATGCATTGAGCAGAAAAGCTTATGCAGACTACACCTGTTCAGAAGAAGTTCAGACCTGACTTCAGGAGGGGATTACCCATCTTAGTTTGGAACCCATGAATCAGGGTATCCTTACGACTCTGGAAATCCAGCTCACCTTACCTGAGCTAAACAGAGAAGCTCAAAGAGTAGACAAGGATATTTAGGAGATAAAGAAGAACATGAGAAGAGGCAAGGCCCCTAGTTTCAGTGAGGATGAGCATGGAGCTGTCTGGTTTGGGGATCGTATCTATGTGCAAAACGACAAAGGAATCAAGGATATGATTCTGAAAGAAGCCCATGATACCCATATTCCATCCACCCGAGTCGTACCAAGATGTATCAAGACCTCAGGGAAAAGTATTGGTGGGTCAGCATGAAGAGAGAATTCGCTGAGTACATTGATGCTTGTGACACCTGTCAGAGAGTCAAGGCGGAACATCAGAAACCCGTTGGACTTTTGCAACCCTTACCTATTCCCGATTGGAAGTGGGAAGAAATCGGTATGGACTTCATCACTTGATTACCCAAGACTCAGTCTGGTTATGACTCCATATGGTACCCAGGACTCAGTCTGGTTATGACTCCATATGGGTGATAATAGACCACTTGACCAAAGTGGCACATTTCGTACCAGTCAAGACTACCTATACTGGGGGTAAGTTGGCAGAGTTGTATATGTCCTAGATTGTGTGTCTTCATAGAGTTCCCAAAAAGATTGTGTCAGATCGAGGGAGCTAGTTTACTTCCCGGTTCTGGCAGAAGCTTCATGAGGAATTAGGGAGTAAGCTAAACTTCAGCACTGCTTATCACCCTCAAACTGATGGCCAAACCGAGCGGATTAACCAACTGTTGGAGGACATGTTGAAAACTTGTGCCCTAGATCTTGGGGATAGATGGGATCGAGCCTTACCTAATGCAGAGTTCTCCTATAACAATAGCTACCAATCCAGTCTTCAAATGGCCCCTTTTGAAGCCTTATACGGGAGAAAGTGTAGAACACTGCTGTTTTGGGACCAGCCAGAAGGTTCTCAAGACCTTAGGCCCAATCTCCTACAAGACGCTGAAGAAAAAGTCAGAAAGATCAAGGAAAGACTAAAAATAGCCCAGTCTCGATAGAAGAGCTATGCTGACAATCATCGACGAGATCTGGCCTTTGTAGTAGGTGACTTTGTGTATTTGAGAGTATCCCCACTTAGAGGAGTCAAGAAGTTCCAAACCAAGGGAAAGCTTGCACCAAGGTTCGTGGGAGCCTTCAAGATCTTGAGTTGCAAAGGCGAGGTAGCATATCAACTGGAATTGCCATCAACCATGACTGGGGTGCATGACGTTTTCCATGTGTCTCAATTGAAGAAATGCTTTCGAGTACCCACCAAGCAAGCAGCCCTAGAGACTCTCGATCTTCAGTAAGATCTCACCTATAGAGAACAGCTAATCAAGATACTAGAGATAGCAAAACGTCAGACCAGAAGGAAGACCATCCATTTTGTCGAGTACAATGGAGCAACCATACAGAGGATGAAGCTACATGGGAAAGGGAGGAAGAACTGAAGGCTAACCATCCCCACCTCTTTTGCTAGCATGTTCGAATCTCGGAGTCGAGATTCTCTTAAGGGGGTAAGTTAGTGACATCCCAAATTTTCAAATTTATTTAATTTTATTTTTTTGGAATTTTAAAATCCTTCTTTTCATTTTTGCTCTGAATAAAAGATATTAACACTGGGGAAAGAGTGATCAAAATGAGTTTAGTTAATTTTATCTGAGTTCCTTGCATTTTGTTAGAATTTTAGGAATTTTCTGGGATTTATTTGGAATTTTCTGGGATTTATTTGGAATTTTCTGCTATTTTCTAAGTTTAAATCTGTTTTCTCGGGTTTTCTGAAAATCAAAAGAAAAATGAAATACCTCTCTCCCCTCCGGGCGACACGTGGATAGATTAGATCTGCCCATGTCGCCACAATCCAGCCACACGCCCAACACCACCTTCCTCCTCCCTGGGGCCGACACGTGTGTGGGCTGACGTTGCCCACGTCGCCTCAGCCCATCCACTGCCGCCCCCTCCCACTAGACCCTCGGGTCGTCTGATTCCTTTCCCTGGCCACGTGCAGCAATCACCACCACTCGCTTTCCCCTCTCTTCTCTCTCACTGACTCCCGACCCCACCTGTCATCCCCGACCTCCATCTTCTTCGCGCAGGCGCCGCTGCCACGGCCGTTGCGTCGTTCCGCCCTTCCCGGCCGCCACCCCTCCTTCGTTTGCTGCAACCGTGTGCCCACCTCGCCCTCTTTCCGTGCACAATGCCCACCTTCCTCATGCCCGCTTAGCCCTATCTACAACAACCGCCGCCCACCTCCCGATTTCTCTGGAGAGCAATTCTTCCTCCCCTCCCTGGCCCTATAAATACCCCCTCCCGAGCACCGCCGTCTCCCACAATATAGCAGAAAATTCCAAATAAATCCCAGAAAATTCCTATAATTCTAACAAAATGCATGGAACTCAGATAAAATTAACTAAACTCATTTTGATCACTCTTTCCCCCAATCTTAATATCTTTTATTCAGGGCAAAAATGAAAAGAAGGATTTCAAAATTCTAGAAATATAAAATTAAATAAATTTGAAAATTTGGGCCCTCTCTCGATTGCAACCCTCGCCGGCCGCCGCCGCTCACCAGAGCGCCAGCCACCATTGGTCCTCGAGCGTGGCCATGGGCCGACGAGCCGCATCAGGCGGCTAGACCCAGGTGGCAGCCATGTGGCGTCTAGTGGCATGCCACATCGGTCGGTCGGCCCCACGTCAGTAGCCATGCACTCGATCAATGGCCGTGTCAGCTCTCGGTCCAGGTGGCGCACACGTGGCTCACACCTGGCGGCCACCTCTGCACGTAGACTCACGTGGCAGCCACGTGTGCTAACACGTCAGCACCCGTGGTCCCTAGACCCACATGGCAGCCACGTCAACACCACCTGGCTGCCACATCAGCATTTTTTGCTCAGCCACATCAGCACCATGTCAGCACCCTACCACCTCAGCTCTTTCTCTGGTCCATGGACCTGGTCCATGTGGACCAGGGCCCATCTGTTAGTCTCTGCCCGAGGATTTCCTTAGGGCTGACGTCATAAGTTGAATTTTTTAGTAAAAAAATAATTCAGCCCAAAATAAAATCACTACTGACATCATAATTCCCATTTTTCTTTAGAAAAATAATTCCAAAAATTCAGTTTATTCGTTCTTTGTGATTTTAAACTTCCGGAGACCGTTCTTCTTCATCCTAACTTCGATTGAGCCCATTCAAATTTCTAAATTCATCAAAAATTCCCCTGTATCCATTTCTGGCCTTAAATTGAAATTTGAAGTTCATTTGATTTTATTTTGAGTTTGGTGGGTTATTATCATGTGTAGATTACGACGATTCCAAAGGAGATGTTTGTACCATTTATTTCTACCATAACTTCCCAAATCAGTTGTTCATAATTAAAAAGTGATGTTTGGGGCATTTTGGTCCCCCTGAATATCTAAGCAGTGCTAATCATGGCATATAACTAAGGACTTATTTTTGATGGTTTTACCATTATAATTTTTGCTAGGGTGACAAGGTTCAAGTATTCTAATGTTCGAAAGGAGATGTAATACTAGAAAATCAAATAATGGGCATATAACTGGAATCTTAAAACAAACATACATTTGCAAATGAAATAATAGCATGCAATTTGATAATTTAAACAAAAGTAAACTTGCAGAAAATGTAGGCTCAACATGATCAAAGTATTGACTTGCCTTAGTCATAGTTGACTTGGTCTTGATCATCGAGAATCGCTTCAGCCTCAGCTTCTTCCTCTTGGGCCTCGTACGCTATTTTTACGTTGCGCGAAAATTTGGATAAAAATCAGTAAACAAAACAAACTCTGACCAAAAATTCAAATGAGATTCAAAACTTACTATTTTAGTTCCATTGGATAGATATTGAATTTAGATGAATTTAGAAATTTGTTTCACTCAATTTGGAGTGAAAATGAATACGTTATGCCCTTTTGAAGTTCTCAGTTTAAATAAATCCGAAAATAAATAAAATCTGACAAGTGGGGCTTACAGCAGGTTTTTAATTTTTCTTTTATTTTTATTTTCTTTTCTCTGTACCTATGATAGGTGGGACCGGTGACTATTTACTTAAATGGTGTAGGGTCCACAAGTCAGTGAGCCATTTGTTTATAACTACTCATCATTAGTATAATTACTCATAATTAGCATTAACTCTATCTTAACCGTAATTAATCGAGCAGCTATAGTGGCTTCTTCCTCCTGCTGACGCACGGTGAGCTCGCCGCCAGCGAAGGAGATAGCGGCCAAAGCTGAGCATCCCCAAAATGGGTTGCTCACGCTGTACCTACCCGAAGACGAAGTCTCATCGGCCAATTTGGCAGGGGCATTGGTCGGCGGCGAGCGTGGGTAGCGGTGGAACAAGGGAAGAATGGCTACGATGGCGCATGGCACCGGAGCTCAATTAAGCGAGAGGGGAGCATCTAGGCGAGCTCGGGAGTCTACCTCGGGGGTTGGCGCGGCTCGGGAATGGCGGTGGCGAGCTGGCAGCGTGTGACGACGACAGGCAGAGGAGGCGCACGGTGCGAGTGAAGTACCTGTGATAAGAGGTCCTGCCGAGGAGGGAACAGCATCGCGAAGCTCCGAGGATGCTTCGGTGGAGGAGTTGGACCACGGCGCCACCAAGCGGTGGATATCTAGTCGGCCGGATTTGGGGAAGAAATGTCAACGGTGAGTTGTGATACACGGGAGGCCGATTGCTTTGAGTGGAAGACGGAGTGGAGTGTGGCGAAGCTATCGGACATGAGAAAGGTGGCGGGCGACAGGGGAACGGTTGGCCGGTCATTGTTTTGGCGTGGCGGTGGCGCTGCTACAACGTTTTGGACAAGACGACGCTGAGGGCATGGGCTTGATTGCACAGTGATGCCTGCACAGTGACAATGTCACACGCACGCAAGCTGAGGTGGATGCGACGGGCAGCACATTATTCGCGATGGGCGGCGTGACCGGCGTAGTGACCAGGGTGACACGACGGCGTCGCTGTTCATGACGCAGTGGTGGCACCGATGGTTGAACTCAGCTGCATGGGCGCGGTGGCAGGTGATGACTACCAGAATTCGCGAGGCATGGCGAGAGGCACGCTGTGGCGGTGCGGGCGATGTAGTGCTTCAGCCTTGCCAAAGCAAACGGAGGGAGAAGGGAGAAGAAGTGGGCCGGCCTGGGCCAGCTCGGCCAGGCCAAAAATTGTCTCTTTTTTAATCTATTTATTTATTTATATGTATATATATACACAAATACATACATACATACATATATATATATATATATATATATATATATATATATATATGTGTGTGTGTGTGTGTGTGTGTGTGTGTGTGTGTGTGTGTGTCTATACCTATCTATTTTCATATATATATATATATATATATATATATATATATATATATATATATATATATATATATATATATATATATATATATATATATATATATATATATATATATATATATATATATATATATATATATATATTACTAGCATGATAATTGTATTTATTTATTCATTTGTTATTGTGGTATATGTTTATATATACATATTTATTCACATACCTATGTTTATTATTTATTTATTTATTATTATTATTAGTAATATTGTTATTGTTATTATTACTAGGCCCAAAGCAAAATTTCAAATTTTGATTCAAATTATACTCTTCCCCTTTTTCTAGTCTCCTACCCTAATTGATGGATCATCTTTTTAGATTTGATTTAATTTTTAAATTTTTATTATTTTCACATTTCTTTCATGATTTTCTATTAGTTTTATTTTTCATTATTTTCTCCAATTGTTGGAACCTCAACCAAAATCCAAAGGAAATCTATTAAAGTCCAAATATCGAGAAGATACATTTCAAAATAATTCAAGGGCTACACATTTCCCAGAATTCAAAATTTTGGATGTTACATTTATGCTCCAAAAAACCTCAAATTGCTTAACTATCTAAGCGGATGGTTCAAAGATGTGGTGCAGTGGGTACACAAGAGTGTGGAGTGTGGTAGAACCGCCTAGATACCCTTAAGAACTGAATCTTGTGATGATCTCCTAGTGTAAAATAGTACAATCACAAGCTAGCAAAGTGCAAGCAGGGCTAACTAATTTACATTGACCTAGCGTGGTTATGTGAAGGTGTGCACACGTGCAAAGGGAAGGATGGTCTCATCCCCGCCTTTGGCGTGAAGGCTCAAGAGGGAAACTTCTCGAGGGATGGTCGCATTCTACAGAAGGAAGATCTTAGCGGGTATAACCACACTAGGAAGATGCATTGTAACAGCCTTGTTATGATTACTCAGTCGCATGCATACGGAAGCGTGTAATGGCTGATATTGTGAGATAATCATATCTTAGGGGTAAAGTGTACAAACTCTGCAGAGTAAAAACTATTTGAATAACCATGCCCACGATCAAGGGTGGACATGGGAACTTAACTAGATATAGTTCTATTTCAAAAAAACTCTGTGGGTGGATTGTGAAATTAGAAAAGGGGCGGGCTATAGGAAGCCTTGATTTGTATTGTCCTGGGTGTCGCCCCAGTGGTAAGGTAAGCAGTTATAATGTTGAAAGGTTAGCATATGGTGCTGGTGCCATGTAACAGTGTATGGAATCTGTGCTACTATTATTACTACATTCTTTTACCCAAAGATCATGTTTTAGTTCAAACTACTAGGTCTCATGAGATTTCTATGTATTATATTTATGGCAAATAAAACTACCTGAGCCTTTCCCATGATAAGCCATGAATGTTTTCTTATTGCATCCTGTGTATTGGCTCATGGAGCATTGTAGTTTGTGCTCACCCTTGCTTACTCAATTAATCCAGAATCAAGAGAGTCAAATCACTACGCCTTGGGATGCAACTGGTAAAGAGAACGAAAAGGCCAAGAACTAGGTCGCGAACCCCAGTCGGTTGCCTATGGGTACGCCCTGAGGGTCCCACCTATGTGTTCCATTTCTGCTACTGCATTTTATTCATTTCAGCCTGATCAGCCCATGTGTAAGTCTATTAATATATTTACACTTTTGTATGATATGTACTTTGATGTTCAGTAATGTATCTATGAGCACTATTTACTGATCGAGGGAATAGTGCAGTCTAATCATAGAGGATTCTGTATTGCAAAAATCTAGGTTCGACACTCATGAACCAAGGTGGCGGTGGCTTTCGGTGGCGAGGCAGACGGCAAGACTGGCCAGTGAGATGGCTGGGCAGGACAGGGCTCAGCGACTACTTACCAGTGGCACCGAAGACAATGATGACACCCACCGGTGGTGAAGATGGAGGCAACGAATGGTGGTGCAGGCATGAGACAACGACAAAGATGATGACCTCACCGACGTTGAATACGAAGGCAGTGGCATAAATGAACTCTGGTGCAAGAGCTCGATGAGGACGATGGTGAGGCACACCGAGAGGGGTGGCTACGTGACATGGAGATCGAGGGGTGGCTGGCTATTTATACCCAAATGTCAAGGATGACCGACTCAAGCATGGCTCAGAGTCCGCGGTGGACACGAGGGAGCGGCAGCGGCATTGTGTCGGACATGGAGGCGAGAGTACGGGTCGGTGATGATTAATCACTAACAAGTGGCGCTAGGAAGGATTGGACGGTGGGTGAGATGGGCAAACTGGATGGCATGGATACGTGTGAGCGAGCACCGGATGACCGACATGCATCAGCCGTAGGGCGTAGCGGCTGGGCCGGCAAAGAATTGGACCGAAGGAAGTGGGCTTCGGCCCATCCGGCTGTAACAGCCGAGCTATTTATTTCAAAAATTTCAGAAAAAATAAAAAATAATTTAATTTAAAATAACATAAGTGTTTTGGTTGCTTGAGTTTTGATTTTGATTTGCCCTGATTTTCTGCTTTTAAAAGGCATTTCTTAACAGTAATTTCATTCAAAACATAGAAATATTATTAACTAAAGAGTATTTTTAATTTCTATAAAAATAATATTTTAAATTAATTATTTTAAAAGCATTTGGCTTTATGTGGATCTTTTTGCTTTTCTGGATTTTGAAAATCAATTTCAAAGTTAAAAGTATTTTTGTAAAAGTTTAAAGACCAACTTTAAGTTGGAAATATTTGTCGTAAGTCTAAAACATCTCTAGGATTTTTTGTTAATTTTTTTTTGAAATTTGTAGGTTATATTTACTATTTTCTAAGTGTTTTTGAAGCTTCCTAGTATTTGTAAAAACTAAAAATAGAATTTAAACCCTCTCTCTTCTCGGGCTGACAAGTGTCACACCCAAATCCAATCTTCCCCGCCCGATTTGATCTCAGTTGCACACTCTCACTTACCCCTTTGTTCCTTAGCCAATGGCCTAGATTTAATCCTCAACCGCTCGATCTAATCTCGGCCGTCCCCTTCCACTTAACCCCTCATTTCCATCCGACAACCCCGATTTCTCCTTGCGCCGCATGGCATGCATCCGACCGCCGCTCGTCCTCCTCCTCTCTTCTCTCACCAGCCAGTGGGGCCCACACCTTTCTTCTTCCTCTCCTCCTCTCTACCGCCGCCGGCCGCCATTAACACCATAAACCAAGCTTTAAAAGCTTCTGTTTCTACTCGTTTACTTTGTGAGCAAGTGCACAATCACTCCCTCGGCCACTCCGCAATTAAGCTGCCCGATAAACCCCTTCTTAACACCACCCATTTGCTCATCCGTTTTCCGGCCGCATTAAACTCCGGTGAGGAATTCCTCAAATGAATCTCCCTCCCTGAGCCTATAAAAGGCGTCCCTCGGCACCGGTACTCCTCACCGCACACTTCCCCCACCCTCAACCATCCTCTCGAGTAGCCGAGCGCCACCGCACCGAGAAGCTCACCATTTCGGCTTGAGTCGGACTTCGGCGAGGAATTGCCGTCAACTAGAGCTACGTTGAGCTTACCCACCACCACCTCTGACTTCTCTAGTCCTGTACAAATCTCCACCGCCCCTCCGTCAAGCAAGCCTGTTGCCATAGCCCTCCCTCCACCGACGTCGTGCACCGTCGCTTCTCCTCCCTCATCGCTGGCCACCACCGAGCATCCCCGAGCGTCGCACTGAGGTGCTTTTCGATCCCTGTCGCCTCCTCTTGCTCTTGAGTCAACCACCAACTATCGCCAAGCGTCGGACTCTGGTGACCCTCGGGTCCCGTGTGCTGCCCTAGCCGGCCTCACTAGGTCAGTAGGCTGAGGAGATGTGGCCACCATGCGACGAGCCATGTCGGCTCCATCCCGCCTCGTCAGCCTTGTTCGGCCACGTCAGCAATTTTTAGCTTTTTCAATACAAAAATAAATGAGCCAAAAAAAGAAATTCCATGCTGACATCACCCTGACATCATAAATCCCATTTTCTGTAAAAAAATAATTCCTTTGAAAATCAATTTCTTTGCTAACGTCATAAATATGTTTTCCAGTCGAAAAATAATTCCAAAAACTAGTCTTTTTTCTTTTTTTTTGGTTTTAAACTTTCGGGAGCCCGTATTTCTTCATTTTAACTATGATTGGATACATTCAAAATTTTAAATTCTTCAAAAATTCTAATCTATCCATTCAAAATTTCCAGTTCACTTCCAAAAATTCAAATTCAAATCTTCCAAAATTCAAAATCTCCATAAAATATCCATTCTATTTTTCTGGGTTCAAATATTTTTCTTGGCACTTCTCTTTTTCTAAAAATAATGAGATTTCCCTCCCAGGTCAAAGTCTTCTTTTGTTCAAGCACGCTTAACTCCGAAGTTCTCACCACATCTGGTGCCATAGATTCTTTTCATGCATTTGGACTATTCCCTTTTAGCCTAATATTTCTTCTACCTTGTTTTCTTGTTCATCTCCACGCATGAGAGCAACAAACACTCTATTCTTCAGCTAAAACCATCGGGAGCCATGCATGTAGGCAAGCAAAATCAATTCCTTCCACCAAATTAATTGGCATGCAGTAGAAACCTCTCCCACCTTTGCTAGAAATTAATTTCCATCAGTTTTGGGCTGTTTGCATCCTTGTTAGTGCTCTTTAAACATGAAAAACCTGCCACCATAATTCCAGCCATTAACACGGCATTCAATTCCCGTCGTTCTCTTCCTCCTCTCAGCCTATAAATTGAACCACAACCTCCTCTCCTCATCCCCGACTTGTGTTGCACACTAGCAAACCAAAAATCCAGCCAAAAAGAAGATTTCGAGAACTATTCCTCGTTTGATATTTTCCAGCAATTTCCTTTCAAACCGATCTTCCGATGACTTATTCTTCATCGTCGAAACTCTGAATCCATTGATTGTTTTTCCTCAATTCATATAAATTCATAATCTATCTCCCAGTATATATTTTATAATTTTTTGATTCAATTTGGATTTGTTTGTTTTTATTTGGTTATTTGCACGTGTAGATTACGACTATTCTGAAGAGTTTGATTTCGATGATTTGCAGCATCAAGACTTCAAGCAAGGCAAGTTACACTTTTGATCATGTTGCTCCCAGTAATTTAAATTAATTTTGTTGTTTTTAAAGTTATTATGCATGCGTACTTTTATTCAAACCTATGTTAAATTTGATTTAAAATTCTAGTTATACCTAATTCCTTTGGTTATGGCCCAAATTTGACATTGAACTTCCTAGAAAAAACCTAGTTAGTACATTAGTATTAACTGGGAATTTTATAGAATTGCTTAGCCATGCTTAGAATAATTTGAGTGGGAAGATTTGTTTCACATAAAATGATGATTTATAAAATCTATTATTGACTTCGGTGAGTCAAGAAGCTATATTAAATCTTTCAAAACAAAATATAAAACTTGGTTTAGACATAGGAAAATGGTTAGGTGGTGAGTGCTTGCTGGCATGTATTGTTGTTTGGTGACACAATATTGATTGTCAGGCACAAAGGGTATGTGGTTGGTGCCTAAGTCAGTTAAGGACCAGTCTATGAGCTACTGCTACAAAGCCCTATTGTACTACCATAAGGCTGGTATGGGACAGTCCTAGCTGATTAATTTGCAAGTCCCAACCTGAGTCTCGCTGTAAGTTGAAAGTGACCGTGGCGTAGGCCATGAGAAGTCTCACTTGGCTCAAGAGGGGGCTCCAACTTGTGGATTCAAGTTGTGGTGAAACCTCAGTGTTGGCTTAGCCAGGTTGAAGGCTTTGCATTATAAAATCCTTGTCATGATCTCCTTGTCGCACACCAAAATAAGTGAGAGACCATGTGGAGGTGACCACATGCTTGTGATGAGTAATTCACAAGTATTTTGGAAAGATTGAGTTTGTTTTGTGCGTTTGGTGCCATTGCGGCATTTGGCTCAGTCGGGTTTGGTTAGTCGGACTTGAGGCGTATTCTTCTTCCCGATTGGTCATTTGGGCTATTTCATGTTTAAGTATGATTCATTGATGCTAATTGTGTTTACATGTGTTGAGCGGTGCAATGTAATGTATTTCTTGTCTGTGATGGCTGTAGGACGTCGAGGTAGAGTCGTGGCGAGGCACGGGATAACCGGACTAGGCGCGGGTGGTGTCGAGGTCAGAACGGTCGAGGTGTGCCGAAGACGGCGAAAGCTCGAGGTAGCTGCGAGGCTTGGAAGGCAAGGAATGAGGAAACTTCCCGGAAGGTGCAAGAGGGGCGTTTTGGTGAATACGCAAAGCTGCACTAAAGGAAGCGGATTATGGATAAAGCACTAGAGTTGGTGGAGGCTTAGTGGGTAAAGAGAGAATCAAACCCATTAGTTGGAGGCTATAAAAGGAGGGTGTCTCCTGCATGGTCTTCATCTCTTTGGGGGCTGTTTTTGCTTTTCTCTTTAGTTGGTGAGGAGTAGGTGAGAGCAGGAGAGTGGATTTTGCTGTTGTGCATGCCTCCCTGTGTGAGTTCTTGATGTAGTGCTCCTCTTCTCTCAAGCATGTAGTGAGGAGGAAGCAATTCCTTGTATCAATCACGTATGGGGACGTAGCTCTTTGTATCTCTTGCAATCTTATATGGAAATGGCTTGAGTTTGTGCCTTATTGTGGTGGATTTCAGTTTCCTTCGATGCTTTTGCTCTCTCTCTCTGTTGATTTCCAGTTTTTGCGTTCTTGAGTTTGATTCTTGCTGAGAAGGTGCAAAATGGATTGCTCTGTGATGGGATTGAGTTTCTAGACCCTTTGGTCAGCTAATCCCAAGAGCAAAATGATTGAATCGGGAGAATCCATTTCTTTTGCAGCCTGTGCCCAGTTCTACCTCTGTTTTTCTTGTTCTAGGGTTTGATGCCATTTTTGTTTTCCCTTGAAAGAGTGTGTCCAAGGTTGAGGCTCAGAGTCCTAAGGCTATTCTCTAGCTAATCTCTAAATTTCGTGGTCACTGGATCAAAGGTTAGAAAGAAATTTGAGTTTTTGTGCTTCTCTCTGAAAGGTTTCAATTTTTGATCAAAATCTTAGATTCTCAGTCCTTTGATGATTCCTCTTGTTATTTGAGGTCCTCTAGTTGTTTAGAATATGGTTTTACTCTTTTGAGCAGAAGAGAATTGCAGCCATCTCTCCTTTTGCCCAAAATCTGCATTTCTAGTAACTTCTGCGCAGCCTGTTGCTCACTGCCCGAACCTGTTTTTCAGTTAAGCGGTTGAACCGGTGGTGTAAGTCCGGTCAGACCGGCTCACCATGGGCGGTCAGACCGCGCGGCCAGGGAGCGGTCTGACCGGCCCATATAAGGCGGTCTGACCGGCTTTGTTTGCCTTGGCAGCTGATTCTCTCTGTTTTTGGTGTTTGCTGTTTAGTCTTTACTCGTTATTTTTCTTTGTGTTAGCTGAAGTCTCAATGAGCACTTGAATCCTTTTTATAGATTCCATAGCTATTATTTTTGGGGGCAAGTTTTAAAAGTCGACATTCGCCCCCCCCCCTCTGTCGCCAAATTCGATCCAACTATTGGTATCAGAGTCGGTTAGCTCTTCTTCATAGATCTTAACCGGTCTCTAGAGCCATGGCGATAGACAAATACTCGACCAAGCCCTCGGTCTTCGATGGGATCGACTATACCTTCTGGAAGAGCCGGATGGAGACCTACATCCAGGCTCAGGGCTACGCCATCTGGCGCAAGGTCAAGGTCCGATATGTTGTTCCTGCCGATGAGAACATCAACGCTGGAAACATGCTTGATGTTGAGGCGAACGCTAAGGCGAGGAACATCATAATCCAAGGCCTGAGCAGAAGTGAGTTCGATCGCATCTCTCATCTGACGTCGGCCTTCGACATCTGGGAGACCCTCGATGCATACCATGAGGGCACCACCCAGATTAAGACAGTTTGACAGGACCAGTTCAAGCGAGATTACAAAAAGTTTGAAATGCTTGCTGGTGAGTCCTTGGATGAGTGCTTTGTGCATTTTCACAAGATTCTGAGCAACCTCCGAGCCGTCGGTCTCACATACTCCGACTCAGACAATGCTCGACAGATGCTTTCTGCTCTCGATTTGCGCGTTTGGGAGATTAAGGTGACCACGATTAAAGACACGACCGACCTCTCGACCCTGACTCTTGACGCGTTGTACTAACACCTCAAGACTCACGAGATTGACATAGTCTCTCGTAGGTCGAAGTCGCAGTCGATGGCCTTAGTCACCAATCCCAGTCTGATTTCTGGATCTTCCTCTGAGTCAATTTGTGGATTCTCTCTAGCTGCTCTTTGTGATGTAACTGATGATCAGTTAGAGCAGCTACCAGAGGATCAGTTAGCCCATCTAGCCCGAAAGTTTTCCCACGCATACAAGAGGGTGAGAGATCGAAAGAGGAGTGGTCCGATCATTTGCTTCGAGTGTGGTGGCCCCAACCACATTCAGGCGAATTGCCCCAAGTTGGGGAAGGGCAAGAACGTCTACAACGGCGTGAGCAAGAATGACTACATCGACAAGAACCACAACAAGAAGCCCCCAGCTCATGCCCAAGGCAAGAAGAAGTTCCGCGACCTTGGCAAAGCCAAGAAGCTCTTCCACCGCGTCCTCACCGCCTTCGACGACCTCGACCTCAGCGAGGTGGAGGGGTGGAGCGAAGACGATGGGACGGATGAGCAAGAACCCAAGGGCAGCGACGACTTCTCCAGCATGTGCTTCATGGCCCTTGAGGGCGAGATCAATGACAGCGAGCTCTATTCCGACTCCAATGAGGTTCGCCGGGCAGGGAAGAGAGAGGTTTGGCTCGTTGACTCCGGGTGTTCTCGACACATGACCAGAGACTCTCGTTGGTTCTCTTCCCGAGCTCGTGCTCCAGGTGATGAGACGATCACCTTCGGAGACGCTTCGTCTAGGTGCGTCATCGCCAAGGTACAGTGCACGTTAATGAGTCTTTTATTTTGAAAGATGTTGCATTGGTTAGTAAGATGCAGTATAATTTGCTTTCTATTTCTCAGCTTACCGTTACCGATGATGTTGCATTGGTTAGTAAGCTGCAGTATAATTTGCTTTCTGTTTCTCAGCTTACCGATGACGATTTTGAGGTGAGCTTTAAGAAAAACGCTTGCAAAATTCTTGATTCTTCTGTAGTCCGTTTATGGATTTCGTTATGGGAGGATCTTTCGTGCTGATTTTTCTGAGTCTTCTGGTGATCCTCTCCGGTGTTTAGTTGCTTCTGAGTCCCATGACCTTACTTTCTGGCATAGGAGACTTGGTCATATTGGATTTGACCATTTGACCCGAGTTAGCGGCCATGACCTCATTCGTGGTCTGCCTAAACTCAAAATGGTCAAAGATCTTGTTTGCGCTCCATGCCGGCACGGCAAGATGGTTGCCGCTTCTCACCCTCCGGTCATAGTGACTATGACCGATGCACCGGGACAGCTGCTCCATATGGACACAGTTGGACCAGCTCGAGTGCAGTCAGCAGGGGGAAGTGGTATGTTCTTGTCGTGGTCGATGACTTCTCGAGGTACTCTTGGGTGTTTTTCTTAGCCTCAAAGGATAAGACGTTTACACATTTTTGAGGTCTTTTCAGTAGGCTTTCTGTTGAGCTTCCGGGTGCCTTACGAACGATCCGCTGTGACACTAGCACGGAGTTCAAGAATTCCATTTTGAGAGGTTTTGCGATGAGACAAGTGTAGAGCACCAGTTTTCTTCTCCGCACGTCCTACAGCAGAATGGCGTCGTGGAGAGGAAGAACCGTACCTTGGTCGAGATGGCCAGGACGATGCTTGATAAGTATTCTACACCTAGGAAGTTTTGGGCTGAGGCTATAGCGACCGCGTGCCATGTTTCGAACAGCGTTTTTCTTCGGGCACACTTGCATCGCACTTCCTATAAGCTGAGATATGGGCGAAAGCCCAGTGTCTCTCATTTTCGTGTGTTTGGTTGTAAGTGTTTCATTCTGAAGTCCGGGAACCTAGACAAGTTCGAGTCACGTTCTTGTGATGGTATCTTTCTAGGTTACTCGACTTCTTCGCGGGTGTATAGGGTCTGGAACTGCGAGTCTAGTAAGTTGGTAGAGACCTGTGAGGTGACCTTCGATAAGGCCAGTCCAGGGACTAGGCCCGATATCTCAGGTTCTTTAGAGCAGTCTGAGCCTATATTTGTGGATGATGAGGATGATGGAGATGAGGGTTGTCTACCCGATCCGGTTCCTCATCCTCCCTTTGAGGTGCCTTCTTCCACTGCACCTCCAGGTGATCAGCCCATGCCTTCTGCTTCCTCTGGAGCTAGTGGCTCTGTTCCTACCTCTTCAGCTCATGAAGTAGAGGCCACTTCTTCTTCTCATCCAGGACATCCCCGACATATCCAGAAAGACCATCCTTCCGAGCAAATGATTGGAGACCTCTTTGAGCGAGTCACGTGCTCAAGGTCTGGCATGTCACATTTCTGTCTCCATTCTGCCTTTGTTGCCTCATTCGAGCCCAAGGACGTTTGTCATGCTCTTTCTGATGAGTCTTGGGTCAAAGTCATGCATGAGGAGTTAGAAAGTTTCGAGAGAAAAAAGGTCTAGTCGCTTGTTGAGCCCCCTCGAGGTTACAATATCATTGGGACTAAGTGGGTGTTCAAGAACAAACAGAGTGAGGATGGGGTTGTCATTCGGAATAAGGCTAGATTGGTAGCTCAGGGCTTGTCCCAGGTTGAGGGTCTAGATTTTGAGGAGACCTTTGCCCCTGTAGCTGGACTTGAGGCCATTAGAATCCTGCTTGCTTTCACAGCTTCTAAGGGTTTCAAGCTTTACCAGATGGATGTCAAGAGTGCCTTCCTCAATGGGTTTATTGAGGAAGAGGTATATGTGAGACAACCTCCAGGTTTCGAGAACCCCAAATTCCCAAACCATGTCTACAAACTTTCCAAAGCCTTGTATGGACTTAAGCAGGCCCCTAGAGCTTGGTATGAGAGGCTTAAGTCCTATCTGTTGAGTCATGATTTTGAGATGGGTAAGGTAGATAAGACCTTGTTCATCCGTAGGCATGGCACTGACCTACTGCTCGTTCAGATTTATGTAGATGACATCATCTTTGGCGGCTCTTCTCATACTATTGTTTCACAGTTCTCGGATGTCATGAGCACTGAGTTTGAGATGACTATGATGGGCGAGTTGACCTTCTTCCTTGGCTTCCAGATCAAGCAGACTTGGGAGGGAACCTTCTTGCATTAGGGCAAGTACACTCGAGACCTCCTGAGACGCTTTGATATGAGTGATGGTAAGCCAGTGTCAACTCCCATGGTGTCCACAGCTTCTCTTGACCCAGATGAGGACGACGAGTCAGTTGATCAGAAGGAGTATCGCAGCATGATTGGCTCCCTCTTGTACCTCACTACCTCGAGACCGGACATACACTTCTCCGTGTGTCTATGTGCTCGGTTTCAGGCTTCTCCTCGCGTATCTCACCGCTAGGCGATGAAACGCATCCTTCGGTAACTTTGAGCTACCATTGACTATGGTATCTGGTATTCTTCCTCGTCTTGTCTTTCCTTGAGAGCCTACTCGGATGTAGACTTTGCTGGTTGTAGGATAGATAGGAAGAGCACTTCTGGCACCTGCCAATTCTTTGGCACTTCTCTTGTTTCGTGGTCTTCTAGGAAGCACCATAAGATTTCTAAAGAAAAACATATCAATTGTGCTAAGTTTGCTTAATTTCACAACGATCAAGTACTTAAACAAATGTCTCATTCTTGAACTTATAGCACTCTAAATTGACTCAATACTAGCTTCTTGGTTCCATTTAGACTATTGACATGGCCTCCATCATCTAAATTGACATGGCCTGCACCATGTAGTTGCGCGGTGCAATCAGTTTCGGTCGGACTTGGTCAAAGTGCTTAGATGTCTATTCTCTTGATTCGACAGGTTTTGGCTTTTTCATGCTTAAGATTTCTCTTAATGCTATTGTTGATTACATTATGTCGAGCGGTGCTATGTAATGTGTTTCTTTTCTGTGATGGCTGCAGGACGTTGAGGCGGAGTCGTGGCGAGGCACGGATGACCAGACTAGACGCGGGCGGTGCCAAGGTCAAAGCAGTCGAGGTGTGCTGAAGATGGCGAGGACTCGAGGTGGTTGCGAGGCTTGGACGGCAAGAAATGCAGAAGCTTCCCGAAAGGTGCAGGAGGGGGCGTTTTGGTAAATGCATAGGGCTGCACAAAAGGAAGCGGATTGGTTTCTGAGTTAGCGGGTCAAGGCTATTGTAAACCCGTTAGTGGAGAGTATAAAAGGAGAGGGGTAGACATGAGAGATTGAGAGGGTTTTAGTGCTTTGGCTCTCCTGGTAGTTGTAAAAGAATGTATGGCTTGTGAGAGGGGTTAGAGTTTTTCTTTTGCTTTGTGCTTTCTCTTTTTCTGTTGGTGGTGGTTGAGAGAGAGCAAAGGGCTGTTGGTTCTTGTCCCCCTTCGTGAGTCTGAGAGATGGTGATGAGTTCTTGAGTTTTGGTATTCTTAGTTTGAGAGGAGATGGTTGTAATTCCTGTGTAATCATTCATATCTCTTCCTCTTTATCAATATGAGAAAGATTATGGTTGAATTCTTCCTATTTTCATCATCTATTTGAGTTTCTATTTCAGTCTTCATTTCTCTGTTCTTCCTTTCTTCTCTTTGATTTGAGAATGTTTCTTGCTCAAGAACTCTCAAAATGAGTTGCTCTGTGAAGGGAAAATACTCTAGATCACTTGGCCACTCCATTCTTGAGAGCATATGGAAGATTCATTGATTTCTCTCTTTTCTCTGAGCTTCGTCAAAATTCCCCTATTTTTGCATTTATAGGGTTTCATGTCAAGGGTAGTTTGGTTCTTGTGATTCTTCTTCATGAGATGGCACAAGATTTATGTGTTCAAGTCCCCTTGTCATAGCTAAACTGATTGCAAAAGTTCTCGAGCAAAGGGTTAGAGGATGTTGAGTAATCTGAAAATAGCCTCATCCTCCACTCTTTTTCAGATTTTAGGGCAAACCTTTGATTCTTGTTCTTATGATGGATTCTCTTGTTTCTCTAGGCTCTCCTTGCTATTTAGGATGTTATCTTGCTGTTCTAGGCTGAGAATTTTAGGAGCAAACCTCTAATTTCTCTGCTGTGTGAAGTCTGCTATTTTCGCTGTCTGAATTTTAGTCTGTACTGTGCTCTGGTTCGATGCCCGGTCTGACCGGAGGATATAGGGCGGTCTGACCGGAGGTTGCAGGGCGGTCTGACCAGAGGTTACAGGGCGGTCTGACCAGCCCACGAGGCGGTTCGACCACCCACAAAGCAGCGGTCCGACCGCCCATCGCATGCGGTTTGATCGCCCACAAAGCAGCGGTCCGACCGCCCCGCTGAGCTGGCTGATTTCATATGGTTTTTTCCTCTACAGCTTTTCTTCCTCTGTAGTTTTATTTGGTAATGTTCCTCTGTTAGAAAAAAAACTTCCAAAGAGCTTGAACCTTCGACTTCATAGCTCTCAAAGCTATCGGAGTGAAGTGTTTTTGGTGAATACTTCCGGGGGCAAGTTTTTGAAGAGGCACCATTCACCCCCCCCCCCTCTGTTGCCGATTTTGATCCAACACGGACCATCGGCACTGGTGCCAGGGCAACGCACGAAACCACAGTCAGCCATTACTGTCAAAACCATTCTATGGCAGCCTAAGCTGACGCACGGCGAGCATTTTGCGCTGCCGTGGCAACCATTTCTTGGGCAACCAGTCACCACCCTCTACAATACCCAATGGCCATACTTGGCCCTAGGAGCTCAGGGGTGATTGGTATCGGAGAGGGGCACTATTTTTTTGGCCTGCACACTATGCATTTCCCATGATTTCGGCCTTGCGCATGGGCCGTTTTGGTGCTCCTTCAGCACAGACCATCGGCACTAGCAAATGGCACCGTGGCTAGCCTTTCATGTGAAAACACTACCGTGGTAGCCTAAACTGACACACGGTGGGCATTTTTACCTACCGTGGCAACCATTTCCTAGGCAACACGTCACCACCCCCTACTATACCCAAGGGCCACAGCTAGCCCTAGGACCCTGGGGGTGATTGGTGCCGCAGAGGGGCACTATTTTTTTGGCCCACGCACGGTGGATTTATGTGATTTTGGCCTTAAGCATGGGCCGTTTTGGGGGTCCTTGAACACAAACCATAGGCACCAGCGAACAACACCGCGGCCAGCCTTTCCTGCGAAAACCCTGGCGTGGCTACCTACACTAACACACATTGGACACTTTCAGCTGCCATGGTAGCCGTTTCATGGGCAACCTGTCACCACCCACTACTGTACCCAAGGGCCATACTTGGCCCTGGGACCCTGGGGTGATTGGTATTGGACGGGGCACTGTTTTTCTTGGCCTACGTACGGTGGATTTCCCAAGATTTTGACCTTGCGCAAAGGCCTTCTGGGTGTCCTTTAGCATGGATTATCGGCCCCACGCTAGGGTAGCGCACAGTACCACGCCTAGCCTTTCCTATTAAATCACTACCGTGGTAGCCTAAACTGACACGCGGCGGGCGATTTCACCTGCCGTGGTAGCGGTTTATTGGGCAACCCGTCACCACCCCTACTATACCCAAGGGCCATACATGTCCCTAGAACCCCAAGGGGTGATTGGTTCCGGAGAGAGGCACTATTCTATTTTCGCATGTGCATGGTGGATTTCCTGTGTTTTTGGCCTTGTGCATAGGCTGTCTGGGGGTCCTTCAGCATGGACCATCGGCACCAGTGCTAGGGCAGCGCATGGCACCACGGCTGGCCTTTCCTGCAAAATCACTACCGTGGCAGCCTAAACTAACGTGTGGTGGCTGTTTTGACCTACCGTGGCAGTCATTTCTTGGGCAACCCGTCACCACCCCCTACTAACGCGTGGTGGCTGTTTTGACCCTACTAGGTGCACGAGGAGGAGACGGTGAGGAGGGAGGCGAGGGGGCGCCATCGAACTGGGAGATGGCGTCAACCACATGGGAGAGGTAGTCGGTAATGTGGCGGTGCGCCTCGCTCAGGTACACCTCCATCTCCGGCACAATGGCGGCGGTGCCAATGATAGGGTTGGGTTTTGGGTTTGGAGATTGGCGGCGGACCAGATGGGAAGAAACAGTATCCATTGGAGTAGGCGCGTGAGACGAGAGAGATGGATCGACCTACCAGCTTTACCGTGCGCGACTTGAGGCAGAAGAGGAAGGGGGAGGTGGCGCGGAGCAGTTCGGGCGGCGCAAGGAAGGGGGAGGTGCCTGGAGAGATGCGTGAGGAGGGTGTGGGAAAGAGGAGTTGAAGTGTGCGTGCGGGGCATGGGAGGGAGAGGGGATTTCATGGGGCGACGCTGATCGAAAGTTATAGAATAGGGGAAGAGGATGGAAAAGATCAGGGGAGAAGTGGAACGACAGATGTTTGGATACAAGAGGGGTGAAGTTCAAATGGCTGGTATGACGGTTGTGAAGAGACAAAGGGAGAATGCATCGACTACCACCAACTCATATTTTTAAGTAGTAAAGATATTTGACTTGCTAGTATCAGGACAGAAATTCTCAGTTCTTTAATTCAGTCAAATTTTAAGTAACGAAAGACAACCGTGCATATGACACAAGCAAACTAGAAGTACAAAAAAAATACAGAATTAATAACTGGTGTTATGGAAGCTGCAGCAATAGTGACACAAAAACTAGCCCATCATCGCGCTCTACCACAAGCTGGGTAGGGGAGTTCACACCGCTCCCATCCACCAATACACCCTGAGAGTTCTCGATGCACTATTGTCGTAACAGTGCAATTTGACATACATCGGGCACCTTTCGGAACACAACCCTTATTGAAGTCTCATCTATTAAGATTCGTCAGATTAATCATAGCAAGACCTAACACATTTGAACATGCCACATATGATCACTCGCATAAGATAAATTAAGACATCAACACATTTTGTCTTTAGCAAAACAAATCAAAGGGCTACGTGATATGATTAATCACAGTACGAGCTCAACGCATTCAAACAAAATCAAAGGCGGGTTTAGAAGCAAGTAAATAAAATAAAGTAACATTACATGCATACATCACTTTTAAAAGGTCTAATGGTAACAATAGGCACAAATGTTATGAGTAGAGATAGAAATCTCGGAACCGGTGAAAAAAAACAGATGAAATTCATGCTTCAAATTTTGAATTTGGACAATTTGAAAACCGATAATGTAACATCCTAAAAATTTTAATTTGAAAAGAGTGAAGTTTTTGAATTATTTTGCAGCATATTTTATTTGAATTGGGAATTATGAAATTTTTCTGAAAATTTGGTTGAGGTTCCAAAAATTTAAGAAGCTCAAAAAGAAACAATCGTTAATAATGCCCTAAAAGGGAATGTGCAAATAATAGAAAACTAAAATTGTAAATACGAATCTGAAAGGATGATCCAGTATAAGAAGAAAGAAACCTGAGTTTAAAATATAAAATCTCATTTTGAAAATAATGGCATAAATAGCAATGAAAGTGGGTGAACAAAATACAAACACATATATATACATACATATATATGTGTATATACAAATTGTGCAAGAAAGAGTTTAGCAATAGGAAATAAAAATATGCAAAATTAAATAAGCCAAGCAAAATAACAATATATGAAAATGTAAATATATATATATATATATATATATATATATATATATATATATATATATATATATATATATATATATATATATATATATATTCATGTGCACACAAAAAAAAAAAAAAGAAAAAGGAATGCATTCGGCCAGCCGAACGGCCCTGCCCATTTCTTCTCCTCCCCGCTCCCTTCTCCCTGTGCGCGGTCCCTCCCCGTTCTCGCCGTTTCCTCCCTGGCCACTGGGCCTAGCCCCGCGCGCCCTCCCTTCTTTCTCTTCCCTTTTGCGCTCGCGCCACTTCTCTTCTTCCCTCTGCTGCACCCAGCACCTTTCCTCCCCGTGGCGCCCATGCGATAGCTCCGCCCGCTGTTTTTCCCCGCCGTCGCCCCCGGTTTCGCATGTGCGCCCACCGTCTCCGCAGCCCTCCGCGGCTATAAGAAGCTCCGCGCTCTCCCTTGCCTCCCCTGCGCCCTCTCCTTTCTTCCCCACTTCGCCTCGCCCGCGCGTGCTCCCACGCTGCCGCCGCCATTTCTGGCCGCTCCGGCGAGCTCCGGCCAATTGCACCATGCCAATTCGCGCCTCTACCCTCCCTCATCCTTCCACTGCGAGGAATTGCCCCAAGAACCGCTGTGCTCGCCGGAATCGACTCCTTTCCCACCGCCGGCCAAGAACCGCCGCCACCACGTCGCTCCCTCCCCGGTGAATCCCTTCTCGATTCCCTGGGATGGGAGCGACATCTCGGCATCCCGAGTCTACTCCCGCCGTTGGCCAGAGCCTTCCGCCGCCTGAACTCCTCCGCCACGACGACCCGATCACGCCGCCACCCCAAGCACGCCGCCGGCCTTCCCCGGGGCCTCTCCGGCCAGGCCAAGCGCAGGGTAAGCATGCTTCCGCCTCCCCCATGCTCATGCACCCTTGAGTTTTTGCCTTCCTCCACGCCGGCGTCGCCGCCTCGTTTCACCTCCGCCCCGGCCACCGAGCCCCGCCGCCGGCCCACTTCGTCGCCACCCCGACCACCGTGCCACCTTCCCTGGGTTCCCCCACCTCCCCACAACCCATTTTGTTGTTCACCGGCGTCTCCTCGGCCACTCCCTGCCGGCGGCGCCGCCATCTCCTCCGTGTACCCACCTCCCCTGTTTCGGCCGAAGGCTCTGTGGGGGAGCTCAGCTGCTGCATTGCATTTTATAGATGGTTTACTCCCTGGTAGTCGTGAAGGAGCACTGGCTCAGTTGGCTAGCCCAAGTGCGCTGGAGATACTGAGTCCCCCACCCAGGTCATGTATTCGAGTTCCCTTCTCCCTCATTTTCCCCACTCTTTTGATCCATTTTTTTATATATACTTTTCAGAGTGGGAAAATCAGAAATAGTTCATAGAAACTAGTAAATTTAATTTAGGCGTAAATGATATTATTTAAGGTTTAACATTAGATTAATTATCATGTATGAATAATTAATGTGCCTTTATTATTTATTCTAAACCTGAAAATTTAATATGGTTCTTTTTGTATAATTGTCTAAAGATTGCGAGAACCTTAATTAAAAATAAAATAACCAGAGGAATGTGGAGAATATGCATGCAGTCCATTAGAAAACATATTAGTAAATATCTTGCATTCACCCTGAACCCTATAAGAAATGTAGACATCATCATTGCCATACCACCGATCCTAAAATCTTAAACGACAGCCTTAAATTAGTAACGATGGTGAAATGTAATCCTATGTAACATGCTTCATCGGCCATAAATAAGTTAATATCAAAGTATTACAAATGCTAAGGAATAAAATATCAATGCTAGAAAAATTCCACAGCACCTTCAGATCAAAGGGTCATATCAATATATAGTTACTAAAATATAGTGGCCCTAGGCCATCCTACATTAAAATGACCTGGCCGATATATGTGAACACTCTAACATAAATGTTTAACCATTAACTCAAGTAATTAGGGTCACATAAAATGATACATGCCAAGCTTTTCCTAGATAGCTATAATTTGAAATAAGGCTAAGCCTAATAGTAACTAAAGCATAGATAAAATAATAATGGTACCATTAGTTAAATACTAACACTAGATTTGATAAATAATAATGATGATCATGAAATAACAAGATGCGGCCCATACGACTGAATACTAATTCAATTTGAAATAGGCTTAGTGAAAACTGAGGATACATAAAATGTCACCCCATAAAATGCTATACACCTAGACTCTAAAATTAATTCGGTAAGCCAAAATGCCTTGAATAATAGCGCTCGACAAAATAATACCTATTCATAGGTCCATCCTAACTCATGGAACTTCCTTGATAAATATAAAAATAATAAAAAGAAACTGTTAATTAAAGATCAAGTCATCGTTTTCTACCACCGGCCTTGCCTCAAATCACCCAAATCACTCAATAACTCATAATAAAACTAAAATTGAGTTTATTCGGATTTATTTGGATCTTTTGAGTTACTTGCTTTCATTTGGACTCAGTCGTTGTCGCGTAATTAGAAATCGGGAGTCGTGAAGGTTCAGTGGATCCAGCAAGATTAAACTCGAAGTGAAGATAACGATCAGAAGCTCGACAGAAGCCATTGTGTGAGCTCAAGACAGCGGTAAACCGCGCCAGGCGAGTCAATACTTTGATCATGTTGAACCTACGTTTTCTGCAAATTACTTTGTTTTAAATTATCAAATTGCACGCTGTTATTTTGCAAATACATGATAAATTCAATATTCTAGTTATATGCCCATTGTTTGCCTTGAATAATATTACACTTCCTTTGGAATAATTGAATTGTGAACCTTATCGCCCTAGCAAAATTATAATAGTAACCTTTCGAAAATAAGTCCGTAATTATATGCCATGCTTAGTATTGCTTAGAAACTCATGGGCGCAAGAGCGCCCAAGCATCACTTTTAGTCATGAGAAAAGTTGGTTGGGCAGTCATGGTGGGAATGACTGGTATATTTTGACATGATTATTTTATGCTCCCAAAAATCCCAACTTGCTTAAATATCTGAGCGGATGGTTTGGGGGCTGGTATGTGGTGCAAAGGAAAGCACAAATTATGGAGTGTGGTAGAACCGCTCAGATACCACTAAGGACTGAATCTTGTCATGACCTCCTGTGTAAAACAGTACAACCACAAGTCTGTAAAATACAACTTGGCTAAGTAAATTTATCGAAACCCCCGGACTCATCTCACCGGTAGTGGACAGGAGTGGATATGCAAGGGCAAGGGGAGGCCTAAAGGGACACCGAGTGGAGGGTGAAGTTTCTCAGTCGTACTAGCGCAGAGGGGAGTGGAGCCCGTACGCTAGTAGCCGTGGGGAACATCCCGTGCAACGTATGGGACCCACCGCAAGTGGGAACGACCCATAGGGTGAGATGACAAACGGGACTAGATACTTTGAAAAGTCACTGTGATGGTCTGCTCAACCACATGACTAAGGAATCGTGTGGGGCAACGAGTTGATTGTCTCTTGTGGTGAAAGTGTACAAACTCTGCAGAGTCAAAACTATTCGAATAGCCGTGCCCACGGCCATGGGCGGACATGGGAACTTAACTAAATATAGTTCTATTTCAAAAATCTTGGTGGGTGATAATGGAAATGTGTAGGACTGTTGATGGTCCTGGTTTGAAATTGTCCTGGGTGTCATCCCAGTGGTAAGTTAAGCGGCTATAATGCTGAAATATGTATATGATACAGATGCCATGTAACGGTGGATGGAATCTGGATCGCTATTATTATTGCATTTTCTTGAACATTATGTTTTTGTTCAAAACTGCTAGGTCTCAGGAAATTTTTATGTATCATATTGCAAAAGTAAAATATTTTCTCTTCTCGCAAAGTAAAATATATGAGGAAATAAGTAGAGTCGGGAGTAATGAAGATGGAAGTTTGTGGTAAAAACATATATATATATATATATATATATATATATATATATATATATATATATATATATATGGTGGACTCATGTCGATTATAAAAGGAAATGATAGTGTGGATTCTGGGAGAAATGAGCCCACATGGATTTATAGACTAGATAGATGAATTATATGATTTTTGGAGTATTAGGAAATGCAAAGGTAATGGTTGTATTACAACACCGATATTTGTTATTAATTCTTGGGAGATGTTGACAATATTGGGATTGATAGGATTCGAACAATTTCTAGATGGATAAATTGAGAATTTCTGGAAAATTTGGAGATATGAAAATAACTATGGGAGATTAATCTTGATCAATGATATTCTTGGTGGATGTATACTAGTGAATTAATTAGAGATAGACAGTTGAAAATAAGATTGATTATTGGGAGAACAAATTATGGTTTTGGATCAATAACAAAAAGGATTGAATTATTAGGAAGTCCCGATGCGAATGATTGGTAGATTGCATAATTGATGATAATCGCTGTTTAAGAGTCATAGATAGCAATCAATATGGAAAGAGCATGATCGGTGGACTGATTAAATGATGTCATTCGCTATTTGGAGTCTTAGACAGCAATCAATAAAGAAAGTGTATTTTGGTGGATTAAGTCGATTATGGTAGCCACTAGGTGGTGTATAGACAGTAATAATAACACTATGATGAAATAATAACAAAGCTACTAAAAGCGATTTTTGGCAAATAAAATAACCCGAGCCTCTCCTTTGTTAAGCCATGCATACTATTTATTTGCATTCTGAGTATTGGCTCGCGGAGCACGGGGTTGGAGTGCTCACACTCGCTTTTGCGACAAAATTCAGCATCATGAATCAAATCACCTCGCCTCAGCAACAAGATTGGACAAGTTGGCAGAAAAGATGAAGATGTCAAGGGCTAGGTCGCGATCCTCCAGTTAGCTGCCTGTGGGCATGTCCTGAAGGTCCCACCTGTGTGCTCGTTCTTCCGCTGCTGTAATTTATTGATTTCGGCCTAATCGGCCCATGAGTAAGTCTATTACCATATTTACGCTTCCGCATGATATGTATTTTGATATTCATTGCTGTAACTGTGAGCACTATCTACTGATCTAGGGAATAGTGCAGTAAAATCACAGTGGATTCCGGATGGTAAAATCTGGGGTCCCTACAGATAACTGTTCCGATTACCCAAAAAACCAGAAAAACCGCTTAAAAACCGAAAAACCCGCTAAAAATCAAGAAAAGCTAGAGAAAACTGTATAAAATGTTGAGACTAGCATATTTATGCATATTTAGTTCATACAATATGTAATCTAGCACAAAAGGGCATAAACCAATCTAGGAACTTCCTAGGTTACTGGCTGGTTTTTTTCCTCTTGGTACCCACGGGGATTTCCGATAACTGCCGGTTTTCCTTTCCTGGTTATGAGGGAGTTGACAATAGGCACACTTGAACTACGATCCTATAGTTATTCCTTCACTTGGCACATCCTTTTAAGCCACCCAAGTCTTCCTTGAGGGGTCTTTAGCGTAAGAAACATTTCTCTGTATTCAGGTCTAATAAATAATTGGGTAGCAATGAAATGTTCATCACTGCCCTCCTCAGCTCCAGCATCAACAACTAACTCCATGATCTCAGAAATATTGCATCCTACTCGATCGATCCTCATAGATGTTGCAGAATTGCTTGGGCTCACATTCTCATCAAAGTCAACAAGATGATTGAATGCTGCATGCACGTAATTTGTCTTGGGCTTCGTCGAGTTAGCATATACATTAGAAGATTTTTGTGAAGTTGCCTCTTCAGATTGCTCATTGACATCCTTATCATTGATGCCTATATCATTTGCACCACCAGAACCTTGCTCGCTTGTGATAGTAGTATTGACTGCCAAATTAGCTTCAGGTGCTGTTGAACTTGAATCCAGCTTATCCTCAAACATTATATTTAGCAGATCAACATTCTCGAGTGGTGCAAAGCGAAACTTTCCACAATCCGGCATTGCCTGAAAAAAATTTGAAAGGATAATATGGTTGAGTAAAACTAGATAAATATCAAGCTGTAGATGAAAAAGAAGTTGTACCTCCATCTTTTCAGCCCACCATTCTGGGCTTGCAGATATTGTATTCTGTTTAGGATCCCACCTTAGACCAGCTTCGCTCTCCATCAATGCCATCCACGTCTGGTAGTCTTTCTTCAACGACTCCCATTTAGTTTTAAATTGCTCGTGATTGTAACCTTTTTTTGTTTTTTCATTGAACTTGGCGCATAAGTTGTTATACCCAATGGCATTCAAATGGTTGGTTGGTCGATTTCCAGCTAAAACCTCATCAGCACAAATTTCACAAAAAACTTTAGTAGCGAAACGATCCCAATCTGGTTTTCCTTGCTTGTTTTCGTCCATCTGCAATTACACAATTTCATTGAGAGAGAAACTAAACGTAATATTCTTATATATCACTTGCAAACTAACAGAGCATATAAGTGGAATATATATGATGGTTTGCTTGATCTAAGGGATGTGTAGGTGTTCTGGAGCACAGACTGGCTTGCGGTGGCGTGTAATATGACCGTAGAGTGAAGGCTCAGATGGACCTGAGGTGCTTATGAGAAGCTGGAGACGCCCTGGGTATTGCGGGAACTAGTCTACGGTAACGATCGAAGACAAGGAACCGTAGTGGATGAGACCCATGTTCTGAGAGACTTTGTCCAGCCCATACTGTTGTCCCAATGGTTTCCCATTTGCTGGTATTAATCAACTGAACAGTGAGAAAGATTGCATGTATACCTGAACCATGTGATCTACAATCTTCTCTGTGACCAATTTTTGCTTGAGCAGCTCGCCAATAAGGTGAATGTTTCCAAGGGTTCGAAGCTTCATTAGCATTTCTTTATCCCGTCTCTCCATCTCTTGGTCTGGACTAGTCAATTTAGCGATCTCAGCCCATAGATTGCCAGCACCTTCAAATACTTCTTGACAATTGTTCAGCAGTACACGCTTGAACGTAATCTCTTTACCATCAGGTTCTTCAGGAGGGGATGATGGGAGCTTTTCATTGAGACAAGCACAAAGTTGAGCATACATCGGACAGAAGGTGGGCTCAAAAACAGCCTTTTCAAATATAAGAGTAATAACATCCTAAATAAAAAAAAACATGGCAGAGGTAAATCACAACTGTCAAAAGTAAAGCCAATAAACAACTAGGAATAAACCAAACCTCCAAAGCATCAGCTGTAGTGATTCCTGCTTCTATAAACTGGCCCTTTAGAAGATCAAACTTGTCTGGTGTCAATTTGTTCAGTATACTGTGCAGTGTGCAACAAACAACAAAACAAATAAAAATGTGTAAGAAAAAACCTAAAAAAATTTTAGTTTCTCAATATGAAATTATAGAAAAAAATGCTTCTGGAAAATCACAGCAAGCAAAAATTCCCAAATCAAATAATACCCAATCACTATTCTCAGAACTCCATCTTTGTCAGAGAGATTGCCGCTGCAGATTGACCAAGGGACTTCAGCCTCAACAAGAGCAGGGGTGGGACCAACCTGATGTTTACAATAAATCGGAATGTTACAATAATCATTTGTGCATCACATGTAAATGGTCATACACTACTTTGCAGGTAGCTTTACTCGTGCAGCATCCAAAGGCCAAAGTTGAATGTATTGTTGACTATTTCGATTGCATAAATTATGATGAGGCAAATATTCTTGTATTGAGGTAGCATACAACTATACATGTTTAAATTAAGCAGTCTGATCATTCTTGCCCGTCCCCCTCTTCTGTCAACCGTTGAAAGAGCATAGCCCAGGAATGAACCATATCGATCCAAGTGTGAATTCGAACCAATCATCCCATCATTGGTAAATTAAAAATTTTGGGTAATGCTTCTAAGGCCCGAAATAGATAAAGGCCATATACATCGCATCACCATTCACAGAGTATGTGCTTTATTTTCGCAATAATAGCCTAAAGATCAATTACTGCTTGCAATCAGGCATGTGAAAATGTGTACACATCATAAGCACATTTTGCCCCTCCACGGAATCATTGTCAACAAATAACATATACAACCCTAATATCGACAACCATAGAGAACAAGAGAGCTCAGTCAAGCCTACTGATAGCACTAATACTAACACACTTTTATCTTCAAGATACCTGAGCTTTAGAATCAATCTGGGAGCTTAATTGGTCATGCTTGTTAAATTGCTCTTGCTTCCCACTTGAAGCATAGGATTTTTTTGCCTCACGGATGTTGTCCCAAAATTTCTCTTCAGTAACAACCATGGGAATTTGTGCCAACCGTGAACGCCAGTCACGGCTGTCTGTCTCATCATAGCGCTTGTACGACTGAGTTTGTACCTAACAGACATGATAAACTATCAAAAGGATAGTATAATGAGGAAAAGAAAAAATGCAATGGTCTTACTGTGACGGATAAGGCTTGGAACATTAGACAGCACAAACGAAGTAAAATAAGATGTCATCATCGGAAAAAGAAGGGAAGAGCTCACATTTGAGTCATTGCGAGCCCAACTTTGATCATCACCATGGAGTTCTACATCAATATCTTGCTTAAGTTCCAAAATGTCCTTAGATACATCAACAATCTGCAAAGCCTTATAATTTAGACATGTAAATGTGAAAAGATGCCACATTCAGGAAGAGGATTAAAAGAACACTCGGGCAGCCAAATACACAAATGCTTGGACAATAACAGTTATCTATTGTATATTAAAAGTTGATGACGGGTATTTTACAACGGCTAAGAAAAAAGATAATACGCTAGAAATTATTAAAAAAAACATCCAACTCTTAATTCAGTAGACCCTAATAATGATTAAGTAATAAATCATAGCCAATAGATGCTATTAGAAAAGAGATATCCTATAAATTCTCAAAAAAAAAAGAGAAATGCATCCATCCATTAATTTGGTGGGTCCTAATTATCATTAACCATTGAATGTACTAGAGCTTAGCTGACCTATTTAATCTCTAAAGATAAGAGAAGTTCTTGAACCATAAGAAAATATCTAAGATATGATTCAGAACTATGAACCTATTACACGTATATTTGAAATAATGAAAAAGTGTAACCCTAGAGATATACATAACGTATATGTGAAAAAAGATACGTGTGACAGGCCGGGCGTACGCCTCCAATCCGATGCCGATGGAGTACATGCATGATGGATGTGAAAGTGTTGGTATGTTTTACGTATGTTCTGTCTCCTTTTCACACCCAGTGACATGCATGTAAACCCGAGGTCTAGGGACCAATTATCTTAATCTGGCCAAAATTTATGTACTTAGCCGTAAAAGAAGAGAAGAATAGCCCAAAAAAAGAAAAGAAGAATAAGAAGAAATAAAACAAAAAGATCTACACCATTACTTCTAGCAGGGCTAGATTACGACGGTATAGATTACTAAGATATATTATAAAAGAACTTAACAGTCAGTGTAGTTTTGGAGACTACGCTAATCGTGCCTTATAAAAATCAATGGAGAGGGTAACTTATTTTGCCTAGTATTTGCAATCATATGAGCGCGTAACATAGCGTAAATAAAAAAAAAACTGTGAAGTGTAATGTTTTGCAATGAGCCCATTTTTAACAGTTTTTTCCTCTTACAATCTAATTATGATTGCTTCCTTGTTTTGTAGGTGGTTAGCAAAGTGATAATTAAGGGTGCAAGAACTGAAGTTTGGGCCGTAGTGTTTCTAAGTGGGACATTTGGTTATGTTGAAATAGATATATTGCTAATTAATAGATCGGTAATACTGCTATGTAAACGTTGAAGATCTTAATATGGCAGATCAGTAGATCATGTAAATTTGTTCAATCTGTTTATCCCAAAAATGATGTATTACAGTGACTAATACGTTTCATGTTTATGAATTACAAGTTTCTACATGAATTATTGTGTGGCTTTAAACATTATCTTTTAATTTAATTTTGGCTCAGATGTTATCGTTGTTAAAAAGAGATTGGCAACAACTACAATTGCCTGAGGCATGATTATCTTTGATATTTTTGTTTTGAGATTTCTAAAATCAATTTAGCTGTGGCACGCTTGGAAAAGCATGGAATTTTGCACCTCAATCACCGCTGGGATCATTTTTTTTTTTTTTGCATTCGGACCTACCACTGGGAATACAAATATATACCTCTGGGCCATGTTTTCCCAGCGGATAAATAGGCGCCGGTAGGGCAGATTTCGATACGACGATACCCATTTTCCCTAGCTGTATTGCAGCTTGCGAGGGTGGACCATCCTGTACTTCCTCCTCAGGGAAGCATATATCATCCCAACTAAAACCAATTTGTTACGCAAGGAAAGATGACACTAAAAATAAAACATGTTTTTGTAATATTTAGACAGAACAAAATAATCAATGAATAAAATAGAAGTAACAAGTTGCTTAAGCACAAAGTCATTTCTCTTTTCCTTTTCTCACATTCAATGTAGATGAGGATAAGCATTGCATCACCCCTGACACTGTTACAACTTACAAGCAGTCAATGACTACTCGAACTGTAGACTAGATTGCTATTTCCTCTCTTCCAAATATTCAATCCTAATGCATATCTTGTTTAATAACCCACATACTTGTTTTCTTGTCCCTCCATTTGAGGCAAGATAAGAATATGCAAAATATATAAAATGTTTGCTAATAAAGGTCACTACTTCATTAATTCATTTCACAAATCCAACAAATAAAAAAGATTTGAATTCTGTGAAGCCACGTTATTGTTTTATCAATGATTTAAGCAACTATCAGTAGTTCACACAAGAGTCAAAAATGAATTCAACACGACATGCTACGCAGCATCTGTCTCGCTAAACCAAATGTTCGGTAGAGGAATTAATTATATACGAAGAAATAAGGAGCCAGATAAATAGAATGAGTAACATAAGTTGCAACGAACAAATACCTCACGCAGTTCGAGAAGTTGATCCCTTGTGTAATGGACTCGCTCAACAGGCTCAAAATGTGAATTTCCAAGCTGCAGCGGATTACTACAAAAGTCAGCCTAGCAAAGATAACGAAACCATAAATATCTCTTGTTGCTCACATAACTAACTGGATGGCCCAGCAACACGCGCACCAAAACAAAATGCATTTGAAACGTACTAACCAGCACAATGCAAACCAGGTACCTTAGTCAAGCACCATTTGCTTGGTCCAGCTAGGTATGCAATGATCATAGGATGGATTATAGTCCAGCTAATTATTTGTTTTACAGTGTTGTCTAATTAAAGCCAGGCTTAGCTTATCTGGGAGAAACTTCTGGTACCATCTATCTTTACATTAGCATTTCTATAGGGAAAGAGGAAAACCCCCTGAACAAGAAGCATCTAGCTATAGAGGCAAGATACAAGCATATCACTACATATGATGAACCAGAGGCGGAGCAAAGAATTTAGGATTGGAGGGCAAATATACTACACAGCTAAGGGGTGGGGGGGGCAAATAGCATTAATACAAACAAAATTCACTAAAATTAATGTGCTAAAATAAAATTTTAGAATAGTGTGCGAATAAGGGGTGTATGTAGCATTTGGGGGGTGGGGTGTATGGCTCTTGCCAGTGCCCTCTCCCTCCACCACTGTGATAGTGTGATGAACTACGTGGTAATTACCCAGTCGAAGTGTGGTGGTTGCCGGTCAAGCAAGAGAGACTTGTCAGTGGTTGGCAAGTATTCGGCATGTGATAGACTATGTTACACCGATACTTATGAAAATCGGCGTATCGGATACCATATCAGATACGGATACGTATTGGAGAATTTCTGTTTTTTCAAAAAAAGAAAACAATTACGATACTTCCCAGATACTGTCCCGATACTTCACAAACCCTAATACCCCTCAAACAATACAACTCAATGCCCTCATTCCCATCCCGTAGCCACCTCTCGTTATTTCCCCACCCCTGTCTCCGGCTTCCCCGCTCCCTGGCGCCCAGCTTCTCCCTGGTGAGTTCCTATCCTCCTCTCAGATTTGGAGCAAAAGCTTGCTGCCTTGTTCCTCTTCTCTAATCTTCCTCTGTGCTTGTTTCCTGTCTACTTCCTCTGACGCCGTCGACGCTTGTAACACCCCATTTTGAACTAATGTGTATTTTTGAGAGAAATTTAAAACTTTTCGTAAAGTTGTATTGTGGTTGGAGTGCTCTTGGATTTTCAAGGAATAAAAGTAAGTTAAGAATTTATTAAGGGATATTGTTGCAAATTAGTGATAAAATAAAAATCACAAGAATAATAGTGACTTAGTGATTATGATAATGAACCAGTAAGTAATAGCTATTTGTATGTACATCAATATAAATGCATCAAATTAATAAGCAAAGAGTTGTTACAAGTTTATTGATGAAATGAGAATTTCAAAAATAACAATAATACTAAGGATGAACCAATAACACTCTCTTCTCTCTTTCTTGATTCTCTCTTTTCCCAAGTTTTCAAGCCCAATCCCTTTTCCTCTTTTCTCCGGCCTGTTCTCCTTCCCCTCCTTTTTCTTGTCTTTTCGTGCCGACCCAGCCCACCGTTCCCCCCCTTCTTTCCCCCGTGAGTGTCGGCCCGGTCTCTCCCTCTCTCTCGTGCGACCAGCCCAGCCTAGCCCACATGCACCCCGCCTCCCTGTTCTTCTCCCTGGCGCCCAACGAGTGCCACACCGTGTGTGCGCGACCTCAACCCGTTGCCCATGCCCTGTTGTGTCCCACGTCCAGATGGCCATGCCATCGCCCACATTGATGCATCACGTCGCGTTGCCCTGCCGTGACCCACGCTACCCACACCGTTGTCCCTCCCCCTTTGACTATTTAAGCCGACTGAGCCTTGCATTGAGCTCGCCTCCTCTTCCCCTAATTGCCCCGTCCCTTGAAGGAAAGCCAAGGAGCACGAGCCCATCAGTTCCGGCCGCCACAACCAAGTTCGCTGTGCCCACCTCTCCAATGAGATGCTCTCCTGTTCTCTCACATCAAAATGTGTTCCTGGGCCCCCTCTATATTTCCCCTAACCCAATTTGGGAATCCCTTCACACCAGCTTGTTGTTCCTCCGTTTTCCCTCGTTCCGGCCAAAGCCACCGTCACCGGTGCCATCCCGTACATGGTGAGAGCTATTTCAATTCCTGGCACATGAAGCATCACCAGAGCACGACCATCTTATTCCCAGCCTTATTTCTCCTTCTCTCCCTCCAACGAGCCGACATCAACAATCTCCTCCGTGCCGCCTCAGTCTCCCACCGCCAACCCTCTCCGGTGATCCTCCGACCACACCATCATCACCGGTGAGTTTCCTGAGGTCCCCCGATGCTCGTGCGCATGCTGCTACACTAAGTCCCACTCCCCACCGCTGTTGCCCCCTTCCCACCCCATTCCCGGTCGCCTGGGACCGCCTCAGGCCACCGCCGGGCTCGAACCAAGCCACGCTGCAGCCATGCCTAGGTTACATAGCTCCTGTGTATCCCGTTTCAGCCATTGCTGCCATCCCTCTGGCCGCTAGTCGCCAGCGCCACTAGAGCTCGCCCCGGTCCCCGTTTGCTCTTTTCTGGTTGAGCAAGAGAGAGAGAAGCCAAGAAGAAGAAAGAAAATGTTGTGGCTACAGACCAAACAATATAAGAGGGGACTAGGAGAGTATAGGAATGAATCGATCTGTCCTTCCCTGCTCCCCCTAAGGAGATATTTATACATGATCATAAGGCCTTATTACAATCATGCCCCCACCCTAGGGTACTATTACAAGGGTATTCACGTCTTTTTATGTCCACTGAACCTTTCAGCTCAACAGGCCGAACAGATATGGTAGGGGGGCCATCCCCACAACAGAAAAGAAGCGAAAAAAGGAAAAGTAAAAGCAAAAAATAGGAATTGCATTTTTTTGGGCTGAAATTAAATGGAAGCCATGCCAAACCAATTAACCTAACTAGCAACATTGAGAAATTCAAATTAAAAGCCCAATGGGCAGTGGTTATATACATACATAGGACACCAATTTGGGAAGCCTAGTAAATTGTCATTAGACTTAATCATGCAAAATGAACATTCATTTGGATATGTGCAATTGGGCTTCATGTATAAGTTTAGTATTGGGGGTTGAAACTTAAATAGGATCTATGCCAAAATAGACTTGCATGGCTAGCCTTAGTTGGAGATTCAAAATAAAAGCTCCTATGAACATTAGCCATGCATATGAGTATAGGAAGTCATGAGAGATGGTTAACAAGCTATTATTTGATATAAACATGCAAAATGGAAATTAATTAGGATTTATGCAACATAAATACATATAAAAAGTTAATATTGGAAATTTGCATGCCAATCTAAGGCCATGGCATAAAACAATCTTGAATAAGAAAAATAATACATGCTAATGAAGCTAGTTGCTAGGTCCTTACTATTTAGTTAACCGTAAGGAAAGTTCATAACAAATTGTTTATAAGAATGATTTTCTCAAACAACATTTTAGGATGAATAGGGATAGCCATTTGAGAACATCCATAAAACTCTTTTTAATTAAACATGTTTATTGCTAAAATCATGTTATCATGCCCTTACTAGTTAAATGGTCATATCACTACATTAAAATATTGATGCCTATATGAATATATGTAGATATGTACGCATGTATATTAGTAGAACAAATGTCCTTAAATAGCATGTTGTTACGGTCGTGTAATTGTTAATTGGTATATAGGTGTTGCAAGCCATGAGTAGAATTTAAATAGCCACCTTAAGCATTTTAATAATAGCTCAAGTTAGTCATAGGGTATAACCTTAATTATTGAAAATAATTATCATTTTCATGAGAGTTTAGCTTTAAAAACAAGACTTAATTCAGATAAGTGTGTGTATATATATGTACATATATATAAATATTTGTAGATGTATATACATATATAGACATTGCTTCTCATATAAGAAATTGCTTATATGAGAAGCAATGCAATAGAAAGATTTAAATGTGAGTTAATTATTTTTATCTGGACCCTTGGTCTTGGACTGTTATGTAAATTAATGCATAGAATTTGTCAACCCTTAAATACTATCAATTCTTCAATGAACCTTGTAATGTGATTATCATACAGAAATCAAGCGCTAGATAATGGAATATGATTTCAGCTAAAACATCTATAGATTCACCTAGGAAATAAAAGTTGGGTAATAATCAAATAAAGTTATAAATGACAAATATTAACTTAACAACTTGAGCTCACCAGTAAAAATAAGATTGGATTATACCATAAATATTAACCCTTGCTTAAGAATGCACATATCATTAATGATAAAAATAGATAATAATGGTTGGCTATGATGTTATAAATAAAAGGTAATCATTATCTTTACAACGTTCAAGGACATATTTAAAATACCGTGGGATTATAAGTTTACATATATGCAAAATCATTATTTCCAGCATGTCAGTACCAAGCTAAATACCACTTGAGTATAACATTTAAGTATAAGTGGTAATCAAGATAATTAGCATGTCCTTGGTGTTTAAGTTAAACTATAAATTATAACCAGTTAATGACAAGAGGTTAGTTGAAGGTAAGTATAGTGCTGATAATACTTAATTTAAGCGAGTCTTTAAAGTTAGGTGCTTGTCCAGCTTTCTGCAAATAACTGAACCTCAAGCCTTCCTTTGTTCAGCCTTGCATATATTATAATTGCATTCTGTGTGGTAGCTTGTTAAATGCCTTTGTACTTACCATTGCTCAATTACGATCATTGAGCAAGTGAAGAAGGGAAGGTAACCTTGCTAGTGTTTCAAAGCGCCGAAAAGGGCAAGAATATGAAGAAACCAAGAACTAGGTCACAAGCCATAGTCAATTGCCTATGGACATATCCTGAGGGACCCATCTTGTTATTGCCTTTGTTTCCACTTCCGTTGCCAATCTTTAAAGGTTTTGGCATTCCTGGCCATTTGGTGAGTTAAAAGCCGTTAGGCCTATTTATGTGTTGTCTATTACTATCTTATTGGTTTTAATTTTGTGAGACGTGCTTGATATTCAATGATGTTACTATGTGCACTAACTATTAATCCTAGGACTAGTGCTGCTATACATAGAGGATTCGAAATGAAAATCTAGTGTCTGACAAAGTTGGTATCAGAGCATATCGACTGTAAGTCGTGACCTTATCTAGAATGGCCGTTAATCTAAGGACTCTGGCTTTAAAACCTACTTTCGTAAATAAACCCTCTTTTGAAAATATAAGTACTAATGTTATTCTTCCCCATAATCTCCCTTATCTTATCCCCGACTCTGTTTATGCAACTAAAACTTTCGAACTGAATTTTCCAGATCCATTCTTGAAATTATCTTCAAAACTGGACCCCAAGTTCTTATTTCTAAAACTTAGTATTTCATACCTCCATTTCTCAAAGAAAGTTGTGATCCCATGCAAAGGCGAAGCCAGGGGAGGCTTAGTAAGGCTCGAGCCTCACCTCCCCGGCGCGACACCCCCCCCCCGGCGAGCGCCAGCGACAAACAACACAAAGGACAACCCACTCAACAAACAACACAAAGCATAGTACAAGACTTTAAGTGGCAGCCCATTTCCAGGCCCAACAAATTCATCTAGCCCACCAAAACACCCACTCAACAAAGCAATCGGCTCCATTCACTCCCCAATCCCCATTCCACATTTCCACTTCCCAGGTGGCGGCAGACCCAGAGAGACCAGTCGGCGCCGCCAGCCCGCCACAACGTAGACTCGCAAAGGCCAGAGGGAGGGGTGCTGCGGGCGCCGCCGGAGCCAGATCTAGCGGTGAGCCGGCCGAGGGGAGGCTGTTCACCAAATCTGACGGCGACCTGGCGGGAGGAGTCAGAGCGGGGCGACGAGCCGACGAGGGGGGCCGAGCCGGGGCAGGGGGAGCCAGGCCGGGGCGGCGAGGGCCGAGGCACCGCTGGCGAGTCTGGGCGGCGGCGCTGCGCCGCAGAGGAGCACCGAGGAGCGAGGCGAGGAGCGAAGGAGCCGAGGAGCGAGCAGCGGAGGAGCTGAGGACAGCGAGGAGCGAGGCGAGCAGCGATAGAATGAATCGAGAGTGAGACTGTGACTCTGTGAGAGAGACAGAGTGAGCTGGCGCGGACGGATTAAGGATATAAACTATAAAGTGTCGGTACGATTGCACTGTGCGGGCATCGGGCGGACGAATTGAGTTGAGATGGGTGTCGAGCTAGAGACAGAGAATTGAGGAGCGGCCGTCGGCTTCTGGGTAACTTTTCTATACTTTTTTATCAATTTAGACATTTAGTATTTTAGAGTTTAGATTTTAGACTTTCATATTCAGTGTATATAGATAGTTTAGTCCTTATAATTAATTTATATATTTATAGCTTTGTATTGACAGAAATTACTAATTTATTATATAGATTTTGCTGTAATGGAGAAATGAACTTTGTGCAACTATTTCACAAGTAATTCAAGTGGTTTTCGTCCAACCGATGAGAGTAAACTCAACCAAAGAAGCTTTGACTAGAATTTAATCCAAATGAAATAATTGCCGATCCAGCACTGCGCATACCAATTGAAGATTATGCTAACGAAATTATTTCTGCTCCGTACTCATAGCAGAATAATTATATATTATTGGGTATGCGCTTTTTATTGTCGAGGTACATACTTTGTATTTCTCTGTTTTTCATTGTTTGTCTCCAAGACTCCAACTGTATAATTTCTATATGAATTTAAAATTCTATAAGAGTATAAGACTATATTTGTATCAACTTAATTTAGTCCGACAAATAATTCAACCCACCCTCAATTTTAATCCTAGCTTCGCCACTGATCCCATGCCCTTTTCCTCAAGAAAACTTTCAAAAAGAAGTTATTCCCATGACCCCTTTTTTTTAAAGAAAAAACCTAAAATCCATTTTTGAAAACCCGTTTCCAAAGCATGTTATTGTTGTTTTCCCTTATCTCATATTGCCGCTAGAGCTGGTGAGATTAAGGATAGGTTCGTTTTTAACAATTTTTATGCGATATGCAACCCTTTATATGTATTTCACAATGATTAGATGTTGTATTGTTGCCGTTTTCACTCAAATTCTGTGTACTGCCATGTCTCTCCTATCCCCTTAAGTCCCTGCCGTGTCTCTCCCTTTGGGTCGGCTATTCTAAATCTATTTCCCCTCCAATCGGTGCCAAGTCATTGCTGTCCAATGTCCCTACGATGGAAGTTTACCCTGGTTATGTACTAAGGTGCGTTATAGAATTGACTATTGTTTGCCACTACAAAAATGTTTTAATTAAGTCAACAAAATCTGCTAACAAACTTCAAGAATGTTCAATTTGCATGGCAATCTCTGAAGCGGAAGAAAATGTTTTGAATAGCAAATATTATTTACCTGATACCCACTCCATTCTGGATATGGATAGACTCCCTTAGGCGGAATAATTTCTGACGTTCTACAAGATGGTGATGGAGCTAAGAAGGGAACAGATTGCTCATTCAATGCTCGTTGGACAAGCCCTGATGAAAAGCTCAGTCGAGAGGATCCTTGAATAGCATGCCATGAAGCATTCGAATTCTCATGTTCTGATTCTGCATCTGGGTGGTGAAACTTGCAGTTAGTGCCGAATTTGCAGATTCCCCAATACATATAGTATGAACACACTCCTGTCCCCTGTAAGATTAAAAGCACCAGGTTTTCACCCAAAAAAATATAATTTATGAAATAGCAGTGTTAAAATCATTGTAAGGAAAAAAACAAAAGAAAGCTTTATTAAACGATTAGCCTGACAAAACTTCAGTGGATAAGGAAATAAACCGCATGAACCAGAAAGACTTACTGGACGAAGTGGAAGCCCAAGGAAGTTCAGCTTCACTTGCTCAACTTCGGTTTTTCCTCCTCCATGGCAGTTGTACTTGCGTGCTTTCCTGGAAAAGTACTGAAAAATACTTCGTGTTAAAAATCAGAATTCTCTAAAGAACATAACATATCAATTTGTAATGGTAAGGAATGGGCGTACTTTGTCTTGAAATATATGATGCTTCTAGAAAAGAGAAAATAAGAGTACAGAAAAGTATTTAGGCTTGCACGTTACCATCCATCACTCTGTTGATCTTTTCTTTTTTTGAAATAAAGAACTAAAGCTGAATTTACAGAATTTGTATTGGAATCTTGATCCTCACTGAACATTTTGGAAACTTTGAACAAAGACTGCTATCTAGCATAGATTAAGGAGTTTTGCCATAAGTTCAGCAACACTACAGGCACTTCCATTAATTGGATAAAAACACAAACAGCAGACCTCAAACACCAAGTAAAAACAACATTTAAGACAGCCATCGTACCCATATATAGTAGTGAAAAGTGCATATACATATACATTAGGGAGCATGGGCACAATGTTGACACAGATTTGTATTCCATCCGTTTCAAAATAAAGCATATATGGTTTTTTTAAACTGTTTCAAAAATAAAAAGTGTGCAAGAAAATTTAATGAGTAATCATTCACATGGTTTTTTAAAAATCGGTTTCAAATAAAAAGTGTGCAAGCAAATTTAATGAGTAATCATTGACATGTTCTTTCTAATCTGTTTCAAAATAAAATGCAAGCAAATTTAATGAGTAATCGTTCACAATAATTATTATTTCTCTTATTACCAACGCGTTAACACCAAGAATATCATTGTCATTTCCCTTTGTCTTATAACCTCCTTAATCCCCATGCTTTGTCAAAATACGCCGTCTAAAAGGAAACAGAGGGAGTACAATTTATATTTGCCCTATTTCAATATATTCGATGCTAAAACGTTACAGTATGGGCTTAATTGCTTCATCTCTCATATGTTTAGGATCTTTACTCGTTGTGAGACCACGTGGAGGTCATCCCGTAGTTATGATGAGTAATTAACTTTTGGTTCAGAGAAATTGCGGAGTTTGAGTTTGGTTTTTAAGAGGTGTGTAAATTTGAAATGCAAATTTGTCAGACTTTGTGGTTAGTTTGCAGTCTAGCCGGTTTGACCGGCAAGGGGGGGGGGGGGCAGACCAGCCCTCCCTAGAGGTCAAACCGGTGGCCAATTCTGGTCCAACCGATGCATGTCAGTGGTCTAAGCAGTGGTGAGGTCCGGTCAAACCAGCTGAGCTAGTTGCTTCGGCTAGGTTTTAGGTCTCAGGGAATCTGAGATTCACAAAAGTTTGGTTGACCTAGGTTTGCTTGTGTGCACAGTGGTTTAATGTTTGGTCTTAGGTTTAGGATTAGTGGTTTGGTTGCATACATTTTGCATGATATATTGTATCGATTAATTGTGTCCATTGATGAGATGACTTAGTGTATTGTACGGTGTTATGTGACGGATTGTTTGTTGTTGGTTGTAGGACTCCGGAGTTGCGTCATGGTGAGGTGAACATGACCGACACTAATCTAGGAGAGCTTAGATCCAAAACGGTCATGGAATCGGAACTACGTTCAGGAGGAGTCGACGTCCAGATGATCAAGGAGCCATCAAAGATGACCGAGGTTTGCAGAGTGGTTATAAATCAGGATGATGAGGAACTGAAATGGGAGCTACCAGTAGTGGACATGATAACAACGACAAGTTGGATCGGGACTAAGCTCAGGGAGGAGCTGAGGTGTAGAGCAGTCAAGGAAGTCGGGTGCCGTCATGTGCGAGGAAAAGCATGTGGTGCGCCAAGTGATTTGAGTTGTTTGCAGGCGAGAATAGTTCAGTGAGATCCGGAAGCTTGAGAGGCCTAGCAGCAAGTCATTGGTGCCACATGGAATATGACGAAGCAATGGCGATGCTTTGTGGCAAAGAAAGCGGGAAGCTACGTGGAAGGCAGTAGAGGAGTATTTTCGTAAATTACCTAATACTGGAAAAGTGGCAGTGTGCGAAACCACGATATTGGCCTAAGTATTTTAGATCTTGTACGTGCTGAAAATGTGAAATAGATCAAGTGTTGATTCACTAATAGATTAATAGGTGTGAGCGCTTTGAGAAGCGTGCATATGTAAGTATAAAACCTGATATGGTGTTGGGTTAATGAGTTAGCCCATGTAAGTGGATGAAACCCAACTAGAGGTGTTAGTTAGGGTTTCCCTTCTGACCTCTATATATATAGAGGGAGAGAGGTGGCTAGGTTAAGCTTTTAGAGGAGTTAATGCCTAACCTTGAGAGGAGTTAGAGTTCTTAGAGAGAACTTTGTGGGAGATGTAAGTGGCTCTTGTAGCTAAGATTTTTGTCATTCTTAGGTTTGTGAAGTGGTTGTAAACATTCATCTCCAAGTATCAATAGAGATCAAAATTCATCCAAGTATTTTCCTCTTTTGCTCTTGTGATGAAATCTTGTTTTGGCTTAGTTTTTAGTATTTCCTCTTCTCCCCTTGGTATTTCTGTGTGCCAAGAATGTGTAAGTGATGAAAATATGTTTTGGAGACCAGATCTTTTAGCCATTTTAGCCATTCCTTGGGAGGAGAGAGTTTAGAGTGACTTTTGCAAGTTTAAATCTTTTTGAACTATTTCTTCCTTTGCAAGTGCTCCTTTTTATTTCTACAAGTGGTAGCTTGCATTGTGTGTGTGCGCGCGCGCGTGCGCGCACGCGTTGATTATTACTCAATTGTGATGTCCCTACAGTGATTACGCCTCCTAGCCCCGCATCATGACATTTGGTCAGACTCATTAGATTAGATATAGCTTAGCTTCAATGCACACTTTCAAATTTTCGGTAACCTTGTCAGTGCAACACGTGGAACTATATAGCCAAGATGTAATTACATAGACTGGCACCAAATGTTGCTGATTTGTTCGATTTCAGATAACAATGCATTTTTCCTCTTGAGAAATTAAGTACCTCTGGTGAACACCTTACAATCAAGGAACCCAATAACAAAGTGCACTCAGGCTCTGATCGCATGATGCCACATCTATCTTAATATTGCACACAAACCACAAAGATACAAGTAATTTCAGAACACTATTTTACTGCATAATTTGATTCGCCCTCCAAATTATGCGCACTATATTTGAAGGAAGTGAACCAAGATTCTGAAGCATAGAGACCTAAAGTACATATGCTGGAAAACTTTATGAATATTGACCTAAAGTACAAGAATAACAGGAAAGAAAGTTGAGGTATGATCTTCATCGTTAACGCGCATGATGGAGAAATGGAACAAATCTAGTAGAAATGCCATAGCTAGCCTTGCTGCTTCAAAGGCACTCCTTTCCATATCGTGAAAGTAATTAAAGGGGGCATACACTGAATAAGGAACATAGAATGATTTACTTTGTCAACGGCTGTTTGCCTTCTCCTTAATTTGTGTATTCAAATTGGCAAAATAAATTATCACGCGCGCCTTCAAGAATTATTTTTCAAAAAAAGGCTACGTACAAAGTTGTCAGCAGTAAAAAATATATATAACATCGAATCTTGATTACATATTACGGGAAATTTTACTAGATATGTAACGACGATTTTAGCTTATTCTATCTCGTCTCCACACGAACTTTTGCACAGGCCATGCAAGGTGTGGCAAATTTAGAAACGCACATTGAGGAGGCAGAGAGAGAAGCAGCTAGCAAGGATGAAAAGGAGGACGAATGGATGATCGCCTGACCTGTTTATACTCCGATGAAGATGCTTCATCGGCGATGGCACTACCTCCGCCGACACTCCCGCTCCCTTTGGCCTGCCCAAACCACCGCCGAAATAAGATGAAAATTAAACCAGCCGCACTGCATATATATATATATATATATATATATATATATATATATATATATATATATATATATATATATATATATATATATATATATATATATATATATATATAGCCAGGGCGTGTGGAGGAAGATCTAATGGGTTTGCATGCACAGATGGAAGAAGCTAGAAATATTTGCTTGAACGTACGTACCACCAGGTTGCGGAGAGGGTGATTGAACTTGCAGTTCATCCCGTACCTGCAGCTCCCTAACCTCACGTAGTAGGTGCAGTCAGGCTCCCCGGGTCGCCGAGGGTACTCCTGCTCCTGGCCGGCAGGGGCGGGCCATCCAGAGGGCTTCCGAGGGTGGTTGAACATGCACTTCGGCCCGTACTTGCAGCTCCCGAACTTCACGTAGTAGGAGCAGTCCGGCTCCCCGGGCCGCCGTGGGTACTCCGCCTCCACCGCTGCCAGCTCCTGCTCCTGCTTCTCGCCGGCAGGTTCGGGCCATCCAGAGGGATTCGGAGGGTGGTTGAACTTGCAGTTCATCCCGTACTTGCAGGTCCCGAACTCCACGTGGTAGGAGCAGTCGGGCTCCCCGGGCCGCCGTGGGTACTCCGGCTCCGCCGCCGCCTGCTTCTCGATGGCTGCACGGGTAGGCGATCCCGGGGGCCGGGTAATCTCGACGCGCCGAATCGGCGAGTTGCTTCAAGGGCAATGCGGCGGAACCGTCGGAGGAGGCGGGAGGCTTGGCTTCGATCGGAGCGGTGATGGAGACGGAGGGAGGAGAAGACGGTGGACGCCTCGCATCCTCTTCCGTGCTTAATAGAGGAGCAGAGTGCCGCACAGTGAAAAGCAGAGAGGAATGGCAAAATCCTGTAGCAAAAGCACAGCGACAGAAGGCGGATGCCTTCGCTCCCAACGCCGCCCCCGGCCCGAGACGAGTGAGTGGAAAGAAATGGGAAAAGTGATCGATGTCCTTCTGCTACGTACTAGTTCCTTAACGCAGAGGGCACCTAGTTCCTTAACGCAGAGGGCATGCTTCGGCTTTGCATTGCTAGTGACTTTTGAGGACTGTCCCTAGCGACCAGTTTGATCGATTCTTTTATTTAGAACAAAATGAATCAGACAGGTAATTACTTTTCATGCTCATACCTCGTTAAAACTCCATAAAAATCTAGTGGGAAAAATTTAGAGAAAGAGTATATGATGCATGTTATTCTGCGATGCACGAATTGCCTCATTAAAAACATTAGTCAAGAAATTTTTCAAAAACTCGTCAAGGGAAAAAGAGTACAATTCACCCAATTTCATTCAGTCTTCAGGACTTATTCTTTTGGGTACTTGATCTTTGTGATCAAGATTTACTAACGGGCTTGAAAGAATTTTCCTCTGAATTCTGCACTTCTCTAAGTCTCATCATTCCAATTCCTCACACACACCTTTCAAAACTAGATGTAGGGAGTGACTTAGTGAATAAATCTGCCAGATTTTCACATGACTTAGTATGCAGTACTTTAATCTTGTCCATCTTTTGCAATTCATGAGCATTGAAAAGCTTGGGATTGATGTGCTTTGTGAGATGACTCTTCATATAACCCATCTACACTTGTGCAACGCAAGCTGCATTATTTTCATAGATAATTGTGGGGGTTTGCACAATGTTCATTCCACATGACTGCTGGATGTGGTGAATCATTCGTCGAAGCCAAGCGCATTCACGTGTGGCTTCATACATTGCTATAATTTCTGAGTGGTTCGTTGAAGTCATTATGAGACTTTGCTTGGATGATTTCCAGGAAATTGCAGTTCCACCACACAGAAATATATAGCCTGTTTGTGACCTTGCGGTATGTGGGTCAGACAGATACCCGATATCTGTATAGCCAATCAAGTTCAGATCTTGATTTTTTATGTAGAACAATCTAAGGTCCTTACTTCCTTAGATATATCAGAAGATGTCCTTTATGCCCTGGCAATGCCTTTTGGTAGGCTCTGCATTGTACCTTGCTAACAGGTTTACGGCAAATGCGGCAAATGCAATGTCCGGTTTAGTGCAGTTTGCTAAATACATAAGTGCTTTCACTGTACTTAAGTTTGGGAATTCCGGTCCCAGAACTTCCTCCCCCTCTTCCCTAGGTCGGAAAGGATATTTTCTTGCTGTAAAGACCTCGCGATCATCGGTACTTTCGATGGGTATGCCTTCTCAAAGCCAAACATTTCTAACACCTTCTGGATGTAGGCCGACTGATGTACTAATATTCCTTCAGGGACATGCTCAAGCTGCAAGCCTAAGCAGAATTTGGTCTTGCCCAATCTTTCATTTCAAATTCTGACTCCAAGTAGGAGCTTGCTTCTTTTATGTCTTCCATTGTCCTGATGATATTTAATATCATCTACATACACTGAGATTATACAAAATCCATTATGAGATCGTCGTATAAACACACAGGGACAGTCTTCATTGTTCGTGTAGCCTTTCTTGCAGAGAAAGTTGCTCAAGCGATTATACCACATTCTTCCAGATTGCTGAAGTCCGTACAGGGATTTTATGAGCTTCACACTGTATAAATTTCTATTTGCTCTGTCTTGGTTCGGGAGAGGAATTTCTTCAGGAACCTTCATATAAATTTCCAAATCCAAGTTTCCAAAAAGGTATGTGTTGTAGGGGTGGCCCCCACCTAAGCCCAGCCACCCTGTTAGGAGATTGTAAAGCCCAAAGATAGGACATATATAATGACATAAATGCCCTTGTGAGGGATACTTGGGTGTAAGAATATAATTGTAAAACACTCCCCGTGTGAATATATATGTGCCATCCAGGCCATGGGAGAGGCCATAAGCATTGCTCACCTAACTCTCCACTACCATACTCTCTCTGTGCTTGGTCTGTAACCACAATAGTTGGCGTCGTCCGTGGGGACGACAAGAGCAAGCTCCAAGATTCGAAGAAGGATGGCACCAAAGAAAACTTCATCATCGGCGGCGGAGAAGAAGAAGAGGGGTGTGGCGGAGACACGTGTCAGTACCAGGGCATCGGCATCGGCAGATGCGGGCGCGGATGTCGACGCCAGCGTCGCGGCTGCTAACGTCGACGCTCATGGCGCGACGATCGACCCCTCCACTGGCGCAGCGCTGGCACCGGCAGCATCGATCGGGGTGTTGGGAGTAATGACGCTGACGCCCGCGCTACCACGACTGCTGCCTCCATGCCCGGCACGGGAACGGTAGGTGGCTCCGGCGGCAACGTCGGCCTCATCACTGACCCCAAAGTCCATCGCACCGACGTGCCGAGCAGCTCTAGAGCGCGCGTCGTGGTTGCTGCCAACCCACCAGCAGCAACCACGATAGCGGTGGAGAGCACTCTGCTGGCAGCCATCGGCACGCTCCAGCGGGAGCTGGCAGACCTCCGTGGAGCTATCCGGGACATACAAGAGGCTCGAAGTCAACATGTCCTGCCGGTGGCCACGCTGGAGCCCACGCCAGAGCGGGCGGACAGCCGCGATGCCCCAACCTCCAGTCGCATCCAGCTGCGCCTCGTAGATCTGAAATCACCCCTCTTCACGGCCCTGCAGCAGTCGGCATGGCCAGAGGGCTTCAAGTTCCCCAACGCCATCGAACCATAGAAGGGCGACACGGACCCTCGGGAGTTCGTCCGCGTGTATGAGACTGCCATCGAAGCCGTAGGCGGAGACGACGCGACCAAGGCGAAGGGGCTCCCCCTCGCATTGCAGGGAGTGGCGCTCTCTTGATTTTTCACCATAGAGCCGAACTCTATCTATGCGTGGGAACTACGTCGAGCGTGTCAACGCGGATCAACTCTTCGCCGTCAAGCAAAACCCTCGAAGAAACTGTGGGAGTACTTCAAGCGCTTTGCTAAGGTACGCTGCCAAGTTAAGGATGTCAATGAGATAACCATTATCAATGCAGTAATGCATGGCCTCCGCTCGGTGTCGTTGGCCAAGTACAACGCGCGCAAGCCAATTAAGACAGTCGCGAAGCTCTTCGACAAGATGGAAGAGTATGCGTAGGCGGAGGAGGACGCGTGGCGGCATAAGGGCAATGAATCCGACACCAGTCAGGCGGAGGACTCGTCACAAAAAGGAGACCCACTGGCAGGGGATGACTCCCCGAGAGGCAAGCGCAAGCAAGAGCCTTCGACAGACACCCCTGAGTGCAAGGATGCCAGGCACAACCAAGGCTCGTCGAGCGGCAAGCCCAAGCCCAAGCGCAGGCAGCGCAGACCCCAGAAGGCCCGATATGTCTTCAAGGACGCCGCCCTCGCCTTTCGCGGGACAGGAAAGCCAGGACTATGGCATGTGGTGTGAGGTGCATGGCCGTGGCGACCATTTCACACGAACATGCACTGCCATCGTGGCACTGCGACAGACGACCGCCAGGGATGGAGCCCTGGAAGCAGCGTCCCCCGGCGTGGCCCACGTGCAGTAGCCACAAGAGAGCCCTCTATGAACTCAAGCCCCCCTGGGGGCCCAGCGCCGAGTCATCAACGTCATCTCCAGAGGATCCTCACTAGAGGCCTCCTCGACGCAAGCACCTCAGAGGGTGGCACACTGTGAAATCACCTTCACGCTTGCCAACGCCCAGGGCGTGGAACTCCCCCACCAGGATCCCTTGGTCATCCAGACCGCCATTGCAGGCTGCGATGTCAAGTGTGTTCTGGTTGACGGGGGCAGCTCCGCGAACATTCTGTTCGCGGCGGCCTTCGACCAGATGGGGATCCCCCGGAGTCGCTTGGGTCTCTCGGGAACCCCGCTCCAAGGCTTCGGGGGTCGGCCGCTGAGGGCGTTGGGCCAGGTACGCCTCCAAGTATTCCTTCGCCAAGGCAACAACGCTAGGAGCGAAGACGCCACCTTTGATGTCGTCCACATCCCGAGCCTGTACAATGCCATACTGGGGCGTCCGAACCTCAACTCCTTCGGGGCGGTCCTGCACCACGACTTCTTATGTATGAAGCTCCCGGGCCCGCAAGGCGTCATCACCATCTTCGGTGACCAAGACCTCACTCGGCGTATGGAGTTTGGTGCTAGGGGCCCGCGCCGCAAGGTGCACATCCTTGCCAAATCAGAGGCGGACACATCGTCTGCTCCGGGATGGATGCCTAAGCCCCGGCCGGAGGGTGGGGTCAAGAGGGTGCCTCTCTGTAACATCCCAAAAATTCGCTTTCTGAAAAAATTAATTTTAAATTAATTATTTGAACTTTATTTGGATTTATCTGAATTTTATTTCAAAATCTAAACCAAGAAAATGTATTTTAAATATATTATTAAAGCCAAAAAGTGTTCATTTTATTTTTTTTTTCAACCTTCCTTAAATTTTATATAATTTGTGAGAATTTTTTGGAATTCAAAATCATATTTTAAAAGTTGAAAAGTATTTTATAAAATTATTAAAAGAAAATTTGAATTTAAAAATATTTTTCCTAAGTCTAAAATAGCTCCAGGAATATTCTATGAATTTTCTGGAATTTTTAGACATTATTTACTATTTTCTAAGTAATTATAATGTTTCTAGTATTTTTTGAAAAGCTAATCCGAAAATTAAAATCAATTTAATTTCAGGGTGACACGTGTTCGGCCTGGATTCAATCTACCCTTTTCCCTTGATCTAATCTGAGCCTTTCATCCACACTTAAACCCCAATGGCCGAGATTGCGCCACGTGTCATCAATCCGACCGCACGTACCCCTTCATCTCTCCCTCTCTCACCGACGCGCGGGCCCCACTTGTCATCTCTTTCTTCTACCTCTCCTTCTTCTTCCTCTAGCCCTCTCTCTCCTTCTCCATTGAAGCCGCATTAGCGCTCATAAATCCGGCCGTTCCTTCCACATTAACTCCTGATTAAGTGTGCGTTTGAATGCCCTAATCACTCCCCACTAAACCACCGGCCGTTTCCCCTTTAAACCCGAAAAACCGCCGGCCCCCATTCACTCCGGCAAGCTCTAAACCGCCGGCCGCTCCTCTCCCATTTCCCACCTATAAATTCCTTCTCCCGAGTCCGGATTCTCTCCTTTAGACTTCCCTCTTCTCGCCGCCCCTTCTCCCCTCCTCACCCGAGCCCCCACGCCACTGGAGCCTGCCGCCCCAAGCGCCTTCTCTCCTCTCGCCGGCCGCCTCCAGTCTGTTAGTGATATGCCCTAGAGGCAATATGGAGATGTTATATATCACATACTATGTTTATGATGCATTACTTTGTTCCTTGAAATAGACATTATCATTATTGATCAATGAGTATGTGACTTATTCATGTGACTCTTAATGCTAAAATGTTGCTATTTCTAAATGATCCCGGATCATATATCATATGAGGAACAAATATGATTCAAAGATCAGCATATGTATTGATTGATGATCATGTCTCATGGATCATGGTATGGTGATACCAAATCAATAATATGGACATGTGTTAGTGAACATATGTTGGATAGACCCGCCATGAGACACTACAGAGATTCCATGTGTCATCAGTTGGTCTCAAGTAGTGTTTATGTAGAATCCTTAGACTTGAGATCATCATGGTTCCCAACATGCGTAGTAGCTTATTTTGGGACTACTAAACACTACTCCGTAACTGGGTAGTCATAAAAGTAGTCTTCGGGTTTGCCATGAAACATGTAGTGGGATATGAATGATCAAGATAGAATTTGTCCCTCCTTATGGGAAAGATATCTCTGGGCCCCTCGATGTAATGGATTATGAAAGCGCATGGCCATGCCAAGGTGATTTTGGAGTCAATCACAAGTTTATAATCCATCACGGAATCGAGAGAGTGATTGAGCTATTAAGAGGATGACACAGGTCTCGCCTTGAGCTCAATCTATATCGTGAGGCAAAGGGATTCGTACATGAGAACATTACAGGTTTAGCCGATATGATCTTTACGTATACTTTGGGGTTAATATGTCTTACTAGAGGCCGCTATTAACAGGGTGACCGGAAAGGCGTTTCCGGGTCGCGACCAAGTATACATGAACCTATAGGGTCACACACTTAACGGGTTGGAATACTAATTCGAATATGATTTGGATGTGGGCTCAATTTGGATAGACATCCGAGTAAACTCCTATTGGGCCTCGGTCTACAAGGCCCAAGTGAGGAGGTATATATATATATATATATATATATATGGTGGCGAGGGGCTGAGGGGTATACGTGCTTCTGTTAATCCCGAGCAAAAACCCTAGCCGCCACCTCCCGAGCCAAACCCTAGCCGCTCACAAGTGCTAGTACACTCGCGATCGGCGTTCCAGCCCCGGACGTGTGGATACCGGTGGAGGCACTGCTCGTTGTGGTGTTGATCGGCATCAACAACCTACAGATTGAATCTGTTCGTGGTGTGGTTAATTGCGTGGAGGAGACGACCTGTTCGGGACGATTGGCTAATTCCACTAATACCTCGACGCGCGTGGTTGGATCGGCTTCTCCAACTCTTCTTCATTGCAAGGCGTCTAGTGGTAACGATCCATGATCCTCCTAAGCATGATGTCCTTGTGTGCGCGGTAGAAAAGTTTTGTTTTCGCTCGTAGCCTCGCGCAATCCTTCTGATCTTCCCGACCACCGCCGCCGAGGGACCCCACCGCCGCCGCCTCCTCTACCCGCTGCCTCATCGCACCACCGCCGGGCGCCGTGCGCCGCGAAGGCCGCCCGCCGCATCGCCGTGCGCGCCCGCCGCGGCCGGTGCCACGTCGGCTGGCCCGTGCCCGCGTGGTTACCGCACGTGTGCTGCGTGGCGCCACGTTGGCCGGGTGTGCCACCTCGGCCACCGCTGCGGTTCGTGGACCGGGTCCACGGTAGATCGGGCCCACATGTCCGAAATTTTCGAATTTCAAATTTTGCTGATGTCGTAATTATGATTTTTCAGTACAAAAATATATCAGCAAAATAGTCTTTTCTTTTTTCTTCTAATTAAATCTTTCGGAAGCCATAACTTTCTCATTTTAACTCCAAATTGAGCCGTTCAAATTTCTAAATTTTTCTAAAATCATAAACTATCGAAAAATACACTCTTTTTGAATTTATGTGTATTTATTTGTTTTGTTTGTTTTGTCTTTTCGCTCGTAGAACCCGTCGTTGTCGAAGACTTCTTCGCACCGCAGCAAGAAGATCCAGACAGTGTGCAAGTAGGCAAGTCTCCTTTGAACATTTTGCACCTATGTTTGAGAAATGCTTTTGACTATTTTAAATTTATGTGCATTGCTATTTACATAGAACACTAGTTTCTGACCTAGCATATCAGTTAAAACCAATTATTGATATGTCCTCGATTGAAGTTGAATGCCATGTACCTTTGTAACCCTAGGATCACCTTTGTCTCAATAATGAGAGTGTTATAATTCTTTGTTAATATTAGAATGGTAGTAAAATGCTTAGTCATGCTATTTAACTTTTGTAACCTTGGAATGGGAAATTATATTTCATTAAACTAGTCTTTGTATTTGGAGATCAGTAGCGATTGGTGTTGCCACTGTTCTTTTAAAATAAAATAAAATGTGAAAATTGTTTTAGACCAGGGCGGATGGTTAGATTGGAATGGTGCGGTTAGCAATTTTGTAAAGTGTATGTTCTGCCCTAGTCGATTAAGGACCGACTCTTGTGATTGTCCAGACTGAGCATTACCGTGCAACCCTAAGTCTATATGGGTATGACCTAGCTGATTAACTTATGATAGTCTAGTTTAGGTGCCACCAGTGGAAAGTGGGTGCCAGGGATTTACCATACTCATATGGTGCAAGAGGGGGCTTCCGATTGGGTGGATTTAACCCTTCAGCGGTGAAACCTTAGCGGGTGGTGTCTAGCTAAACTAGAGTGAGGTAAAGGCTTTGTGATATTTTATCTGGATCTCATGCCAAAGGAAGCCTGGTGACTGTTAGGATAACTTATCTCTTGGGGGTAAAGTTGTACATCCTCTGCAGAGTGTCAAACTATTCGAATAGCCGTGCCCACGGTCAAGGGCGGTCAAGGAATGCATTCACATGGTAGATCTTTGTTTTTGGTTTTAATTTTAAAGCTTTTGGTATCTCGAGAGTGGAGGAAACTCTCAGAAGGGTATCCTGGCGGTTGGAGCCAGTGTGGGTGGATGGAACCCGTAGTTTTAAACTTTAACAGTTAGAGCTGGTTAATTAGTGTTGGTGGATAGAATGTTCACTATAAAATACTTATTATTTTCAGTTAAAAAAATTACTTTATTAAATTAATGCCTTCAAAAATATTTAATGGTATTTGAAATAAAATATTGCTTTGTGCAAAAGAACCATATAACCCTCCTTTGTCAAGCCTTGCATCAACTACATTTTTCCCAAGACTTGCGGAGTACTTTATGTACTCACATGCTGCACTAAAATCAACTCAGAGGAATATGAAGCTCAAGAGGGAGACTACGACTACTTCGCTTGCGGATTCGACGAAGGATTCCCGGAGTACTAGGTTGCGCTTCCCCAGTCAATTGCCTGTGGCGTATTGATGGGTTTTCACCAGATTTACTTTTGCTTCCGCTGTGTTTTGTGAGTGTGTGAGGTCTTGAAACCTCAGTTGTAATAATGAGACCTTTCGGTCTGTACACTTTATTATTGTAATAAGCGTTGTTGGTTATGTAATCATCACTGTTTGACTGTGTGCACTAGCTTTGATCTGGGACTAGTGCTGTAATACACAGAGGGTCTGGATTCGGAAATCCGGGGTCCCAACACTCTCCAAGCCGAAGGTCAGTTCGTGTACATTGGCGAGGGCCTTCTGTCGGAGGTGGAGCAAGACTTGCTCCGGGTTCTCCGGGACAACGTGGATGTCTTCGCATGGTCCCCAGAAGACATTAAGGGCGTGGACCGCACCCTCTTCGAGCACAACTTGGTGGTCCGCCCCGAGGCCAAACCGGTCAAGCAGAGGCTTCGGTGCATATCCATCGACCGACAGCAAGCATCTAAGGTGGAGGTAGCGAAGCTTCTCCAGGCCGGAGTCATCCACGAGGTCCAACATCCGAACTGGCTTGCCAACTCGGTGCTGGTAAAAAAGGCCAGGGGCGCCTGGCGTATGTGCATCAACTTCACCGCCCTTAACAAGTCGTGCTCGAAGGATGACTACCCCTTGCCGCGCATAGATCAGCTGGTGGATGCAACCGCGGGATACGAGCTCATGAGCTTCCTGGATGTATACTCTGGTTACCACCAGATCTACATGGCCAAGGATGACGAGAACAAGACCAGCTTCATCACGCCGATTGGGACATACTGCTTCGTCAGGATGCCCTTTGGCTTGAAGAATGCGAGGGCCACATTCACCTGCCTCATCACACTAGCATTGGCCCTCCAGCTCGGGAGGAACGTGGAGGCTTACGTCGACGATGTGGTCGTCAAAACCAGGCAGCTCGCTTCCCTCGGTCAGGATCTCCAAAAAACCTTCGACAACCTCAGGAGAGCAGGCATCAAGCTCAATCTGGACAAGTGTGTCTTCGGCGTGCAAGCAGGCAAGCTCCTGGGCTTCCTCGTGTCTGGGCGCGGCATCCAGGCGAACCCCGATAAAGTTGACGCGATCCTCGCTATGGAGCTGCCTAAGATGACAAGGGAGGTCCAGAGGCTCGCTGGCCGCATGGCCACACTGAGCCGCTTCCTGTCTAGGGCAGCGGAGCGGGGCTTGCCTGAGAGACCATGTGGAGGTGTCCCCATGTTTGTGATGAGTAATTGACTCGCGTTCTGGAAAGTTTGAGTTTGATTTGGTTGGTTCGCGCCAAGTTGGTGCTTGGTGTAGTCTGGTTTAGTTGGACTTGATCAAACGTGGTCGGACATGTTTAGGACGCTTGTTCCTTTTCTCGATCGGTTCTTCGGGTTATTTTATGTTTGAGTATGTTTCACTGATGCTAATGTTGATTATGCTGTTTCGAGCGGTGCTATGTGACGGTTTGCTTGTTTGTGTGGCTGCAGGACTTCGAAGCTAGGTCATGGTGAGGTGTAGGAGAACCGGGACTAGGCACAGGAGGTGTTAAGGTCTAGACGGTAGGAGACGTCGAAGATGATCGAGGCTGCTGAGGTGGTTGCAAGACGGGAGATGAGAAACTGGAGCCGGAGCTACCGGAGGTGAACACGACGGGCAACAACGAGGAGGACTGGGACTAGGCTCAGGGAGGAGCTGAGGTCCAGACGGTCAGGATGCCGGGTGTAGTCGTGTGCAGCGGAGCGTACCGGGACTAGGCTCAGGGAGGAGCTGAGGTCCAGACGGTCAGGATGCCGGGTGCGGTTGTGCGAGGACAGGAGGCTTCCGGGAAGGTGCTTGAGGGGCAATTTGGTAAAATTGACTTAGGCCCGAGGAAGAGGTTTCGGTTGAAGCTAATGGGTTGAAGACCCGGGAGTAGAGTTTGGAGTGATGTCGGAACCCGGAGTAACGACTCCTGGATCCTCTGTGTAAATCGCACTAGTCCAGGATCAGCTAGTGCACACAGTTACAACAAAGATAATAACCAAGCACAAATAACTCAATATATTAAATAAAGGGGTACAGCCTTATGGCCAAGTCTTACATTAACGCCCATTGGCAAAATAAATAAAGGAAATAATTGCGGAAGCAAACTGATAAATAGCGAAGCCCAAGCCTGCCCACAGGTAAACGATAGTAAGACGCGGCCTATTCGTCCAGATCTTCACCGTGGTTGACGTCTTCCTTCTCTGTGTGGAAAAAGCAAGGTGAGTACAAACTTGTACTCCGCAAGTCACCCGGGAAAATGCAACATAATGATAAAGGCTTCAATTGAAGGCTTATAGGGTTAGTTTGCATAAAACAGCATTTAAGAAATACAATAAGTAGATTGAAATTGCTGAATTTAATACAGTAAGTAAAAACAATACTTGTAGTAGAAAGTAATACCGTCAGTGCAGGCTCCGACCATACACCAACCTATTCACGAGCATCCCACCCGGACCATCTTTTCCAAAAGCCCACGTACGGATTCTATCCATCCACACGCTTTCACTGCACCACTCTGATGAATTCCATCCATTCACCAGATTTCAATCTCTCACGGATTCCATCCATCCGCAAGGTTTTCATCAACATTTTAAAAAAATAAAGTCTAATCCATGAAAAACTTTTACTCAGCATGCCCATGACCGTGGGCACGGCTATCCAGGATAGGTTTTACACTCTGCAGAGGTTGTACAGCTTTACCCACAAGACACGATCATCCCATATTGCCACCGGGTTACACACTTCCTTAGGTGTGCGGCGAGGAGTCGTGACAAGGCCTTTACAATGCAAAGCCTTCAACCTGGTCGAGCCAACTCTAAGGTTTCACCCCAGTAAGGAATCCACCAGACCGGGACCCCCTCTTGAGCCTAGACGAGACTTCTCATGGCTTAACCACGCTCGTCCAAGTGAGACTTCACATGGCACCAACCACGCTCACTTTCAACCTACAACTTGACTCAGGTTGGGACTTCACAAATTATTCAGCCAGGGCTGTCCCATACCAGCCATGTGGTAGTACGATTAGGGCTTTGCAACAGTAGCTCACAGACCGGTCCTTAATTGACTCAGGCCCAACCACATACCCCCGTGCATGACAATCAACCACTGCGGCTCCAACCAACAGGGCATGCCTGCACCCACCACTCTAACCAATTGCCTAAGTCTAAACCAGTTTTGATATTTTGTTTGCAAAATAATTCATCAACCTCCTTGACTCACCAAAGTCAAGAGTACATAACATTTTATGTAAAAAGGGTTATCATTTTATGTGAAAAGGTATCCTAAAAACAAATAATATAACTTCGCAGGGCTAAGCATTTGAATAAACTCTCTAGCCAACACTAATGTATTAACTAGAGTTTGATCTAAGGTGTCAAGGTATAAGGTATTCAATAACAATGGAAGAAATAACAAGTAGGCAATAACTAAATTTAAAACTGAATTGAAATACGTTGAATAAAAATATGCATGCAATATAATTTCAATCAACATAATTTTATTTTAAAAACTAGGATCAACATGATCAAGGAGGGTGACTTGCCTTGCCCTTCAAATTGGTTCAAACCTTCGTCGTCGAATTTTTCCGAATCGTCGAAGTCTATACGTCAAAATAACCCACCAAAAATAAATTCAAATTAAATTCAAATTGACTTCAAATATTTGAATTGAGGCTAGAAATGGATAGAGGGGAATTTTTGATGAATTTAGAAATTTTAATGGGCCAAATCGGAGTTAGAACGAAGGAGAACGAGCTCCGGGAAGTTTGAAAAGGGAGAAAATGGAAAAAGAGATTTTCTGGAATTATTTTTCTATTGAAAAGAGATTTATGATGTCAGCCTTGCGTCAGTCGGGGATTTTTGAATTTCGGCCGCTTTATTTTTCAACGGGAAAAAGGGGGAGGGGCTGACAGTGGGCCCTCGGTCCATGGACCGAGTCCACGGGAAAGGGGGTGGCCGACGTGGCACGGGGCTGACGGGGCAGAGGGAGGCCGAGATGGCGCCACCTGGCGGACACGCGGCGCCCACGTCAGCGCCAGCTGCTGATGTGGCTAGGCCGGCCGGGGAGGATTTCGGGCCCGGGGGCTCGCCAGCGCACGCGCGCGGCGGCGGCGGCGAGGAGCGGGAAGGAGAGGCTGCGGGAACTTGGCACTACTCGCGCGGGTCCGACGGTGGGCGGAGGGCGGCGACGAGGAGGAGGGCGGCGGCTCGGGTCTCACGCGGCGGCGGCGCTCCGGCGGTGGAAAGGCGCGGTCACGGGGCGGAGGAGGTCGGGGGCGACACGGGGAAGCTCGGGGTCGAGCCGGCCGGGCGCGAGGGGGAGCGAAGTGACCGGAATTCCTCGTCAGAGGAAGAGGGCGGCGGCGGCGGCAAGAGCGCACGGGCACGGGGCTCTCGGGTGGCGGAGAAGGGGAATGGAGGGTGGCAAGAGGCGGTGCGGGGAATTCCGAAGCCGGGGAGGGGCTTAAATAGGGGCGAGGGGGAGCGGGGTGGCGTGAATCGGTCGCCGGAGTGGGCGGCGGTTGCGGGCGGTCGGCACGGATTTGGGGGAGAAGGTGGGCGCGGCGGCGGGAAGGAGAGGGGCGCGTGGGCGCGGGTCGTGCGGGAGGGGTTGGGGAGAGGGTGGCGCACGCGGGAGGTGGGGGAGAGGCCGGGAAGGGCGGGGCGGCCGGTTGCATGCGGCGGCGGGTGCGAGAGGAAGGAGGAGGCCGCGGGGAAGACGGGCCTGACAAGGCGGGCCCACACGCAGCGGGAGGCGGAGGCGAGGGTGGCTGCCGGGTGGGGCCGGGAAGGAAGAGAGAGGGGGAAGTGGGCGGCTAAGATGGAGCCACACGGAGAGAGAGAGGGGAATCGGGTGGCCGAGAGAGGAGGCGGGTGGACGGGCGTGATGGGCCGGGGGGAGCGACGTGGCGGGGATCAGGGGCAGCCACGTGGCGGGCAGGGGAGAGGGGAAGGCGGGATGTGCGGTGGATCCGGGCCGTCCACGCGGCGGCCGGAGGAGGGGGAGGGGTTTCTATTATTTTTTTCCGAATTTGATTTCCAATTTTCAGAAATGCCTAGAAAATCCAAATAAGCTCAGAAAAATATGAAATAAACTCCAAAATTTCCATCAAAATTCATAGAATCTCCTGGACATATTTTGGACTTACTAAAATTATTTCCAACTAATGTTGGTATTTAATTTTTATACTTTAAATACTTTTTTAATTTTCCAAAATACATTTTCAAACTCCAGAAAATCCAGGAAACCAAATAAAAGCAAAATAACTCCAAATAATTAATTTGAAATAGGATTTATATAAAATCAAAATATCATTTTATTTAATAATAATTTTAGGCTTTTCTGAAAATGCTTTTCAAATCCAGCTTTTTCAAAAATAGAAAATTCAGGGCAAATACAAATTTAAAATTAGGCACAAAAATACTTGTTTCAATTTAAGTTTTATTCCATTTTATTTTTTATTTTTTTTATTTTAGCAAAAATTTGGGATGTTACAAGTGATGTGCTTGTTTCCCTCCAAAATTTGGTTGTAAGGGTTTTGGTCTGGAGAGGTGTTGGGCAGGGAAGCCCTTTTTCTTATTTCCTGGCTTGGATGAGAGTCATTGAGTGGAGAGTGGTTGACTCTCCTTGATTTGCTATTTGGGTGTGATCTCCTTCTATATGTAGTGGGAGTTGGCAGTGCAGGAAAAATCAAGCAGCAGGAAGCAGTGTGGTGTTCTTCCTCTCGTGTGAGTTGCTCTGTTGGGAGTCGAGTGTATGAGCTCTCTCAGGATGTGAGGGTTCTTGCCTTGTTCCTGTGTGAATTGTGTATGGTTGAGTAGTGTGTGTTCTGGCTATGTTGGCTGTGTGTGTGCGTGAGTTCATCCCAAGTTGAATCATGTAGTGTGAAATGGCATGAACTGGATGTAAGCCTCACAATGAAATCATTCATGTCTTCTCCTCAATCCTTGAGTTGGTCTCTCTGTGCTGAGATGATTCTGTTTATCTATTCTAATCCCTCTGAGGTTTCTGGTTGATGTTTGCCTTCTGGTCTTCTATTTCATTATGTTTTGCCTGAAGTGTTTCTCTTCTCAGAACTGGGATCCTCTCTTTAAGCCATCTTGGCAAATTATCTCCCGAGAGCAAAAAGCTAAAACATATGTATTTTTCTCCAAGATTTGTTTGCTGCAACCTTGCTCTGTTTTTAGGGTTTCACTATTTGTGTGAGCAGAGGATTTGTGCTCTCCGACTTTCTCAGTGAAATGTCTGCTCTAGGGCCGTGTTTTCTCTTTGAGAAGTCATTTTCTACTGTAATCCTGAGACTCATGAGCAAAAGGACTCAAGAATCACAAGCCATTCGAATCTTGGCCTCTTCCTCTATTTCCGAAAAAACTAGGGTTTACTATTTGTGAAGGCAGAGCAAGTTTGAGTTTTGATTTTCTTTATGAAAAGTGTTTTGGATTTGAGTTTTCTTGCTGCAAGGATATTCCCTGTTGTGATCAAAAGGCTCTTGAACAAACATCTTGAGAATCACAAAGCTATTCAAGCTATTTGGAGTTCAGTCTCTATTTTCGGTCTGCTCCTACTTAGTTTATTTCTTTGCCGAACTTCTCCTTTCATCTGTTTCTCCATTTCAGAGGTTGGTTGGCTATTTAGTTTTTTCATTGGCCTGAAATGAGCAGTGAAAGATCGGGAATTACTGTATTTCGGTTCAGCAAGCAGTATTTACTGTGCCGACACACTTCAGTCCACTGCTTTCTTTTCTTGCTCTGACTGTTCTCTGCTAAAGTAGATTTCTCCTCTCTATTTCCGACAACAGAAGTAGTCTCTGTTCTTGTTTACTTTAAGTTGGTCGCCAGTTTGCTCTCTTCAAGCTATTCGGTTTATTTCAAGCTGAAAATTGAGTTATTTGTCTCAAACAGATTCTTTTCTTAGCTATCTTGATCTCTGGAGGAAATTTCTAGCCAAACTACTTGATTCCTGTTTTGTCTTCACCGATCAACTTGTTGTCAGTTTGCAGATTTTCAGTCGGCTGTGTGTTTTCAGTTTCTGTGCCGGTTCTTTTCAGTCTGTCTTGTTCGGCTTCGTTCAGAATGCCTGACGTTTTCATTTTCGGCTGGTTTGCTGTGTGTTCAGTTTTCAGCAGCTTCATTTTCTGTGTTTCTCTTCTCCTTTGATTCCCTTTTGCCTTTCTGTTGGATTTTGGCATCGAGCACTCTGCCGTATCTGTTCTCTTATGTTTTTTTATTCGGTCTGCTCTTGTCTCTCAAGGAACTGACCCGAGAAGCACAAACTTTTTCAGTGTTTTGATTCGGTGGTCATGCAATTGTTCTCTGTTCTCGCTTCTTCACAAAAGTTTCAGTGCTACCTGTTTTCAATCGGTCCCTCTATGGTTCGGACTTCAATGTAGTCTGAAATTACTGCATTGTCTGTTTTTCGTTTAGACAGTACAGTATCTACTGTGCAATCTGTTTTCAGCGATTGGTTCTCTGTTGCAAGCTGCTCTCGACAGAGGGCTTTGATCTATTTTGAGTTGGCATTCAACCAATTTGTCACAAACAGTTATTCTCTCGATTGAGTAGATCACAGGAGAGGGTTTCCAATCGATTTGTTTGATCTCTGTGTTTGACAGCTCTGGATTGCTTTCGCCAAGTTTGCTTCACTCTTTTTGTCGATCTGGCCTTTGGCTCTTTAGTGAAGCTGTCAGTCTGAGTTTGGTTTTCTAATAAGCATTCATCTTCTGTCTTCATAGCTATTATAGCTATCGGAGAAGAAGTAAATGTGGATACTTCGGAGCGATTTTTGAAGGCACCGTTCACCCCCCTCTGTTGCCATTTCTGATCCTACACTGCCATTCTTCAAGACCCTTCGCGGATGCGACGGGTTCCACTGGGATGACGACTGTGCGAAGGCCTTCGACGACCTCAAGAGGCACCTCGCAAGCCTCCCCACTTTGGTCGCCCTAGCGCCAGAGGGTCCCCTCCTACTTTACCTCGCCGCTACAACAACAACGGTCAGTGCCGTCCTTGTCCTCGAGGAGGGCGCCCTTCAGCACCCCGTATACTTCGTCTTCGAAGCCCTCCAGGGCGCCAAGATGCAGTATACAGAGCTAGAGAAGTTGGCATACGCACTGGTCATGGCCTCGAGAAAGCTCCGGCATTATTTTCTAGCCCATCCAATCACGGTGCCAGCCTCATTCCCTCTGGCGAAGATGCTACATAACAAGGAGTCCACGGGGCGCATCGGCAAGTGGGCAGCCGAGCTCGCACCTTTCTCCTTGACTTACGCCTCGCGAAGAGCGATTAAATCCCAAGTGCTTGCGGACTTCCTCGCGGAATGGACTCCGTCGGCCCAGCACGTCCAACAGCCAGAGGACCCAATGTGGATGCTCAATACCGACAGAGCCTTCGGCGCTTCAAGCGCGGGTGTGGGCGCGGCGCGTTGGGCACTACACCGGAGGGGCACCGCTTGCTGTACTCGACGTGCCTTGGATTTTCGGCCACCAATAATACGGCCAAGTACGAGGTGCTGCTCTTCAGCCTCGCGAAGCTCAAAGCTCTTGGTGCACGCCGGGTCCTTGTCTGCACCGACTCATGCTTGGTGGCGGGTCATGTGGACAAGTCTTACCAAGCCAAGGACCCTGAACTGGCCAAGTACCTGGCGGCCGTAAGAGCGAAGGAGCAACACTTCCTCGGCTTCACGGTCAAGGCCATCCGCCGCATGGACAACGAACAAGCTGACATCCTTGCAAAGGCCGCCAGCCAGCAGCTTCCCCTCCTCGAGGGAGCATTCTACGAGGTCCTGCCCACAGTGACCATTGCCCAGGACAACCGCGACGTGGCTCTCGTCCACCAAATTGCCTAGTAGGGTGACTGGCGGGAGCCCATCTATGGTTTCTTGCAGGGCATCGTGGAGCCAGACGACCCCCTAGAGCTCCGGCGCCGGCAGCATCGTGCAAGATCTTTCCAGGTGCTCGATGGTGTACTCTACAAAAAGGGAGTCTACGCCCCACTTCTACGATGCCTTTCTCGCGGGACTCTACAGCTCGCACATTGCGCCGAGGTTGCTAGTTGGCAAGGCATTCAGGCACGGTTTCTACTGGCCAACCGCCATTGCTGACACGCAAGACCTCGTGCGCCGGTGCCAAGGCTGCCAATGGATGGGGTGGGTCATCCGCAGACCCCCGACGAGCTTACAATCTATTCCCTCAGTATGGCCACTTGCACGGTGGGGCATCGACGTCGTTGGGCTACTTCCCCGGGCCCCGGGGGACCTCTGGTTCGTTGTAGTCACCTTGGAGTATTTCTCCAGGTGGCCAGTGGCTGTCGCTCTGGCCAGGATAAACTCTGCGGCCATGCAGCGCTTTCTTTGGCAGAACATCATATGCCGCTTCGAAGTACCTAGGGAGCTCACAGTGGACAATGGTCTGCAATTTGACTCCGCCCCATTCAAGAAGTTCTGCGACAGTATGGGCATCACACTCAGATTCGCTTCGGTCGGGCACCCACAGTCCAACGGGGTGGTCAAGCGGGCGAATGACGCCATCTTCGTCGGAGTCAAGAAGCGTCTCGTCGGCTACCAAATGGCAAGTGGCCAAATGAGCTCCACAGCGTACTCTGGTCCCTCCGCACAACGGTGACACGTCCGACGGGATTCACGCTGTTCAAACTCCTCTTCGGTGATGAGGCGGTGACGCCCGAAGAAATTAAGGCTGGCTCGAGCACCTCGTCCAGGTGCCGACGGAGGAGCGCCAATTATCCCTGGATCTTCTCGATGGGGATCGAGTTAGCGCCACCCAGCACATCGCAAAGTACGCGTGTCAGATGGCACGTGCGCGTGACCGCACCGTATACTCACGGGAGTTCCAGCCAGGAGATCTCATCCTCAAAATGGCGCTCCATGCGGACACTGTCGGCAAGTTGGAGTCCAAGTGGGAGGGGCCATACATCGTCGCTGCAGCTTTGCAGCGGGGAGCTTATCGCCTCGCAACGCTGGAGGGGCAGACACTTCGTCACACATAGAATGCAGATAGGCTACGGTGATATTATGTCTAGGGCTGAAGGGAAGCCTGTAGCAGGGTCAGCACCCTACCGGTTGTAACCTGCTCGCCCGCACAAACGGGACATAATAAAGCCAACCGTCTACAAAACTGTCTTATTTTGCGCAAAGATACGTGGAGGCACGCCTCTACGCGCACTCTCCGGAGTATAAAAAAGACACGTGGATGTTGTCCCTACGCGCACTCTCCAGAGTATAAAAAAGACGCGTGGATGTTGTCCCTACGCGCACTCTCCAGAGTATAAAAAAGACGCGCGCGGGACGCCTCCGCGCGCACTCTATGGAGTATAAATAAGATGCGGATGTTGTCCCCGCGCACTCTACGGAGTATAAATAAGATGTGGATGTTGTCCTCGTGCACACTACGGAGTATAAATAAGACACGGATGTTGTCCCTGCGCACTCTATGGAGTATAAATAAGACGCGGATGTTGTCCCCACGCACTCTACGGAGTATAAATATGACATGCGGATGTTATCCCCTGTGCACTCTACGGGGCACAGATAAGGCGCTCGAGCATCTACTTCGGCTAGGCGGCAGCGGAAGGGTAGGGAACGGAGCGCTCGAGCGTCTACTTCGGCAATGCACCGGCTCCACTGCCACCACTTCGAATGGTAGGGGACGGAGTGCTCGAGCATCTACTTCGGCTAGGCACCAGCTCCGCTACCACCACTTTGAAGGTTAGGGGATGGAGCGCTCGAGCGTCTACTTTGGCTAGGCGCCAGCGCCGCTGCCACCACTTTAAAGGGTCGGGGACGGAGCGCTCGAGCGTCTACTTCGGCTTGGCGCCAGCGCCGCTGCCACCACTTTGAAGGGTAGGGGACGGAGCACTCAAGCGTCTACTTCGGCTAGGCGCCAGCTCCGCTGCCACCACCTCGAAGGGTAGGGGACGGAGCGGTCGAGTGTCTACATCGACGACGCATCAGCTCTGCTGCCACCACCTCGTGATGTGGCACCAAGTAGCACTACAACTTTGGTTAGTGCTTGCAGTTCTGTGTATAATGTTCAAGAAGCTTTGAATACGAATTCTGAGGTTTCTAACGTGCACAAAAGACATATTTGGAAAGCTAATGAAGTCTATTTTCCAACGAATCAAACGGCACTTGATTTGGAGCTTCCTACACAAAGTTATGGCAATTTCATTGGATGCTGCACGAGCTGTCCGGAGAGACGCGCGAGACTTGCAAAACATAAAGAGTTCGAGTATTGCAATGCAAGTAAGGGTAAAATCCGACCACACCATGACTTTCTAAGGGTTGAGAAGGATTCCTTTTCAGGTTCCAAACGGATTTGGAAGCCCCTTGAACCAGAAAACAAAATATATAAAGATTTGAAACCGATTCGGACTCGGATTGGGACAGCTGGCAAGACCGATACTAAAACGTCCATAACTTTCACAAACGGAGTCCGATTTGGGCGTTCTTGGACTCGTTGGAAAGCTATTTGGAAGCTCCACATAATGGGCAAGGTGCCAGCCACGAAATCCTCATAGTCAGATCACAAATTAAGAGAGAATCCAGAGGTAGCAGTTTAGGTATTTCCTTTTTAGTTCGTATTGGAGTTTGTTTCGGCCTTAGGCCAAGTAGTGCGTGAGTTGTAATCAAGGCCGTGCATTGTGCACCAATATAAGGCCAGGGCCTTAGCCCCATTGTGACTTAGACTTTGATTTGAGAAATAGAAACCAGAAAATCACCATGGTTTGGTGGCCATTGTTGGCGTGTTCTTGAGATTTCCATCGAGGAATTGCTCTTGGTGTGTTGAATCCAATTGTGGTGTTGGATTCTACTCGCTGAAACTTCGGTTTCTCTACCCTTTGTTCACGTGCTGCGGTGTGCGTGGGAGAAGGCTTATCTTGGAGAGGGCATCCAACAAGGCGTATCGTGAAAGATCAGGGCCAAAGCAACGGGGTTCGGCTAGCTTGCTAGTGGATCCGCATCATCTTGGTATCAGAGCGTGGTTGATCACGGTACGAGGTTGCTGAATTTTTTTTCTTGATGGCGGGTTCTATAAAGATTGAAGATGGCAAGGCGCGACATAATCATGCCGAGCCAATCGGGGAGGTGCCCCAATATGCGGCGTCTTTGCCGCCCGAGGTACGAATTGGATTTGAAGTGACACGTGACTACTTCTTAAGTTGTCACCAGAAGCTTGAAGGCAAGGTTGATGATTTGGGGGTGCGAATTGATGCTTTGACGGAGGAGATACGCAACCAGCCACCACAATTTCAGCATGCTAAACGGGAACCTCAATATCCCGAACGGCGTGCACCATATGAAGACGACGAACACGAGGAGATCTTTGATGGTGCAGCGGGTTTTGCTCCACAACCGCGCCATGCTCGGGACTACCGTGGTGCTGACCGTGGTAGGGACATGCGTGGCAGAGGTGGTGTCGGGTTTGCTCAGCGTGTTGCCGTGGATGATGGAATTGGGTGGATAAAAATTTCTATCCCATCATTTAATGGTAAAGCTGAACCGAGGAGTACTTGGATTGGGAGATGCGTGTCGAACAAATTTTTGACAGCCATCACTATACCGAGGATAAGAAGATTCGGTTGGCGACAATTGAGTTCACTGGATATGCTCTTGTTTGGTGGAACCAATTGTGTCGCGTAGGAGCTCGTCCGATACTTGGGCACAACTGAAGAATATTTTGAGGCGACGTTTTGTCCCAGCACACTACACGAGGACCTTGTACAACCGGCTACAACAACTACGTCAAGGTAATTCTAGTGTTGATGAATATTATAAAGAGATGGAGATGTTGATGATCCGTACAGGGACAGAGGAGCATGATGAGGCTACTATGGCACGTTTCTTTAATGGGTTGAATGAGGATGTGCAAGATAGGGTGGAGATGGTCCATTACTACAACATTCAAGACTTGGTGCATCAAGCTGAACGTGCTGAACAACAATTGAAGCGCAAACAAGCCAAGGGTGGACATGCTAACACTCAAACAAAGTCATGGAGGCGTTCATTACAGCAAGGCGATGATGTGGGTTCACACTCCAAAGTGGCGGCATCAAGCCGTTCAAATGGTGCTCTCTCAAGGGAGGCAAGCAATAGAGGTAAAGAAGCAACTAAAACTGATTCTAGTTTGCCTTCTAATGCTCGTGCTAGAGAAATTGAGTGTTTCAAGTGCAAGGGAAGAGGTCATATGATGCGTGATTGTCCAAATCAACGAAGAGTGCTTCTCAATAAAGACGGCTATGCTTCAACAAGTTCTAGTAGTGATTCTGAAAGTGAAAAATCCGATGATTCCAAAGAAGATGTTGCCTATTGTTATCCAGAGTTGAATGGTGTTAATCTTTTGGTCCGAAAGGTGCAAAGTAAAGAAACTGAAACAAAAGGACAGCGGTGGAGTGTTTTTCAAGCGGAGTGCAAAATCAAAGATAAAGCATGCAAGTTGATCATAGATGGTGGAAGTTATACCAACGTGATTAGCAAAGATTTGGTGTACGCTTTAGGGCTGTCCACGTGGAGGCATCCTCAACCACATCATGTGGAGTGGCTACACAACTCCGAAAGGCTAAAGATAACTCACAAGGTGCGTGTTCCGTTTGTTGTTGGTGACTATGTTGACAAGGTGGATTGCGACGTAGTTCCAATGGATGCATGTGGGTTATTGTTGGGAAGACCATGGCAATATGATCGCAATGCTACGCATGAGGGCCGGTCCAACACATATACATTTGTACATGAGGGAAAGAAGCATGTGTTGAAACCAAAATTGGAGAGTGCTATTCATGTTGATGAAGAAATTACAGCCAAGAAGAAGCAAGCTCTCAAGATTACCCCAAAGCCGAGGACAGCTTTGCTTCAAGGAGGGGAGGATGATGTGGCACCAAGTAGCACTACAACTTTGGTTAGTGCTTGCAGTTCTGTGTATAATGTTCAAGAAGCTTTGAATACCAATTCTGAGGTTTCTAATGTGCACAAAAGACATATTTGGAAAGCTAATGAAGTCTATTTTCCAACGAATCAAACGGCACTTGATTTGGAGCTTCCTACACAAAGTTATGGCAATTTCATTGGATGTTGCACGAGCTGTCCGGAGAGACGCGTGAGACCTGCAAAACATAAAGAGTTCGAGTATTGCAATGCAAGTAAGGGTAAAATCCGACCACACCATGACTTTCTAAGGGTTGAGAAGGATTCCTTTTCAGGTTCCAAACGGATTTGGAAGCCCCTTGAACCAGAAAACAAAACATATAAAGATTTGAAACCGATTCGGACTCGGATTGGGACAGCTGGCAAGACCGATACTAAAACGTCCATAACTTTCACAAACGGAGTCCGATTTGGGCGTTCTTGGACTCGTTGGAAAGCTATTTGGAAGCTCCACATAATGGGCAAGGTTCCAGCCAAGAAATCCTCATAGTCAGATCACAAATTAAGAGAGAATCCAGAGGTAGCAGTTTAGGTATTTCCTTTTTAGTTCGTATTGGAGTTTGTTTCGGCCTTAGGCCAAGTAGTGCGTGAGTTGTAATCAAGGCCGTGCATTGTGCACCAATATAAGGCCAGGGCCTTAGCCCCATTGTGACTTAGACTTTGATTTGAGAAATAGAAACCAGAAAATCACCATGGTTTGGTGGCCATTGTTGGCGTGTTCTTGAGATTTCCATCGAGGAATTGCTCTTGGTGTGTTGAATCCAATTGTGGTGTTGGATTCTACTCGCTGAAACTTCGGTTTCTCTACCCTTTGTTCACGTGCTGCGGTGTGCGTGGGAGAAGGCTTATCTTGGAGAGGGCATCCAACAAGGCGTATCGTGAAAGATCAGGGCCAAAGCAACGGGGTTCGGCTAGCTTGCTAGTGGATCCGCATCACCTCGAAGGGTAGGGGACGGAGTGCTCGAATGTCTACATCGACGACATGCCAGCTCCGCTGCCACCATTTGGAAGGGTAGGGGACGAACTGTTGGACATCTACGGAGCGCTACATCCTACAAGCTAGTCGGAAGTGGGCGCAATAGTGAAAAGCAACAGAGGCATATACCCCAACCAGCCTTTGTTGCATCCATAAGGGAATAATTACACGGATTCGACTAGTACATTTGTGAAGGGCTAAGGTTTGCAAGTGCCTTCGAACGCCTAAGGTCGCTACTCACCCGGCGACACCTTAACATGCCTCTGTGTCGAAGTATCACTCATTGAAGCACGGGTCACCCAGAAGTCCCGGGCCTTCGCCCATGCCCAACGTCGAAGATGCCGCCGGATCATGTGGTCCGAAAGTACTAATCGGCCTCTATCAAACATCTGCCAGGAGCAAAAATAGTATGCATAGTCAGAACACTTGGGGCAATACCATTTCATTCATGCAAAGGGGAGGGGGCCACAGGGCACCAGCTTACAAAAACAGATACACAGCAACGCACGCCTACACACCGGACCCCGGCATCACACCTGTGGGTCCGCGCCGGGCCTAGGGACGGTGACACCATCTTCGTTGCACCGGGCAACTTCGTTGAGCCACTGGCCGAAATTCCCCTCCCTATGCAACATCCGTCGCAGCACTACCTTGGCCGTGCCCTCCCTGACGTAGCCGTAGATCTGGTCGTAGAAGGCCCGGACGGTGGGCCGGATGGCACGGACAGCACTTGACATCACCCCGGCTCTGGTTGGTAGCTCCAGCTGGGGGTCTTCCAGCTCGGCGATGTGCTGGCACCGTCGGTTGTGGAGCATGGCGAAGGCAACGCAAGCACTGGCGAAGCCGCAGTGGTCGCCGAAGGCCTTGGCGCTGTGGAGGGCGAGGCCCGAACCTTCTCCGATTTGCCGAAGCATTCACGGCAGGTCCTCGGGACCAAACGTTACGTTCGGCACATTGACAGAAAGGTCCGTGAGGGCACCCTCCAAAGAGTCCATCGCCACCACGCCGCCACTGATGCGTCTCCCAGGGTCTGGTTCCTCTCTTCAAGGGACGCGGTGAGCTGGGCCCTCTCCTCCTCTAGCGCTGCAATCTGCTGGAGCAGGCCATCACGCTCCTCCGCCGCTGCACACTGGGCCTCCGTCGCAGCATGTTGCACCTCCGCCGATGCGCAATGCGCCTCCGCAGCGAGTATCTACGCATCGGAGACCACCCTCGCGCTTCCCACCTCCAGCAGGAGGATGCGCTCGTCCTTGGTGGCGTGAGCCTCTTCGGCAGCTCGAAGCTCGTCTTCCAGCATCCTCCGCTCGCGGATGCATGCCTCCTCCAGGGCTCGGCTAAGAGCAAGGGTTTGCAAAAATGCGGGTGTTAGTGAAGCCCTCGGCAGTGGCATAGATCGTGAACGTAAGCACCTACCCTCATCTCTGTGGCCTCCAACGTGCCCGCCAGGAGCTCAGCTCTGCACGTCGATAGCGCCCGCTGATCTATGTTGGAGTTGGCGCACTCCGCGACCTCGTGAAGGACCTGAAGCATCTCCGGCCGAGGAATGATGTAACACCCCGCCCATCCTCTGGGCCCGGAATGCTACCACCATAACAAACTTTTACCTTTCCTTCAATTACCCGAAAATCAACACTAATATTTCTAGGTAGCAGCGAATAGATACACCATAGTTTTTCTTTTAGCCTTTACTCTAGCAGACTTGTAAAGACTAAAGTAAACTGACAAAAGGTGGTACAAGGAGTGCGGTTAGTTTGTGAAGATTATTCATGTGCTACTCCCGCCCCGAGTGAGATGTCCTCAACGATCACCTATAAATAAAACAACAAAGAAAGAGTGAGTCCAAAGACTCAGCAATTGCATAATAGGACGATAAGTTCTATCAAACATGGAAGCAATTTAATCCCACCATAACATACTCCGCATGCAAAACCATGCACGTATCATCATCAATGCAATGCAACACTGCTCTACATGCACATTTGCTCATCTCATTGCAAATACCGGTATTGCCGAGTGAACACCCGTCGATGTTCACCCATAATCTTGGGCCCGCCCATAATCGGCACGGGGATCTCTCCACTCCCGTGGAGGCCTACCGAAGTAGGTTTTACTCAAGAGCACTCCAGATTAGTCCTCTAGCTATACTCGTAGCTTGGGACTTTCTCACCGCCCTCACTCTTGAGTGCACATAATGCAAATGCATATTCCCATGGTCATTACCATTGTCATGTAAGTACCATATCATGTAATCATCGCATTTCCACGTAAACATTATCACATCATGTAAACATCGTATATTCATCAACTCTGGTCTACCGTACTACCATGCACTTGCCTATTAACCAAACGGAGCGGAACGACGTGCGGATGGCGTCGTCTCGGGGCCTCCACCTGGACAAGCGATTAATCCGACTTAACGCTTCATAACGAAACCAGATATTAAACAGGCGACGACGGCTCTACACGTATATCCTGAATCTGGCGTAAAAACGCACGGGTTTCAGGGACCTGTTGCGCATGCACCAAAACCCCCCATTTTTTCTTTATCTTTTCTCTCCTTTTCTCTTTTCTTTTCTTTTTCTCCTCTTTTCTTTTCTTTCTCTTTTCTTTTCTCTCCTCTTCTTTTTTCTCCTCTTCTTTTCTCTCCTTTCTTACCCGGTCGGCCCCCTTCCTCTTTTCCTTCCCCACCCGCCCCTCTCTCTCTCCTCACTTCCACCCAGCCGAACCGGCCACATCCCCGCCTCTCTCTTTCTCTCTGGCTCCCCTCCAGGTGATTTGGGGGTGCATGGGGTGGCACACGGCCGAGCTCGGGCTCGCCGGCCCCGAGCTCGCCACCGCCGCCGACTTCTTCGCCTCCTCCGCCCTCCTCTCCAATCTCACTCCCTCTCCGTCTCTCTTGCCTGCAGCGGCACACGAGCTCACCACCGCCGGCCATCACCCCTGCCTCCTCGCCTCAGATCCGGCCGGCCAAGACCGGATCCCACCGCCTTCCCTTGCGCACGCGGCGAGGCGTGCCTTCATGTGCTGTCGTGGCGGTCGGCCCGGCCGTCGAATCTACCGGCGTCGCCACCTCCCCCAGCGTCGCCCTTGGCCCTACTACCGACAACAACTTCGGCATTGTTCCCCCCTCGTGGGTTCGAGCTCGCTGGCCGGTCGCTCCTAACAGGGCAGTTTGCCCTCTCTCTTCTACTCTCCTTTTGAATTATCTCTATTTTATTTGTCTCACAAGGTTGGGGTAACAAACCTCACTTGGCTTGTGTTGGGTGGGGGGTGAGAAGGTGATGATGAAGTTGAGGGTTCAGATGATTCCTCCTCTTGCCGTCCTGATTGGCCGCTCCCCTTGCTCCTCCTCCTTCGGGCTTCTCCTCCCATAGCTCTTATTTGGCTGGCCTGCTATCGGTTGAGGAAGGAGATGGTGAATGTTGCTTGGTTTCTCGGTTGGGAGAAAGAAATGAGCTAGGGCTTGACTTGGCTCTGGCTGACAGAGGTGATGAAGTGGGGGTGGCTAGAATAGTAAAGTAGGTGAGGTAGTTGGTCTAATTAAGAGGCATGGCTACCACTCTCATTGTGAAATACCACTTCTGCCCCTCCCCTTTAACCTTGGCTGGTTATGGCGCTAAGGGCTTTTTGGTCCAATGACAACCCTATACTATTTGGTGCTCTTCTACTGCGACAGGTAAATAGGTTACAGGTAAAAAGGAATTTTCTGTCGAATGACGAAAACCCACAACGCGAGACGGTGCTGACCGGCCCTGGACGGTCTGGGAACCTCTGAGAGCATTACTTTTATGCGGCTTTCTAGACGGTGCCGACCGTTCCTGGGCAGTATGGGAACCCCGGTGAGCGTTACTTAATCGGCGTTCTAAAAGCCGATGGGTCTGACGGCAAAAACCGCCCTTACCTTCCCTAATTCTCTGTTTTGCAATATAGTGGTATCACAAATAAAGTCGGAGACAGCCGGCTGCCGAGCCTCTGCGCCAGCGGCTTCGACAGCATCAGGCGTGGACATCACATCCTGGGCAGGAAGATCGGAGACTTCACGGCTATCTCCGTTGCTCAATCCTTGGTCGCGTCCAAGAGTCCTTGTCTCGCCTGATGTCAACAGCGGAATGAGTGAGCAAATCGGAGAGAGCTTCGTGAAGTCACGGGGGAGAAAGAATTGCACCTACCTTCGATACCCTCAACCGACGCATGGGGAGGCGTTAATCTGCCTCTGTTGGCACCATGGCACGGGGAGGCGTTTGCCCCGCCTCGGTCTGGGCCATAGGGGCTCCATCCGCGCTGGGGGGGCTCCATCCCCCTCATCCCGGACGGCTTCTCCATCTGTCAGACCCAGATTTTTCAATCCAGAATTCCTGTGAAACCACCGCACTATTCCCTGGATCAGTATATAGTGCTCACAGGTACATTGCTGCATCATTTCATACATCGCATGGATAACAACAACTGATAATAATATTACACCACAGGGTTTGAAATATGCCACGTCAGGCAATAATTTTACATAAGGGCCGATCAGGCCAAATGTTCTCATTACAAAAGTGCAACAGCGGAAGCAAAAGCAAAGTAGAGCTTTAATCCACAGGCAGCGACTGGGGGGTAAATATGTGCCATATGATTATTACCCAAGTTAGGGCAATAATTATAGGCACACTATACCATAGTCTATCTACCTAGGACTTAAAACACGCAAGAGGTGCCCTAGTTCTCAGCGTTGTTCCCTCCTTCTGCAGCGAGGGCATCTTCATATGCATAGTGATCTTGGGCTCCCGAATCTGATTTTGGTAATGCGAGTGTGAACACAAACCACCGTGCTCAGCGAACCAATACACAGTTTGCAATTAGGTAGTATGCAGGGATTAACAAGAGAAAGTTGGGGCTGTTTTATTTGCCAAAATTTGCTATTTGAATATATTATACTTAGAAAATCCCTATGACCTAGCAGTTTGGACTAAAGTGTAAAGTGTGTATCAAAATGCCTTATTACCATTGATCTAGAGACCATCCACCTTTACATGGTCTCTAAACCATATGCTATACCTTTAGCGTTATAGCCACTTACATTACCACTGAGACGACGCCCAGGACAACACCAATTTGGGCTTCCCACTGCCCTCCATTTCCCGTTCCATGATTCAAAATTTGTGAAATAGAACTATATCTAGTTAAGTTCCCATGTCCGCCCTTGACCGTGGGCACGGTTACTTGAATAGTTTGACTCTGCAGAGTTTGCACACTTTACCCATAAGACACAGTTCACTCGTTGCCCCACACGATTCCTTAGTCGTGCAGTTGAGCCAACCATCACAGTAACCATTCAAAATACCTCGCCCCTTCCATCATCTCACCCTATGGGCCGTTCCCACTTGCGGTGGGTCTCATACGTTGCGCGGGATGTTCTCCTTCTGAACGCCTAGCAGTTGGCTACCCACACTGCTAGCACGCCACAGCAGAACCTCACCCTCTGCGGATGTCCCATTCAAGCCTGCCACACAGGCTGCCACTTGCACTACCTCACCTCCTCCACCGATGATGATGACTTTCAGGGTCCGGTAAATCTACTAGGCCAAGTTGTACTTTATAGACTTGTGGTTGCACTACAAGATTCAGTCCTTAGGGTTATCTGAGCGGTTCTACCACAAGCCACACTCTCGTGCACCCTTGCACCATACCCCCGAACCATCCGCCCAGTCAAATAAGCAATTTGAGATTTTTGGGAATATAAAATAACCATATCCAACATACGCCAGTGATTTTCTCATGATTAAAGTGATGCTTGGATGTTATTTTCAAAAGGTCACTATTATAATTTGGCTAGGGCGACAAGGTTCTCATGTTCAAATTTTCCAATGGAGGGGCAATATTAATCAAGTTAGATAATAGGCATTTATCTAGAATTCTAAATTAAACATGTATTTGCATATAAAATAACGGCATGCAATTTGATAATTTAAACCAAAGTAATTTGCAGAAAACGTAGGTTCAACATGATCAAAGTATTGACTCACCTTGGTCACAGTGGGATGGGTCTTGGTTGTCTTGAGCTTCTAAAACTACTGCCTCAGCTTCCTCCTCCTGAGCCTCGTATGCTAGTTTTATCGTGCGCGAAAATTTGGATAAAAAGCAATCAGTAGTCCACATAAACACTAGCAAGAAAATCCAAATAACTCCAAAATTTATACTTTCTATTTCAAGGGGTAGATGTGAAATTCAGACAGCTGTAGAAATTTGTTTCACTCTATTTGGAGTTGGAATGAAGAAGTTATGGATTTTTGAAGTTTGAGTGGGATTCATTTTAGCAAGTTTTTAAATTACCATTAATTCAAATAAATTCCATTTTGCAGCATTTCAGTTGCAATGAGCAGATCTTGATTTTAGATGAATTTAGAATTAGTTACCAATATTTGAAGTTCTCAGATTAATTAAATTCAAAAGAAAAGAAAAAGGGATATAATAACAGAGGCTGACAGGTGGGGCCCATATGGCAGTAAACCCCACACAGTGCGGCCTCTGACAGGTGGACCCCTGGGGAACCGGGCCCACATGTCAGTGGTCGGGCTATGACAGGTGGGACCCGGCTGTCAGGGGCCCCTCAGGCTAATGGACACTGACAGGTGGGACCCACAGCGCTGACGGAAAAACTAACGAATACTCGACCTCAGGCTGCGGAGCTGGGGGCTCGAACGCGCGCCGAGGGAGTCGGGGGAGGGAGAGATAGCACTGGTAACCATTCGACCACAAGGTGTTTCTTGACCTTAAAGGGCGCATAGCCCTTTTGAACCAAGGCCAGCATACCTTGTAACAGAGGGGCTCGGGGCCAGGGGCGGGCGGTGAGTTCACCAGCGTGAGGTGGGCGGAGGGGTGCGGGTGTTGGCCAAAATGCATCGTCCGAGCTGCGGGGGTGCCGACGGTGGGGTTGGCGGGGGTCGGGGAGTGCCGGAGAAGGGTCGGCAACGTGCGGCGGTGGAGCGCTCGGGAGAGGGTTGACGCCGGTGAGCTATAGGCCCAGGGAAGCTCGGAAAAGAGCAAGAACCGCTTCACCGTGTCCTGAGAAGGCTCCAGGGAAAGGAATTGGCATGGGGCGGTCTCAATCTACGGCGAGCTTGGCGGCCGAAGCTGGGGAAGAACGGGGCGTCGGCGAGGAATTGGGGCACGGAAGTCCGATTGGGGGCTATGGGAGGGGGATGAAGGTGTGGGGGTGTGAATGAGAGCCTCGGCCGGCCTACTTATAGTGGGAAAAAGGGTGCGCGGTGAGGAGGGCAGGTGGCCGGGGTATGGCGGCGACGCTTGCGCGCTGTGGCTACGGTGGCGACGATGGGAAGTGGCAGAGCTGATGCAAACGGCATGGAGGGCGCGTGCGCGAGCCAACCATGGTCCGGCACCCTACAACTGACGTGGAGGATGACTGGGGCGGGACTACGGCGGGGCGGTGACGACAGCGAAAGAGGAGGGGACGGGAGCCGGTGAGCACAGGTGCTGACGCGGCGCAACGTGGAGATGAGATGGCAGCGGGGGCCACGTGACGTGGGCGGGGATGGCGCCGTGGTCCGGCGGTCTGAAGGGAGGGCGCCGTGCGGGGAGCGGATAGCACGCAGCGCTGTCCGAGCGGGGTTTCAGCCCCCTGGTCCGAAGGCTGCGCGAGGTAGGGGAAGGAGACAGGAGCGCGGGTGGGCGCTAGGCTGGTTGGCCGGCCCATTCCTTCTTTGCTTTTTTTCTTTTTGTTTATTTCTATAGGGCTTGGTTTATGCACCTTTTTGTATCTATTTACGCGTGAGAAATCTCTTTGCACATACTTCCTTTATTCTTCTTAACTTATACCTTTTCACTGCTTTTAATTTTTATTATTTCTTTATGTGTACCTTTATTTATTTATTCTCATCTTTTCCCTTAATTCTTAATGGTTTTTAACTCTTCCTTTATTTAGACTCTTAAACCAAAATTCCAAGAAAATTTCAGAAGGACTCATATACCCAGAACAATATATATTCAAAATGACCCCTGGTTTACAATATTCCCAAAACTCAAGTTTTCAGGGTGTTACAAATCTACCCCCTTAAAAAGAATCTCGACCCCGAGATTCAGCCTAAGCTGTGAACAAGTACGGGTAATCTCTCTTCAGTTGATCTTCACGTTCCCAGGTGGCCTCTTTCTTAGTGTGATGGCTCCACGGAACCCGACACAAGCGGATAGTCTGATTCCTGGTCTTCTTTTCTACCATATCTAAAATCTTGATAGGCCGCTCCTTGTAAGTCAAATCATTTTCGAGCTCAATTGCTTCCATTGAGGTTTGATCTTCCGGTACCCGAAGGCATTTCTTAAGTTGGGATACATGGAAGACATCGTGCACATCTTCCGTTGACGAGTTTGGACTGGTGTCGGTGCCGCGCGCTCTGGCACCGGGATGTCCAGGGCTTCGCATACTCGGTCTATCCGCCCCAGCTTCACCGAGGCAGTCGCGGCTTCGCGTAGCTCGTGCTCCTTGGCCATGTACGGCCCAAGGAAGGCAATTACCGCGCGCTCCGCATCCTCCAGTCGAAGCCCTATAGGCAGAGCAAGACGTTGGTCCTAAGAAGTCACATGCATGCATATATATATATATATGTATATATATATGTCTATGTGTGTGTGTACGCATCCTATAACCAAAGAACTTACGGGGAGCAGAGGGCTTCGGAAGAGAGGACACTGTCGGGTTCACGCCATCCCGCCAGGTGGAACCTCGCTGATGTTTCCACCGGCTAGCAAGCGGCCCCACTCCGTACATAGTGAACTCCTCGGCAAGGTCACGCATGTTGAACCGGAGGGTGGTGCCGATAGGCCTCCACGCCCCCCGATCGTCGTCGCCTTTGGGCCTCACATTCGGTGAACTATTGAAAGATATCGGCTGTCCCCAGCACCGAAGACCGCTGGTGCTCGTCACGCGGTGGTAGAACCACCGTCGCATCCAGCCGGATTCCCACTTCCCCCACGTTGCCAACGCGGGAAAGAACTTCGTACAGTGTGACCTCAGTACGAAGTTGACACTACCAAAGTTTGACAGCGCCCCCCCTTCAACCCTCTTCGGTTGGTAGCGCATGTCATAAAGAAGCGCGAATAGGTTCGAGCAGAGAAGGACACCCTTTGTCCGTGCCGCCTAGACATAAAAAGCCAGGCGAACTATGGCATTCGGGGTCAGCTGCTTCAACTCCAGTCCATAAGCCCGCAGGACCTCACCGACGAAGAGCGTTGCTGGTATCTGGAGCCCGACCTCGAAATATGCAACGAAGACAATCACCTCCGACTCCTCCGGATGCGGCTCCCTCTCGCCGCGGGCAGGCAGGCGAACCCCAGCGCGGTCCTCTAGGCGCTTCTCCCGAAGGAGAGTCTGGATCGTCTCCTCCGTCACGAGACTCAGCCCAAGCACACGGGAGCAACGGTCTCCCGCCTTCTCCATGGCCTCCCACCACTTGTCGGCCTGCATTGCCTCACGAACTGCCAGAGAATATTCCGTTGTTGGCAGCAACGAACCGCGCTGACTAGATAAGGCACTACCGCTGGGCTGGTGAGCGGGATCTTCATGGCAAGCCATGCTCTCTTCGAGAGCGCAAGGCCAAAGGAGTAGGAGCAGAGGCAGATTGCGCCAGCAAACGGGGAGAAAAGAGAGCAAAGCCACAGCAAGCAGGCAAACGAGCAAACGGGAAGAATGCTCGCATGCCAGTGGCAAGGCTTTATAAAGCCCCCTCACCTCCCCCACGATCGAAAAGGCAACCAGCGGGAGCCAGTGGTTCGGCTCCCCACGATCGAGAAGTGCAACCGCTGGCAGCTGGGGGGCGCAGTTGCAGACCGCCTGACAGCACACGACGCGCCAATAGCATCCCACCACGAGTCCCACCTCTCTCAGGAAGGAACGCGCTACCGCAGTCGTGCAACCACTGACAATGCACGACACGCCAGTCGCGTCCCTCCGCGTGTACCTTTCCATCGGGACAGCACGTATGACCGCAGTCACCTGACCCTGACACCTCAGGGGCTGGCGCGATTCTCACCGCCATCATGACTTGTGCTTATTTGCTAGATTTATCATGACTTCATATGTGTGACTAGCTTTTGCCATGATAAGTAATTTAAAATTGCTTAACTTGAAGTAAAACTTGTCATGCTAGCATTTGAGTTTAGTCTATCTTTAGCTATCCTTGTATGATTCATGCCATGTCAAATAGGTTGAGTTGAGTCTTGAATCTAGGTTGAATCTTAGATTGAGCTATTTTAGTATCTTGATACATCATGAGTTAGCACAATCTGTTAAAAGCAAAAAGATCTTTTTTTATGTGCGAAAAAACTGATTTCACCAATTCTTTCTCATGAGACGGCTTGCCATTGCACTAGGCATGAACTCAGGGGGAGTTTTGGATGACCTAGACTATCTTCTTAAGCTTCTCGCTTGGAGTAGTCGCATAAGGCTTGAGATCTAGCACATGACAAAATTTTTGGTTGAAAACAGCCATAAGCTTTAAAAGAAAATATGTCAATTGTGCAAAATTTGCTTAATCATCTAAAAATGAAAAGTGCTTAAACAAATGATAGACTCTTGAACTTGTAGCACTCTAATTGACTCAACACTAGTTTCTTGGTTCCACTTAGACTATTGACATGGCCTGCATCATTCTTGGATATCTTTAGCTAGACTTTGCTTTTTTTGATGACTTGACATGCTCACAAAATGCACTACATTTCAGATCGTCATCTATGTGTTCTAGCTACCATATACATATCTTGTCATGATCTAGATAGCTTTTTATTGAGTTATAGCTTGGTGTACTTCATTATGGTCATTATGGATAATTCTCATGGCTCAACATGCTTAGAATAATCAAACTTCAGCCATTTCTCCATATGCATAACTATTCTCTCTTTTGCTCCTTGATGTGTTTATTGCTAAAAGGGGGAGAATAGAGGAGAAAAAGTCATTTGGGAGCATTTTAGAGCTTTGGAGAACAATTTGCTCTTTCTTTGTTGCTCTAGTGTTCCTTCTGTCGACATGGTCATTAGCTTCATATTCTTCTTTTGGACCATGTTGGACTCTTCAAATCAAACTCAACTTCATGCTTTTTCTTTGGTTTGTCAATATACTCATCAAGGGGGAGATTGAGAGACCATGTGGTCGTGATCCCATGAGAGTGATGAGTAATTGACAAGGGTGTAGGTTAGTCGAGTTTGGTTTGGGTGGTTTTGACCATATCGTTGCGTGGTGCAACGGGCTCGGTCGGTTTGGTCAAACTTGGTCGTATGGGCTTAGGATGCATATTCTAATGATTCGACAGGTTTGGACTTCATCATGGGTAAGCATGATGCGTTTATGCTATTTTACGCTTTCATGTGTCGAGCGGTGCTATTTGACGTATTTCTTGTCTGTGTGACTGCAAGACATCGAGTGGAGTCGTGGCGAGACACGGAGGACCGGACTAAGCACAGGTGGCGCTGAGGTCAGAACGGTCGGGATGTGTCGAAGACGACGTGGACTCAAGGTGGAGTTGTGGCGAGGCACGGTGGACCGGACTAGGCGCAGGTGGCGCTGAGGTCAGAACGGTCGAGGTGTGCTGAAGACAGCGAAGCTGCGTGGCTTGCAGGGCAAGGAATGAGGAAGCTTCCTGGAAGGTGCGCGAGGGGCGTTTCGGTAAAAATGCAGGGCTGCACAAAAGGAAGCGGGTTTGGATAAAGCATCGAGTAGGTGGAGACCTAATGGGTAAAGCATGTGCAAACCCGTTAGTGAGAGGCTATAAAAGGAGATGGAGAGGTTGTGCTGAAATTTGAGAGAGAGTGTGTAGAGTTAGGGTTTTATTTGTGTCTCTCCATGGTTGTATGAGATATAGGGTTGTGCTCTTGATCTCTCTCAAGCATGTATGGGGAGGTAGGGTTAGATTGAGAGAGAGGGATGAGCTGAGAACAACTTCATATCAAGCATGTATGTCTCCGTATTGTGTTTATGATATCTTTTGTGTTTGAGCTAGTTTTGTTCTCCTCGGTTCTTGATTTCTTTCTTGTGTTCCCTTGTTCTGTGGTCTGGAGTTTTCTGTGTTAAGCAGTTCTTTTAGGACTATTTTTGGCCAGCAAATTCGACAAGAAAGCAGTACACGGCCAGAAAGAACTCAAACTTGTCACTCGTTTTGAGCTGCAATTTTCCTTGTCATTTTCACTTGTTGGTCAAGCTCTTCACCATTCGGTTGGCAGCTGTAATAATCAATTAATTTTCTTGGCAAACAGCAAACTAAACCGTATGGTATTGTTTGGTCTCGGCTGTAGCTTTGCTCATTGTTTTGGTCTCCTTTCGGCTCTCATTTTTGGTGATCATTGATATGCAGTTTCCTTGCCATTCGGCTGCTGCCTTGTAGTGCATGCTTGAAGTAATCTACATGCAGTATACTACTTGATGGTTGTCTCCTGTAGGGTTGTAAAGCAATCGGTCCCTGCAGTCCTCATGGTCTTAATTTTTACTTTTTGATCAGGTCTGCATTTCCTTTTTAAAGCCTTCGACAGTCAGCTTCTTTGCTACTTTTTGGCCTTGGTCTTTTCTCCTTTTTTTCTAATCTTCTTTTCCCCCTTTTTCAGTTTTCTTTTGCAGCAAAATGGTAATTGGCAGATCCTTTTGAGTACCATTTTTGCTGCTACTTTTGGTCTTTTTGTTCAGCATTTGAGTGCAGTTTTTGTCCTCTCGGCTGGCAGCAAAAGCAGCAGTTTTTGCTGCTGTGGCAGCCATGGTAGCTTTGCTTTGCTGTTTTCGTGCCGTGACTTCCGCTCAATTTCCTTGATCTCAGTTGATTTTCTGTGAGCTCTGTTTTTCTCTTCTTCATAGCTTTTTATAGCTATCGGAGAGTAGAGATTTTTCGTGGATACTTTTAGGGACGATTTTAATTTTCGACATTCACCCCCCCTCTGTCGCCATTTCGGTTCTACAGAAGTAAATTCTCTAGCGTGTCCATTCTGATGGACTTGATGTGATGATCAGGGAAGAGATTTCTGATGTGAATGATCTACAAGATCAGCTTTGCGAAAGCTTGGTTTCTTGTGGACAATAAACCCACGTACGACCATTTGGACAAAGCATCAATGAGCACCATGAAATACTTAAATGGCCCTGAAATAGGCTGAATGAGACCGCAAATGTCTCCCTGGATGCATTCTAGGAATGCAGGGACTTCATCCTTCACTTTCAGAGTGTAGGGTCTAATAATTAATTTCCCGGTGGCACATGTAGCGCACACAAAATCTTCGTGATTTGGGAAATTCTTTACATTAATATTATGCCATTGGGAATTGTGTATATATTTCTCATCATTCTAAGACCTGGGTGGCCTAATCTGTCATGCTAGAGACAGAATAGTTCAAAGCTTCTAAATACTGTCTTCAGGACAGTGTAGGTTGTAGGTGCCTTGATGTTGGTATACTATAGCCCAGTTTCTAGTTAAGGAAGTTTTTGTAATACCCTTTTTCCATTCTCTTCGTGCTTCGTAATGAGTAGGTAATCCTTACCGTACTCTTCTTCAGTCTCAAAGTGGAAACCATTGGCGCGAATGTCCTTAAAACTTAGGAGAGTTCTAGTCGATTATGGGTACAATAAGGCTTCTTCAATAACCAATGTTGTGTCAATTGGGAGTACAATTGTGGCTCTACCTGAACCAATTATACATGCATCTCTTCTGGCGATTGTTGTAAGGCTGCTAGCATTCTTACAAATCGACTGAAAATACTTAGTCTCTCTTAAGATGGTATTCGTTGTACCGCTGTCGGCTAAGCACACTTCCTTCATAGGGCGCCACACGTATTCTAATATAAGGTATTTTATTAACATGTATTAGAAGGCATTGAACACATAAATAAAATACTCCAATCTCAGACCATATCATGCCATTATAAACTGAATAAATAAATGAATTATTCAAAATCATCCAACCATCACGAAAAAACAAATGCTAAAGTACCATCCATGCAAGTTCTAACTTGTCCTTTTAACACAAAATAAATAACAATTAAAGTCTAATGCATTCTCTGCATCAGACTTAATCTATTGGAAAATCAGAGACATCTTTGGCTATTTTCTTGGGAGTGATCTGCTCTTCGTTTTGCCTTTTTGTCACTCGAAGCATCTGACTTGCCTTTCTGGGCAACGGCCTTACCCTTCTTCCCCTTTCTCTTCATCAAGGGCTTTCACACCTTGTAGCTCCCGGCATTGGCCTCACGGCTAGCGGAGCTCCCCGGTGGCTGAGTGATATAATTCTTGCGGAGAAGTTCGTCCTGAGCCTCTGGAACCTGTATCATATCAATCAATTTGGCGTACTCCTTGTAGCCGTCTTGATGATAGTTGCGTGCGGATTATACTACATTGGGGTGGAAAATGGATAGGGTCTTCCACATCTTCTGCTCGTCTGTGATCTGCTTGCCATAGAGTTGAAGATTGGTACAAATCCTGTGCAAGGCAGAATTGTACTCCCCGACCGTCTTGAAGTCGGCAAACCTTAGTCCGATCCACTCTTGCTCTACTTGAGGAAGAATGGTGTACTTTAGCCTCTCAAACCGCTTCTTGAGTGCGGTCCAGAGTGCTAGCGTGCTCTTCTCCGCCAAGTACTCGTTCTTGAGAGTAAGGCAGAGGTGGTGCCTGAGAAAATGAAGTGGTTGATCATTCTCCTCAAGAGTGGGTTGGGCATCATGCGGTCCGCCAATCCCGATAGCCGTGCAGAGCTTCTTAGCTCCAAGCACTATCTCGACGTCGGAAGCCCACGTCAGATAGTTTTGGCCATGATGGGCCAGCTCCTCAAACTCCCGGTTCGTGATGCCAGTCATCTACATGTGTATCAAAAGGAATAAATAAGTTTACTGCTGGTAAACATGCACGGAATAATTTACCGCGGGTAAATAGATGGTACAAAAGATTCTCGTAATGTTCCATAATTTTCTATGAATTTCCTATAAATTTTACTGCTAATTTCAGTGATTAAAAGCAATTTCAAATAATTATAATTAACCAAAAATAGTAAATAAATACAGAAAATAATAACAGAAAAAATTAATATGCTTCAAATGCTAAAAATACTTCAAAATTCGGATTCTTGAGGCCCTTTTATGCTAGAATATGAATTTTTAACGAATTCTGCAATTCCCGAGGGTCTATACGCAAATTTTCAGTTCAAAGAAAAATTTAGCGTAATTTCCAGATATTCCGAGGGGTTTTCTACAAAATTTAGGACCCGTTCGTAAATCTAAGGACCTATTCATAATTTTTGAAATTACGAGGCCCTTTCTGCAAAATTTGGGACCATATGCAAAACTTAAGGGCTCTCCGGCATTTCTCAGAACATCGGGGTTTTTTCTCTTCTGGCCCATGCCGCATCGGTCCGTTCGGCCCATCTTCTCCCGGTCGGCCCATTACCGCCAGCTGGCCCAATAAAACCCACTTCACCACTTGGAGGCGGCGTTTCACGGGCAGGTGGCTCGGGCGAGTAGTGGAGGCGTGCGCGCGCGGGCCGAACCGGTGCGCCCTCGGGCGATTCTTGCTCGCTCTCGCTCGCGCGGCGGGTGGGTGTGGCGCCGTGTGGCAACAACGGCCGATGAGGTGGCGACGAGACCAGGCGGCGCACGGCGGCTTTGGACCGGGGCGGCGCACGACAGCTTTGGGCCGGTGGCGCCCAGAAACCGAGGCGCCGGGTGGCACGCATGCGGTCTCGGGCCGACGCTTCATGCGGGGAGGCGGGCGAGATCGGGCAGCGGAGACGGCGGCGAGCCGGCCAGTCGCGGCGGCGAGCGGTGCTCGCGTCTGCGGAAGGCAAGGCGTCGGTGCGGCGGCGCGCACACCGAGAACCGAGGCGTCATGGCTGCGGGCAGCAGCGCACACGCACGGGAACCGAGGCGTCACAGCTGCGGGCGGCAGCGCACATGCGCGCGAACCGAGGCAAAAACTGTGAATTTACAACGATCTAGATAATTCAATCTATTAGGCTTTGATGATTACCTTCGATTCACTGGAGCAAAGTCGTGCTGATAACGTGTTGAGGAATCGTCGCTGGCGACCAGTCCGATCAATTCCTCCAAATCAATCACAGAAGACAGAATAATAGATTGAAAACATACAGAGAGATAGAGAGAACTCCTGGTCTTTCTTTATTGCTTTTGATTGCATCAGTACAAAATATGCCGGTACAGCTCCCTATTTATAGTCTACACTATTTATAGTCTACAATGAGGTGCCCACCATGGGCCCAGGCCCAGGTTTCTTAACAGTGGCCACCAAAAAAACAGCAGAGGCGGAAAGGAAGGGTACTCCACGTCTTCGCTACAACGATCAGTGCAGCGGATATCTTCTTTGTGAGGTCGATCAGTGCCGCGACATTTCAAATCGCGGCTTTAGTTTTTGGTTTTGTGATTTTAATTTATTTAAATCAGAATCTATTAATTTTGATTTATTTTCATATTTATATGGCTTTTTTTTGTCTTTTTTCTCTTATTTCTTTGTATTGTCTATGATGATATAACAATTTTTTATTTTTTTTTAATTAAATGACTCAGCAAAAGCTAACAGCCGCTATATTGTAATTTCACCCAAAAGCTAAGAGCTTAAGGGCTTGTTCATATTGGTTTCTGCTTCTAAAACTAGAAGCCAATACGAACTTTGTATTTTATTGTATCACAATTTCATAAGTCGCACGGCGGTTTGAATGTTGTAGTGCCTTTCGTTGTATCGTGTTTCTTACATAATACACTACGATTCATCAGTCACTACTATTTATCAGTTGTTTCTATTAGCCACTATTATTCATCAGCCGCAACAAAAAATTATTAGTAAAATCCAATATGAACAGATCCCAAGCTCTTTGGAGTGGGCCCTTTCTCGTCTACTACAGTAAGTAGCGAGCATTGTAACGCATCGGCCAAAGATAGATATCTAAATTATGTGTAAAGAAAAATGAGAGTTGCTCCAAACAAAATAATGTGTTGTAGCTTAGCACTCGGTAATGCTGGCAAAAATCCTTCGTGTTCTTTTAGGGTATAGTTTATAGTTTATGATTACAGCTGTAACATCCCAAAAATTTGCTTTCTGTAAAATTTAATTTACAATTAATTATTTCAAAGTATTTGAACTTTATTTGGATTTATCTGAATTTTATTTCAAAATCTAAAGCAAGAAAATGTATTTGAAATATTTTATTAAAGCCAAAAAGTGTTCATTTTATTTTTCCCAACCTTCCCCGAATTTTATATAATTTTTGAAAATTTTCTGGAATTAAACATCAATTTTAAAAGTTAAAAAGGTATTTTATAAAATTATTAAAGGAAAATTTGAATTTAAAAATATTTTTCCTAAGTCTAAAATAGTTCCAGAAATATTCTATGAATTTTCTGGAATTATTAGACATTATATAGTATTTTCTAAGCAATTATAATATTTCTAGTATTTTTTAAAAATTTAATCCACAAATTAAATTCGATTTAATCTCAGGCCGACACGTGTCCGGCCTGGATTCAATCTATCCTTTCCCTTGATCTAATCTGAGCCTTTCATCCTCACTTAAACCCCAACGCCCGAGATTGCGCCACATGTCACCCATCCGGCCGCATACCCCTTCACCTCCTCTCCTCTCTCACTGACGAGTGGGCCCCACATGTCATAACCTTCTTCCTCCTTCCTTTCTTCCTCCTCAAGCCCTCTCTCTCATATCCACCATTGAAGCCGCACCAAGCTTTTAAAACCGGCCGTTTCTTCCTCCTTAACACCCGAATGAGTGTGTGTTTGAATGCCCTCATCACTCCTTCACTCCGGCCGTTTCTCGCTCTTTAAACCCCGCAAGCCGCTGGCCGCATTTACTCCGGCGAGCCCACACCGCCGACCATTGCCCTCCCTTCCCCGCCTATAAATTTCCCTTTCCCGAGTCTGGCTCCCCTCATTTAGCCTCTCCTCACCCCGCTGCCCCCTTCCCCCTTTCGGCCGAACGCCAAAGCCGCTGCCGAGCTTTCTCTCTCCACCGCCGCCACTTCTATCCCTGCCACCGCCGCCTCTGGCTGTCCCGAGCCGGTGCCGGTAAGCACCGAGCTCCCCGTCGTGCGCCGCCGTTCCAGCCTGGGCCACGTCGGCCGGCCCGCGCCCGTGTGGCAAACGTGTGGCCTCCGCATGGGCGTCGCGTGGAGCCCGGTTGGCGGGAGTGCCACCTCGGCAAGGCCGCGGTTCGTGGACCCGGTCCACGATAGACCAGGCCCACGTGTCCAAAAATTCAAATTTCAAATTATTGCTGACGTCAGCCTCGTGTCATAAAAATCCTTTTCCTTTATAAAAATATTTCATAAAAAGCCTAAATTAAATTCTTGATGATGTTATAAATACTCTCTTTCAGTACAAAAAAAATTCCCGAAAACCGGCCTTTTCCATTTTCCCTCTTTTTGAATTTTTGAATTTCATGTGTATTTTTTTATTTTGGTTTGTTCTGTCTTTTCGCACGTAGAACCCGTCGTTGCCGAAGACTTTCCCGACCCGCAGCAAGAAGGTCCAGACAGCGTGCAAGAAGGCAAGTCTCCTTTGAACATTTTGTACCTATGTTTGCGAAATGCTTTTTATTATTTTAAATATTATTTGCATTGCTATTTATATAGAACACTAGTTTCTATTTTAAGGTATTAGTTAATCCAATTATTGTTATGCCCTCGATTGAAGTCGAATGCCATGTACCTTTGTAACCTTAGGACTTCCTTTGTCTCAGAAATGAGAGTATTATAATCCTTTGCTAAATATTAGAATGGTAGTAAATGCTCAGTCTAGCTATTCAATCTTTGTAACCTTGGAATGGAAAAATTATATTTCATTGTTATAGTCTTTTTATTCAGAAATTAGTGGCGATTGGTGTTGCCACTGTTCTTTTAAAAATAAAACAAAAGGTGAAAATTATTTTAGACCAGGGTGGATGGCTAGATTGGAATGGTGCGGTTTCAGCACAAGAATTTGTAAAGTGTATGTTCTGCCATAGTCGATTAAGGATCGACTCTTGTGTTTGTCCAGACAGAGCATTACCGTGCAACCCCAAGTCTATATGGGTATGACCTTGCTGACTAGCTTACGATAGTCTAGTTTTGGTACCACCGGTGGAAAGTGGGTGCTAGGGATTTACTGGTTTATTCATGGTGAGGGACAGGGTTTTACTGTACTCACATGGCGCAAGAGGGGGCTTCTGACTGGGTGGATTTAACCCTTCAGCGGTGAAACCTTAGCGTGTGGTGTCTAGCTAGACTAGAGTGTGGTAAAAACTTTGTGATATTTTATCTGGGTCTGATGCCAAAGGAAGCATGGTGACTATTAGGATAATTTATCTCTTGGGGGTAAAGTTGTACATCCTCTACAGAGTGTTAAACTATTCGAATAGCCGTGCCCATGGTCAAGGGCGGGCAAAGAATGTATTCACATGGTAGATCTTTGGTTTTGGTTTAACAACAAGTTTTGGGATCTCGAGAGTGGAGGGAACTCTCAGAAGGGTATCCTGGTGGTTTGAGCCAGTGTGGGTGGATGGAACCCGTAGTTTTGAACCTTAGTGGTTAAAGCTGGTTAATTAGTGTTGGTGGATAGAATCTTCACTATAAAATGATTATTAGTTTCAATTAAAACAATTACTTTGTTAAATTAATGCCGTCGAAAATATTTAAAGGTATTCGAAATAAAATATCGCTTTGTGCAAAAGAACCATATAACCCCTCCTTTGTCAAGCCTTGCATCTACTGCATTTTTCCCAGGACTTGCGGAGTACTTTATGTACTCACATGCTGCACTCACAATCAAACTCAGAGGAATATGAAGCTCAAGATGGAGATTACGACTACTTCGCGTGTGGATTCGACGAAGGCTTTCCGGAGTTCTAGGCTGCGTTTCCCCAGTCAATTGCCTATGGCGTATTGATGGGTCTTCACTGGATTTACTTTTGCTTCCGCTGTGTTTTGTGTTTTGTGAGGTCTTGAATCCTCAGTTGTAATAAAGAGGCCTTTTGTTCTGTACTCTTTACTATTGTAATAATCGTTGTTGGTTATGTAATCATCACTGTTTGACTGTGTGCATTAGCTTTTATCTGGGACTAGTGCTGTAATACACAGAGGGTCTGGATTTGAAAATCTGGGGTCCCGACAGTAGCTTATGGCTTTTAGCACAATCACAAATGTTTGAGGCGAAAACATCATCCTGTTTGTTTATTTGGGGAAGCCTTAAGCCATAGCCCCATTCAAAATGGCTCTATACTGATGGCTTATATGGTACTGTAGCAGCTTTTCACTTTTGCTGAGGCATTCTATTAAATAAAATAAAAAAATTTATATCTCCTCAGGCATTGCAAAGGATAAAGAATAAAAAGAAAAAAAGTCGCGTTGAGAAGGTATTCAGAAGCCAAGGCGTTCAAAATAGCTTATGACTGGATTTGCAAAAGTGAAAAGGTAGAAAACATTTTAAACAAGGCCATAAGCTCAAAAGAAGAGACCCTTATATATCTCTGTAAGAAAAAAAACATACTTAATTCCTAAAAAGAAATAAATTTCCTCTATGCTCATAACTAATGCTAGTCTAGCAACAATTTAACAGAAAGCTCGGAAAGTACTAAATTACTAATGCTCTATGTTTAGAACTGCAGGATAAAATTGTAATCATAATGCTGGCATCACTACCACACAAAAGGTCATCACAGACGGTTCGAAACAATCATCATAGATGGTTTCTCAATCGTCCGAATTTTTGCGTTTGTGATAACATGTGGTTATCACAGACGGTTTGTGTACCGTCTATAAAGACTAATTATTATAGACGGCTACGATCAAAACCTGTTTGTGACATATCAACAATCACAGATAGTTGGTACATACAATCATCTGTGATGTATGATATATCAAGTAAGGTTCTGGTCGCAACCATCTGTGATAATAGGGTTTTTACAGACGATTTATACTACAAAATCATCTGTGATAGTTCATTCTATATGTAATTTTTTGGCTTGATTTAGGAAATGCTAGTCATGCCCTCTGAAAATAAGCAAATACACAGATATATCAGACAATATTGTTAGATCGAGGAGGTCGACTAAGGGGGGGTGAATAGGCGGTCTAAAAATTCTTCTCTAATTAAATGTCAATTTCTATTAGGTTAAACCAAGCAAATAATACGGAAGCTTAACTCAAAAGGTTTAGTATAAATAATGCCTAAAACAACCGGGTTCACCTAAGTCCACCAATAAGATAAGAATATGTTAGGTTAGCAATTCTAGGATGACAAGCAATCAATTTAATTCTATAAATATAAATTAATTGAATATAAATTGAGCACAAGAAAACAAACCATAATTGACAGGGTTGCTTTTTACCATGGTGATCGGAGATTTATAGGTCTTCCCTAGTCCACATTGATGTTAGCCCAAACGAATTACACCGGCGCCACGAATTAAGCCAAAACATCTCAATCCACCAGTGGTAGCTCTTTCCCGCTCTAGGTACGGTTAGGGTTTAGGGTTTAGGGTTAGGGTTTAGAGTTTAGGGTTAAGGGTTTAGGGTTATCTCATTGTCGTAGCTCTTGAACGGTGTCACGCTATAGAGTAGCTTGAAGATAAAGATTCCTAGCATCCACCAGTCGACTAAGCTATCATGTCCCTTACCCGAGATGATCTCCAGGGTGAGGTACTCGTGCGTCCCGACGAACGACTTGGAGTTCCACTGGCTCGCCCATAAACTCTAGGTCGAGCCCACTGGTGGGGAAGCTATTGTTACCACCACTTGAGGGCTTCTTGTGGCACCAACCCTGGTGGCCACAGTTGGGGAATAGCTACAAGCACGACACGGTAGGGACAATGCACGACGGGATGATGCACGATGAGGACATCAAGGAGTGGCTGGTCAGGGAGATGGGGCTTGAGATGACGTGCGTCAGAGTCGGTGCCATGGGGTCGCACTTGAGGGAGAGGTCAAAATTGGTAAGCATGATGTGGCCGTTAGCACGGACGAGGTTGTTCTCTAGCTTGAGGTCCCAGAAAACCAGAGAGAGAGAGAAAGAAACTTGTACACATGACTTTCATATCATAAAAATGAGTTTGTGTGTTAAAAACCACCGCTACATAAGCACCACATCATTCAAAACCATTGTACGTAGATGTAGATTAAGTTTCTTAGTTTCCCTAAGTGACGTGTACCCGAGATGGGCTTGGTCATCTTCTTCGTCGCCAATTGCCTTTCCCGAGAATTTTTTTTGAATGCCACTGAGACTTGTGCATTTCTTGTCTGTGCCATATTTTTGTGTATGCCACGGTTCGATTGGATCTGTTGTCCCATGTCATTTTCAATAGGATGAGCATGCAATATGGATAGGGCTCAGTTGGTGACCATGTTACCCTCAGCTTGGAAGTTTTGTGTATGCCACTGCGCAGTGGTGAAATTTTTTCCCTAATGCATTTTAATTAACTATAACGTCAGTAGTGCTTGTACTGGTAAAGCCTTGTACAAAAACATCCAAACATAAACATCCACATTAGTAGGTGAGATGTTATAGCTATACATAAACATCCATACCAAAAGGGATATCCATCCAACCAAACACATGTTCCATTCAAGCAAAAACATCCATGCATACATCCAAGCTACATCTAGTCCTGATCATGTATGCATGTGTCGGAACCCGGAGCAGCAACTCCTGTATCCTCTGTGTAAATTGCACTAGGATCAGCTAGTGCACACAGCGTACAACAAAGATAAATATCAACCATAATGACATTTATTAACTAAATATGGGCATGATTGCCAGAGTTTACATCAACGGCACATAAGCCAAATTAAATAATAAGCAGCGGAAGAAAAACACCGAAGCGGAAGAAGCCCACTAAGCCTGCCCATAGGCAAATGACCGTAAGATGCGGCCTATTCGTCCAGATCTTCACCGTAGTCGAAGACATCTTCCTCTGTATGGAGATTGCAAGGTGAGTACAAACTTGTACTCCACAAATCACATGGAGAAATGCAATATAATGATAAAGGCTTCAATAGAAAGCTTATAGGGTTAGTTTGCATAAAACAACATTTAAATAAATACAGTAAATAGATTAAAATTTCTGAATTTAATACAGTAAGTATAAACATTACTTGTATCTAAAAATATCACCGTCAGTGTAGGCTCCAACCAAACACCAACCTATCCACAAGCATCCCACCCGGACCATCTTTTCCAAAAAGGTCTCATATGGATTCCATCCATCCACACATTTCCAAACACTCGTGGATTCCATCCATCCACAAGCTTTCCAAAAACTCATATGCATTCCATCCATCCACACGTTTTCAATCTCCCATGGATTCCATCCATCCATAAGGTTTGCAAAAGCATTTTTTGAAAAACAAAGTCTAATCCATGAAAAACATTTTACTCAGCATGTCCGTGACCGTGGGCACAACTATCCAGGATCGATTACACACTCTGCAGAAGTTGTATATCTTTACCCACAAGACACGATCATCCCAAATTGCCACACGAGTTACGCACTTTCTTAGGTGTGCGGCGAGGAGATCATGACAAGGCCTTTACAATGCAAAACCTTCAACCTGGCCAAGCCAACTTTAAGGATTCACCCCAGTAAGGAATCCACCAGACCGGGACACCCTCTTGAGCCGAGTAAGAGTTCACATGGCACTGACCACGCTCACTTCAACCTACAACTTAGCCCAGGTTGGGACTCCACAAATTATTTAGCCAGGGCTGTCTCATACCTGCCTTATGGTAGGACGATAGGGCTTTGCAACAGTAGCTCACAGACCGGTCCTTAATTGACTTAGGCCCAACCACATACCCTCGTGCCTGACAATCAACCCTGTGTCTCCGAACAACAGGGCATGCCTACACCTACCATCTAACCAATTGCCTAAGTCTAAACCAGATTTTATATTTTATTTTCAAAATATTTCATAAACCTCCTTGACTCACCGAAGTCAAGAATACATTTCAAAGCTTATCATTTTATACAAAAAGATATCCCAAAACAAAGATTATATCTACGTCGGTCTAAGCATTTGGTATAAAATTCCTCTAGCCAATACTATTATACCAACTAGAGTTTTGATTCTAGGGTTACAAGGTATAAGGATTTGCAATGTCAAAGGGGTAATAACAAATAGGTATTAACCAAATTTAAAACTGTACTAAAATACAATGAATAAAAATATGCATGCAGAATAATTTAAACCAACATAATTTTATTTTAAAATTTGGGATCAATATGATCAAGGAGTATGACTTGCCTTGCTCTTCAGATGTTTGCTGACGTGGTGAGGTGCTGGCGGGGAGGGGCTCGGGCACGGCAGCGGCGGCGGTGCTCCGGTGGCCGGCGGCGAGCAGCGATGGGCGAAACCGAGAGAGGAGGAGGAGGAGGGGAGCCTGATTTTACCTTGCACGGGGCTCGGCGAGCACGGGAGGCGGCCGGCGACGAGGGGGAAGTGACGGAGCAACTCGGCTTCGGCGGCGACGGCACTCCGGCGGTGGAGGGGCTCGTCCGTGGGGTGGCCTATGATCACCGAGGCATGGGAAGGTGGAGGTAGGGACGGCGATGCGAGACGTGGCCCAAGCCGACGGCAATTGCTCGTTGGAGAGCAGCCGAAGCTCGGGGAGAGATGAGGAGGATGGCGAGGGTTTGGAGTGCTCGGGAGGGAGAGTGGAGATGGGGGAGAGGTGGAGCGAGGAGTGGCAGCACTCGGGGGGGGGGGGTATTTATAGAAGGTAGAGGGGAGCGGGGGTGGAAGGATTCCTCGCCGGAGTGGGGAGATGGGGGCGGCGGCCATTGCGGGGAGAGAGGGAGTGGAGAGTGGCCATGGAAATTGAGAGACCATGTGGTCGTGATTCCATGTTTGTGATGAGTAATTGACAAGTGGTTTGGATAGCTTGAGTTTGATGTGAGTGGTTCGAGCCGAGTTGTCGCGTGATGCGGTTTGGTTTCGGTTGGACCTGGTCAAACCTAGTCAATCGTGTTTAGGATGGGTATTCCTTTGATTCAACAGGTTTGGACTTTATCATGCTAATTTTGATTACATGTATCGAGCGGTGCTATTTGATGTGTTTCTTGTCTGTGTTGGCTACAGGACATCGAGGCGGAGTCGTGGTGAGACACGGTGGACCGGACTAGGCGCAGGTGGCGTTGAGGTCAGAATGGTCGGGTGGTGTCGAAGACGGCGAGGGCTCGAAGTGGCTGCGAGGCTTGCAAGACAAGAAAGGAGGAAGCTTCCTGGAAGGTGCGCGAGGGGCGTTTCGGTAAAAATGCAAAGCTGCACTAAAGGAAGTGGGTTTGGATAAAGCATCGAGTAGGTGGTTACCTAATGGGTAAAGCATGTGCAAACCCATTAGTGGGAGGCTATAAAAGGACAGGGAGAGGTTGTGCTGAAATTGAGAGAGTGAGTTTCAGATTTTTATGTTTGTGTCTCTCTATGTATGCATGAGATGTGAGGGTTGTAGACAACAAACTCATGTAATCATCCATGTCTTCTTGGCTATCTATGAGATATTCCTTTTAGTTTTGTTGGAGTTAAGTTTGATTTCTTCTCTTTGCTTTCTGGACTTCTTCTTGGGTTAGAGGCTATTTCTTTGCTAGGAGTGAGATGCCATGGTGAAATGCTCAGCATATCAAAGTATGTGTGCAAACTAAGCTGAATGGTTGAGCGATTTTCGCCTCTCTGGATCTCTGCTCAGATTCTCTATTTTTGTTCTTGCTAGGATGATCTCTGTTCTGCTTTTTTGTTCTTGCTAGGATGATCTCTGTCTCTACTTCTCTAAAGCAGAGTTCTCCTCTTTGTTTCTGTCAATAGGAGTAGTCTCTGTTAGTGTGTTTTATCAGTTGGCAGTGCTTTTTTTTGGCATGCAGTTGGTTCTTTCGTGTTGAAATCTGCTTGCTTGTTGTGTCCTTTTTTGCAGTATCTGTCCAGGTTTCTTGTGCCTGGTTTGGCTGCATGCTAGTACTTAATTTTGGCAAAAGTGGTAACCAACTTGCAGCAGCTTGTACTTTCAGTTTTTAGCAGAAAAGACTGCTCTCGGTTCCTCCTTTTCAAAGCCGACCTGGGCAGTAAGTTGCAGTAAACTGCATGCATTTACTCCTTCCATTTCACTGCCAAATTGCTCATTCAATCCTTTTGCCAGGTTTTCAGCCCGTGTAGTTTTCAGAGCATTTTCAGTCCTTAGTTTGGTTCTTTTTCTGTTTGCTTTTGCTACTATTTCAGTTTTCTTTTGTCTGTCTAGTGCCTTTTTCCTCTTGTTGTCGAGTGTGCTCTTCAGCTCTCTCCCTTCTCTGTCAAACCGCACTTTCTTCTTTGTTTCTCTAAAAGATTGGTAGACTGCCTGTTTAGTTGGATTGCTAGTCTACACCATCTTTAGTCCAGTTAGCTGCATATGTGCTTTTTCTTGGTCCCTGATCATTATCTGTTTTATCAAGTGTGATTTTTATAGTGCTAGTATTTCTGGTGTCGCATCAGTTTATCGCGAGCATTTAACTCCTTCTTCATAGCTTCTCATTGCTATCGGAGGAGAGTTCCTTGAGAGTACTTTGGGGGGCAATATAAAAAAAGGGCTCCATTCACCCCCCTCTGTCGCCGATTTCGATCCAACAATTGGTATCAGAGCCGGTTAGCTCTAATTCATATATCTTGACCGGTCTCTAGAGCCATGGCGATGGACAAGTACTCGACCAAGCCTCCGATCTTTGATGGCATTGATTTTCCGTTCTGGAAAAGCCGGATGGAGACATACATCTAGGCTCAAAGATATGCCATCTGGAGGAAGGTCAAGGTCCGCTATCTTGTTCCTGCCGATGAGAACATCAATGTGGCGAATATGCCCGATGTTGAGGCGAATGCAAAGGCAAGGAACATAATCATCCAAGGTTTGAGTCGTAGCGAGTTTGACCGCATTTCGCACCTCACGTCAGCTTTCGATATTTGGGAGACCCTCGGTGCTTACCATGAGGGGACCACCGAAATCAAGACAGTCCGACAGGACCAATTCAAGCGAGATTACAACAAGTTTTAAATGCTCACTGGTGAGTCCCTCGATGAGTGCTTTGCGCGTTTTCACAAGATTCTGAGCAACCTCCGAGCGGTCGGTCTCACATACCCCAACTCAGACAACGCTCGTCAGATGCTCGCTACACTCGACCTTCGTGTTTGGGAGATGAAGGTGACTACCATCAAGGACACCACAGACCTCTCGACTTTGACTCTTGATGCGCTGTACTCGCGTCTCAAGACTCATGAGATTGACATTGTCTCTCGCAAGTCGAAGTCACAGTCGATGGCCCTAGTCACTGATCCCAGTTCGGCTTTTGGTCTTTCTTCTGATTCGCTGTGTGGTTTCTCCCTTGCTGCTCTCTGTGATATAACTGATGATCAGTTAGAGCAGCTCGAGGATGAGCAACTAGCCCTCCTAGCTCGGAAGTTTTCCCATGCTTAGAAGAGGAGGAGGGACAGAAAGAGGGGTGGACCCGTGATTTGCTTCGAGTGTGGTGGCCCCAACCACATTCGGGCAAACTGCCCCAAGCTGGAGAAGGGCAAAGCTGACTACGGCGGTTCGGGCAAGAATGACTACACCGACAAGAACCGCAATAAGAAGCCTCCAGTTCATGCACAAGGGAAGAAGAAGTTCCGCGACCTTGGCAAAGCCAAGAAGCTCTTCCACCGCGTCCTCACCGCCTTCGCCAACCTCAACCTCAGCGAGGTGGAGGGATGGAGCGACGACGACGGGACGGGTGACCAAGACCCCAAGAGCGGCGATGACTTCTCCGGCATGTGCTTCATGGCCCTCAGGGCGAACTGAGCGACAGCGAGCTGTACTCCGAGTTGGACGAGGTATGCCCTACCTACGACCAGCTCAATCATGCTTTTCTTAAGCTAGGTGGTTTTCATGCTAGAGCTAGGGCTAGGTGTACTGAGTTAGAGAAGGAAGTAGATAGACTATCACGGGAGCTTACTTCACTTACATCTGCTCCCTCCTGTGATGATTGTGATACATGATGTGCCTTGCTTGGTGACATAGAGAAATTAAGGACCTCTCATGCTAGTCTGTCTTCTGAGCTTGACATGATTAAGGTGGAGAATGTTAGTCTGCTTGTTGAGTTAGAGATGAGTAGGATAGCTGGTGCTTCACCTACTATTGTTGAGACTACTTCTTGCACCTCAAGTGAGGATAAGGACAATGCTTTCAGAGGTCTTTATACCATGCTCCTTGATCTGCCCGAGACTTGTGAAAGTTGTAATAATTTGAAGATGAATCTAAAACAGACAGATCATAAAATTTCTGAGTTGTGTGCTTGGTTACTTGAGCCAGCTGCTTCATGCTTGAACTGTCCTAGATTAACTGCTGAACTTGAATCTGTTTCCAAACAATTTCAAGAAATGATTGACAACAACAAGAAAATAGCTCAGTATGCGACTAAGGATCCTGTTAGCTCACCATGCATTAGTTGTGATAAACTAAAACTTGAACTCGTTGCTTTGAATGAACAATGTGTGAAGCTAACTAAGGATTTACTAGAGAAGCCATCAACTCATTGTGATGTGATTGCTGAGGTGGGGGAGAAGCCCCAGGGTAAGGTGGAGACGCCTAGCGACGTGAACCAACTGGCTAGTAGTAGGTCTGTCCCTTCAGAGTCAGCTGTGCGTGCACAAGCCATTCTTTCCTCTACTGTTGGTTCTTCTTCTGCTCCCTTGCTTTCTGCTGTCTCTTCTTCTCCCTGCTTCTTGCACCTCTCTCTTTCGGGAGTGTCAGTACCTTATGAACACTCTCTGAGAGACCATGCGGAGGTCATCCTGGGTTTATGATGAGTAATTGACATCGCTTTAGGATAGTCGAGTTTGGTTTGGGTGGTTCGGACCTTGACGTTGCATGGTGCAATTGGGCTCGGTCGAACTTTGGTCAAACTTGGTCGTATGGGATTCGGATGTATATTCTGATGATTTCGACAGGTTTGGACTTCGGCATGGTAAGTGTGATGTTTTGATGCTATTTACGCTTTCATGTATCGAGCGGTGCTATTTGACGTGTTTCTTCTCTGTGTGGCTGCAGGACGTCGAGGCGGAGTCATGGCGAGACACGGTGGACCGGACTAGGCGCAGGTGGCGCTGAGGTCAGAACAGTCGGGATGTGTCGAAGACGACGTGGACTCGAGGTGGTTGCGAGGCTTGGACGACAAGGAGCGCGGAAGCTTCCCGGAAGGTGCAGGAGGGGCGAAACAGGAATTTCGCAAAGCTGCACAAGCGGGAGCGGGCTCCGTTGGATTTAGCGGGTGTAACGGGGAGGAGACCCGTTAGCCAAGGCTATAAATAGGTTGGAGGGGCTGCATGCCCACTTGTACACTTGAAGGGATTTTAGGGTTTCCTTTGGTCAAAATAGGCTTTAGAGTTTGTTTTGGCTTTAGGCTTTAGTGGTTGAGAGTTGTTGGTAGAGGCAGAGTTGTGTTCCCTCTGTGTCTCCTTCGATGTCTCCAATGTGGTAGCTCTCTGTGTGTGTTCCTCCCAAGAAGTATGTGAAGCTCTTGGTGATCTTGAGGATGGAGAGGGAGAGTGAAGAGATGGATTGAGAGTCTTGTAATCATTCCTCTGTCCGAATGTCCATGCGTATCGGGACTCCTTGTAATCCTTTTGCTTCAATGAATGGAAATCTGAAGTTTATTCCTCTCTGTTTATGCTCTCTGTTCTTCATTCGTCTTTTGGTGGATTTTCTGAGCTTTCTGAGTTTTGAGTTCTTTCTTACCAAGAAGGCCCAAAATGGGTTGCTCTAGGTTGAGATGATGCCTTAAGATCATTTGTTCAAAGTTTCCCAAGAGCAAACTTTGTTTAATCTCAGATTTCATGTTTGGGACTTCCTCTGTTCTTCATTTGCTTTTCTAGGGTTTGGTGCTATTTTCATTTCCCTTCACGAGATGGCGTGAAACCTGGCATGAGAGGTCCAGAGGCTATTGCTAACATATTCTCAAAGTTTCATAGCCAAATGATCAAAGATGAAACGGGAATTTGAGTTTTTGCGCAGCTCTCTGAATATTTTCGGTTTTGGGCATGAATCTGAAATCCTTTTGATTTTCTAGTGGATTCTTGTTTTTAGCTCTTGGCTTATTCTTCTGGGAGTGTTCCCTAGGTATCCTCAAAGCTTCCCAAGCCAAGAACCCAAGAATCCATGTGAATTTCTCAGTTTTCTGAAAATCCTGTTTGCTGAAATTCTTCGTGCGGTACTACCGCCCTTGGAGAGGTACTACCGCTCGGCTCAGCGGTACTACCAGCCATGTTCGGACCAGTTTGATCGTCAGCAATGAAACGTTCGGACGGGCCGAACGTCTTCGGCAAGAGGTACTACCGCTCGGCGTAGCGGTACTACCGCTCGTCTCAGCTGTACTACCGCTTGCAGTCTGACTTGCTCTGAAATTATTTTTCTTGACTGTCTTTTTCTGGATCTGGTTTATCCATATTGCTGTGATTTCCAGTATTGCCTATCTTCTTTCTTTATAGCTTCCATAGCTATTAGAGAAGAAGTATAAGTGTGGATTCTTGAGGGGCGAATTTATTTTTGAGAGCGCCATTCACCTCCCTCTGTCGCCATTTCGGTCCAACAATTGGTATCAGAGCGGGTTAGCTCTAATTCATAGATCTTAACCGGTCTCAAGAGCCATGGCGACGGACAAGTACTCGACCAAGCCGCCCGTTTTTTATGGCATTGATTACCCCCTTCTGGAAGAGCCGAATAGAGACATACATCCAGGCCCAGGGGTATGCCATCTAGCGGAAGGTCAAGGTACGATTTGTTGTTCCTGCTGATGAGAACATCAATGCCGGGAACATGGCTAATGTTGAGGCGAATGCAAAGGCAAGGAACATCATCATCCAGGGTTTGAGTCGTAGCGAGTTTGACCGCATATCTCATCTTTCGTCCGCCTTCGATATCTGGGAGACCCTCGATGCATACCAGGAGGGCACCACCCAGATTAAGACGGTACGACAAGACCAGTTCAAGCGGGATTATAACAAATTTGAGATGCTTGCTGGTGAGTCTTTGGATGAGTGTTTTGCGCGTTTTCACAAGATCTTGAGCAACCTCCGAGCGGTCGGTCTCACATACCCCGACTCGGACAGCGCTCGTCAGATGCTCGCTGCACTTGACCTTCGCGTTTGGGAGATGAAGGTGACTACCATCAAGGACACCATGGACCTCTCGACTTTGACGCTTGACGTGCTGTACTCGCGCCTCAAGACTCACGAGATTGACGTTGTCTCTCGTCGGTCGAAGTCACAGTCGATGGTCTTGGTCACCGATGTCGTTTCTTATTTCGGGCCTGTCTTCTTGTGTCACATCCCAAAATTTGCTTTTTGGAAGAAAATTAAATTCAAATTAATTATTTTAAAGTAATTAGATTTTATGTGGCTTTTCTGGATTTTCTGAAATTTAAAACCTAATTTTTAAATTTAAAAAGTAATTCAAAGTATGAAACTAAAATACCAACAGTAGTTGGAAATAATTTTATTTAGTCCAAAATATGTCCAGGAGCTTCTGTGAATTTTTCTAGAATTTTTGGAGGTATTTTCATATTTTTCTGAGGCCTAAATAATTTTCTAGCCTTTTCTGAAAATCTAAATCAAATTCTAAAAATAAAAATATCCCCTCTCCTCCGGTAGACGCGTGGGCGGCCCAGATCCATCCACGTCGCGCTCGGCCCATCCAGCCGCCTCTCCCTCTCCTCTCGACTCCGGGCCGCCCGTCGGCCACCCCGCCTTCCTCATCCTCGGGCCGACATCGCCGGTCCGATCGCGCCAAGTCCGCCGTCGCGGGCCATCCAGCCGTCCGCGCCCGCTCCTCTCTTCTCTCGACTCGCGGGCCCGCCTGTCGGCCGCCAGCGGCCTCGCTCCGCGCCACCCGGCCCCTTTGTCGGGCCGTCGTCCCACGAGCGCCCCTTTCCTTTCTTCCTCCCCTCTTTCCTTTCGCGCCGACCGTGCGAGCCGAATCCGCCTTGCCTTCCTCGCCTCTCTCGGTTTTGCAACCCCGAGCGCCGGCGGAAGTGAATCCCAACGCCGTGCCTCCCTTCCCTTCCGGCCCCTATTTCCTTTTCCCCAAACTTTCCCGCTGCCACCGAGATCTCCGGCGAGCAATCCCGCGCCGTGTCCCTCCTCCGCCCTATAAAGCCCCCTCGGCCGCCTCCTCTCGCACCACCTCCCGGAGCGCTCCACCTCCTTCCCCGAGCCCTGTAGCACCCCAGCACCGTGCGCTCTCTCTCCCCGAGCTCCGCCCAACTCCGGCGAGCCTTCGCCACCGCCTCGGTCATCCCCGGAGCCCGCCGTCGCCTCCCCGAGCTCCCTCTCGTCCGTGCGATCCTCATCGACACCTCAGCTGCCCCTCCCCACCGCCGGAGCGCCGTCGCGCCAGAGGACCCGAGCCAGCTCCGCCACCCCCTCGTCGCCGGCCTTCTCCGCTCGTCGTCGCACCTCGTCGACCCCTCCAACCGAACCCCCTCCGCTCAAGGGTTGCATTTCACGCACCGTCCGCACCCCTCCGACCCTCCCTCGCCGCCGACGACCTTGCCTCCGTCCACGGCTGCCGGACCACTCCAGCAGGTAACCCTCAAAGGGATTACCTATCCATTAGGGGTAGGCAACGCCTCCCCGCTCACTTGGCTATCACCGCTCGCTCTCCCCTCCCCCGACTCCCTCGGCGCGCGTTCGAGCCCTCGGCTCCGCACGCTGAGGTTGAGTTTTCGTTATTTATCCGCGACTGACAAGTGGTCCCCACACGTCAGCGGCCGCCGGTCTGCGCTGGCCACTGCCGCCTGGGCCCCACCTCTCTGTGCTGGTCTCTGACAAGTGGGCCCGGAGTCCAGAGGGTCCCACATGTCAGAGGTTAAGTCAGTGGGCTCACCGTCGATGGGTCCCACATGTCAGTGACCGCCACTGGTTACTATTCAGTGGGCCCCACCTGTCAGTCCCTCGGAATAAAAATAGAATTTAAAATCTAATATTCCAGTGGGCCCCACCTGTCAGAAATTTGGGAATTTCTAGATTTATTCAAATCTGAGATTTTCAAATGAGCATAACTTTCTCATTTTAACTCCAAATTCAGCCATTCAAATTTCTAAATTCATCTAAAATCATAATCTATCCAACTATGGCCTCTATTGAATTTTTGGATTTTATTTGAATTTTCGTTTGTATTTATTTGCTTTGTTTGCTTTGTCTTTTCTCGCGTAGATTCCAACGTTGTCGACGATCCCTCTTCACAGCAACAAGAAGACCCAGAAACCCTGCAAGAAGGCAAGTCTCCTTTGATCATCTTGAACCTATGCTTTTGAAATGTTTTAAATATTTTAAATTATGTGCATTGCTATTTACATAAAACCACTAGTTCAAATCTTTAGGAATTAGCTATTCCAACTTTGTTATGCCCTCATTTGACATTGATTGCCATGTACCTTTGTCACCCTAGAACTTCCTTTGTCTCAATAATGAGATTAATATTAATCTTTGTGAATAGTGGAATGGTAGGATAATGCTTAGTCATGCTATCTAATAACTTTGGTAAATCTTGAAAATGGGAAATTATGATTTATTGTTGAACCCCTATGATTGTTAATGAAGTGGCAATTGGAGTTGTCACTGTGATTTTAAAATAAAATAAAATGTGAAAGTTGGTTTAGATTAGGTGGATGGTTGGTTTGGTTTGGTGCGATTAGCACGAGATCTTGTTAAGTGTATGTTCCACCCTAGTCAATTAAGGACCGACGCTTGTGTTTGTCCAGACTGAGCATTAACCGTACAACCACAAGTCTATATGGGTACGACCTAGCTGACTAACTTATGATAGTCTAGTTTAGGTGCCACCAGTGGAAAGTGGGTGCCAGGGATGGACTGGTTATCCACAGTGAGGGACAGGATTTACTGTACTCATATGGCGCAAGAGGGGGCTTCGGTTCGGGCAGTTAGTCTACCTGCGGTGAAACCTCAGCGGGTGGTATCTAGCTAGATTAGATTAAGGTAAAGGCTTTGTGATATTTTATCTGGGTCTCATGCCGAAGGAAGCGTGTTGACTTTTAGGATAATTTATCTCTTGTGGGTAAAGTTGTACAACCTCTGCAGAGTGTAAAACTATTCGAATAGCCATGCCCACGGTCAAGGGCGGGCAAGGAATGCATTCACATGGTAGATTTCTGGTTTTGGTTTTAAATATCTAAAGTTTTGTATTCCGAGAGTGGAGGGAACTCTCGGAAGGGAATCCTGGCGGATGGAGGCAGAGAGGGTGGATGGAACCCACAGTTTAAAACTTGACCAATGGTAATTGGTTAGCTAGTGTTGGTAGTTGGAACCTTCACTAGAAAGTTAATTCTGTTGAAACATTTACTTCATTAAATTGATGCCTTTGAAAATAATTAGTAGTAATTGAGATTTAAAATATTGCTTTGTGCAAAAGAACCATATAGCCTTCCTTTGTCAAGCCTTGCATCTATGCATTTTTCCCAAGACTTGCGGAGTACTTTATGTACTCACATGCTACACTTAAAAATAAATCTCAGAGGAAGTTGAAGCTCAAGAAGGTGACTACGACTACTGCTTCGCTTGTGGCTACGACGGATTCTTCCCGGAGGACTAGGTCGCGCTTCCCCAGTCAATTGCCTGTGGCGAATTGATGGGTCGTCCTCGAGTTATCTTTGCTTCCGCTTTATTTTCTTGTGTGCGAGGTCTTAACCTCGATTGTAATAATGAGACCTTGTGGTCAGTACACTTGATTATTGTAATGAATCGTTGTTGGTGATGTTTTCCATTCTGTTTAACTGTGTGCACTAGCTTTGATCTGGGACTAGTGCAGTAATACACAGAGGGTCCGGTTTGTAATCCGGGGCCCGCAGAGATGGTATCGAGCCAATTTGATCAGAGGACGTGGCCTAGATTAAGAATGGCAAACCATAAGGATTTATATTTATAAAAAGAATATATTAAAAATGTATAAGCTTCTTTGCTTCTACTCTCCTACCTAGAATCTCGTTCTTGTCTCCAACTCCATTTGTTAAAAAAACTTTTGCTAATCTTTTCTTTTACTCAACTTTGTAGATGGCTGGTTCATCCTCCGCTGCCCCGTGGGACTACTACTCACATGGAGAGGATGCTGGAGCATTCGCTAGCCTTCTCCGCGGTGATGCAGTGCTTGGAGTACCGTCAGCCGCCCATTTTCAGAGGACGGAAGACGCGGATCCTGGATCGAGACTCATGGACGATGGAGGTATTCCTGTATGCACGGGAAGGGGAATTCAACTCCCACACATACCCCATCAAGCACCCTCGATCCCGCTGTTTCGACGCTGTTCAGACGCAAAGACGCCTCGCCATTGACGAGTTGTGCCACATGCACAAGGATGCTGTACATCAGTCCCCTTTTGCTTTTTCATCAACCTCGAGCAGACAGAGGTATCCAGATCCTTTGACATCCCAAATGACGATCTCGATCGCCGCACTGTGCAGCTCACACAGGCGATGGCAGTCACTTATGCTAGAGCTCAGGAGGAGATTGGACAACTCCGGATGCTTCTCACTTCCAGCTATCATCACTCCGACACTCTTCGCGCGCAGCTTCTTCGGAGCCAGACAGACGAGTTTAGATTGGGACGTCTCCAAGCTGTACCCAACTACACGCCATCTTCACCTGCACCAGCCGCCGCCCCTGCCAACCGCGCGCCATTTCGACTCTCGGGACTTCGCACACGGCTCACAGCACGCAAGAAGGTGCGACGCCCCAGTCCGCCACCCGTCATCACTCTCAAGAAGCGCAAGCCTTCTCCTTCCCTTCGCGTTCGATCGCCTCGATCGAACCGTCCCGTGCTTGGTGAGTGTGATTGTTCGAGGCACCACGTGAGAGAGCGCCAGGAAGACCCGGAGGAGGATCCAGAAGAGGACCCGGAGGAGGACCCTGAGGAGCGCGTCTTTGGAGAGGATTAGTAGTTTTTTTTGAGTCAGTAGTACCCAAATAAAATGTCCACGTCTTTAGAACGTTTTATGCTATGTTTTGGTGTGCTAGATGGATTGTACCAGGCCTATGTGCACTTGTGGTACAGCCATCCATGGAGTTATCTTGATTTTAATAAAAGTTTTCCCTAAGTGGTTGTTGTTTTCTTCTTGTGTGTTGGTTTGGGATGTTGATTAGTTTCCCCCTAATCTCTTACCTTTGCTATTTCCCTCTTACCTTCTGCTAACCTAAACCGCTTCAGATGGTGAACACAAGGAGCAACCCCGGCAATAGCCGTGACGCCAACAATCAACCAGAGGACAACATTCCACCACCTCCCGCTCAGGCCCCCAACTTGGAACAAATGATGGCCATGCAACTTCAACTTCTTCAGGCCTTAGCCCAGAACCAAGTACAGCAAGCTCCACCGCACCCAATCAAGCTCCCGGTCTAAGTTGGGAGAATTTATGAGGACAAGGCCTCCCACTTTTGCTGGATCAGTGGATCCCCGGAGGCGATGATTGGATCAAGGATGTGGAAAGAAAATTGGTCCTAGCTCGATTACAACGACAACGAAGGTGTTGTATGCTGCTCACCACTCAAGGGAATGGCTGCTAACGGTGGGAAAACTACCGCGCCGCCCATCAAAATGCACAAGCCATCAATTGGGATGAGTTTGTTGAAGCTTTCACTTTGCCCATATTCCTACGGAATAATGGAAATGAAGAAAAGAGAATTCTACCAACGGCAGCAGGAAACCTCGGTGTTTCAGTACTGAACAAGTTCACCCAACTGTCGGTATGCATCCAAGAGGTCACATCGGAGGCGACCAAGATTTGGAGGTTCACGCAGGACTTGACCCCAACCTCAAGGTGCAGCTGGTGTCCAATGATTACCCGACCTTCCAAAGACCTAGTGAACAAGGCCTTTGTCCAAGAAGATGCTCACGTCGGCTATACGAAACTCGGAAGAGGAAGTTCCAAGCTCGAGAAGGAGCAAGCAGCTCTGGTTTCGCCCCAACACACCTCATTTTCACAAGCCTTGAGTCAAGCGTGCCAAGGACTCCCTTTTCAGACCTCGCCCAAATCCACAAACTCCCGGGCAAGCAATGGTGGCCAACCCCAGCAGAACAAGACTTCAAGCAGCAGGAGTGCAAGTGTTTCAACCGCAAGAACATGGGGCACTATGCCAAAGAATCGTCCCCGAAACGCCCAGCAGAGTGACCCGATTCGTTTCAACTGGGACTACGCCAAGAAGAGCTCCGATCGCAGTCAAGGCCGTGGGGCACCACAAACCCCAAGGACTCGCAGCAATGAGCAGGGACATCTTAACCATGTCATCTGCGGAGGCGACCTGAGATGCACCCGACGTAGTTAGGTAAGTTCCTTGTCAACTCGAGATTTGCATCAGCATTATTTGATTCTCGAGCTTCGCATTCTTTTGTGTCAAAAGATGTGGTTGAAAGATATAAATGGGATGTGCGTAAACTACGTAACCCCATGCTAGTCCAGTCTCTGAAAGGAAATAAGACTAACACGCTTTGCCCCAACGCAATCTGTGGATATAAATGGAGTTAAGTTCCTAGCAAATCTTATTATAATAGACTCCAAGGGTTTAGATGTAATACTTGGTATGGATTGGTTAACCAAGTATAAAGGGCGATAGATTGTGCCGACCAGAGCATTACTCTTACCAATTCAGAAGGGATTCGAGTAAGGTTTCAGTCAATGCACCTTCCCGGAAGAAAAGTAAGTTAAACAGTTTGAAGGGAATAACTTTGGAAAAGGTGCCTATAGCATGTGAATACCTGATGTATTTCAAAGATTTGCCAGGAATGCCACCAGATAGAGAGATTGAATTTGTTATAAATCTGGTACCTGGTACAGCTCCGATTTCCAAGAGACCTTACCGGATGTCCGCAAATGATTTGGCTGAAGTCAAGAAACAAATTGAAGAGCTGCAAGATAAAGGATTTGTAAGGCCAAGCTCGTCACCTTGGGGAGCCCCAGTACTGTTAGTAAAGAAGAAGGACGGAAGTCTTCGCATGTGTGTGGATTATCGATCCTTGAATGACGTGACGATCAAGAACAAGTACCCTTTGCCCAGAATAGATGATCTGTTTGATCAGTTGAAAGGATCATGTGTCTTCTCCAAGATTGATCTTCGATCAGGTTATCACCAATTGAAGATAAGACCAGAAGACATACCCAAGACAGCATTTGCTACTCGTTATGGATTATACGAGTATACAGTAATGTCTTTCGGTCTAACCAATGCTCCCGCATACTTCATGAATCTGATGAATAAGGTGTTCATGGAATATTTGGATAAGTTTGTGGTTGTGTTTATCGATGATATTTTGATATACTCCAAGAATGAGGAAGAGCACGCAGAACATTTGAGGATAGTTTTGGAAAAGCTCAAAGAAAATCAGTTGTATGCCAAGTTTAGTAAGTGTGAGTTTTGGTTGAAGAAAGTAGCTTTCTTGGGCCATGTGATTTCGGCAGGAGGAGTGTCCGTAGACCCCGATAAAGTAAATGATGTGCTTAATTGGACACAACCAAAGTCAGTATCCGAGATCAGAAGTTTTCTTGGATTGGCTGGTTACTATCGTCGATTTATTGAAGGCTTCTCCAAGCTCGCAAGACCTCTCACCCAGTTGCTGAAGAAGGAAAAGAAGTTTGAATGGAGTAAACCGTGCGAGGATAGTTTCCAAGAGCTGAAGAAGAGGTTAACTTCTGCACCAGTATTGACACTTCCGGATATTAGGAAGGATTTCGAAGTCTTCTGTGATGCGTCAAGACAAGGACTAGGCTGTGTACTGATGCAAGAGAGAAAGGTAGTAGCATATGCTTCGAGGAAGCTGCGACCCCACGAAGGAAATTACCCAACTCATGATTTAGAGCTTGCTGCCGTAGTGCATGCATTGAAAATATGGAGGCACTACCTGATTGGTAACCGCTGCGAGATTTACACTGATCACAAAAGCCTGAAGTACATATTTACTCAACCCGATCTCAATATGAGACAAAGGAGATGGCTTGAGCTAATAAAGGATTATGATATTGGAATACATTATCACCCAGGAAAGGCTAATGTGGTAGCTGATGCCTTGAGTCGAAAGAATTACTGTACCAAACTGTGGATTAGGGATAGTATGCCCGCACTTCAAGAAGAATTCCAACGGCTCAACTTAGAAGTAGTGGAGAAAGGATTCCTAGCCACTTTGGAAGTTCAACCAACCTTAGAAGATCAAATCAGGGCAGCTCAAAAGGAGGACAAGTATGTCCAGGAGATCAAGGATAATATGAAGAAAGGGAAAGCCTCGGGATTTTCAGAGGATGAAGAAGGTACCCTTTGGTTTGGGAAAAGAATTATTGTACCTGAAAAGAAAGAGGTAAAGGAGTTAATATTGAAGGAAGCCCATGAATCTGGATATTCAATTCACCCTGGGAGTACCAAGATGTACCAAGATCTCAAGGAAAGGTATTGGTGGTCAAGTATGAAACGAGAAATTGCAGAATACATAGCCTTGTGCGATGTATGCCAACGGATTAAAGCTGAACACCAGAGACCTGCTGGACTTTTGCAGCCATTGTAGATCCCTGAGTGGAAATGGGAAGAAATTGGTATGGATTTTATAACTAGATTACCAAGAACCAAATCAGGACACGATTCAATTTGGGTTATAGTGGATCGTTTGACAAAAGTTGCCCATTTCATTCCAGTAAAGACCACCTACTCTGGGGATAGACTTGCAGAGTTGTACATGTCAAGAATTGTGTGTTTGCATGGAATCCCAAAGAAGATTGTGTCAGATCGAGGAACCCAATTCACTTCGAGATTTTGGCAAAAGCTACATGAACTTTTGGGCACAAACTTAAACTTCAGTACAGCTTATCATCCACAGACAGATGGACAAACAGAAAGAGTAAATCAAATTCTGGAAGACATGTTGAGAGCTTGTGTACTGGCAAATAAGAATAACTGGGATCAGAGTTTGCCCTATGCAGAGTTCTCCTACAACAATAGTTATCAATCCAGTTTGCAAATGTCTCCGTTCGAAGCCCTATACGGCAGAAAGTGTAGGACTCCATTGTATTGGAAGGAAACAGGAGAAGGACAAGTGTTTGGACCAGATGTGTTGAAGCAAGCAGAAGAACAAGTTCGTCTAATCCAGGACAGATTAAAAACAGCACAAACCAGACAGAAGAGCTATGCGGATAATCGACGTAGAAGCTTAGAATTTGTACCTGGGGATCATGTTTATTTGAAGGTGTCACCTCTCAAAGGAATGAGACGTTTTGGAGTTAGTGGAAAGCTAGCTCCCAGATTCATTGGACCCTTTCCAGTGGTAGCCAAGCGAGGAGAAGTTGCTTACCAGTTGGAGCTTCCGCCTCAGCTGTCAAAGGTGCATGATGTCTTCCACGTATCCCAGCTGAGGAAGTGTCTCAGAGTGCCAGAAGAGCAGATGCCTTTAGACGAAATAAACGTGAAGGAGGACCTCACCTATCTAGAATATCCAGTCAAGATATTGGAGGAAGCAAAGCGCCGTACGCGCAGCAAGGTTATCAAGTTCTGTAAAGTGCAGTGGAGCAACCATTCAGAATCGGAAGCAACTTGGGAGCGTGAAGAGGATCTAAGAGAAGAGTTCCCCGACCTTTTTCCCAGTCCATCCGAATCTCGGGGTCGAGATTCTTTCTAAGGGGGGTAGGTTTGTCACATCCCAAAATTTGCTTTTTGGAAGAAAATTAAATTCAAATTAATTATTTTAAAGTAATTAGATTTTATGTGGCTTTTCTGGATTTTCTGAAATTTAAAACCTAATTTTTAAATTTAAAAAGTAATTCAAAGTATGAAACTAAAATACCAACAGTAGTTGGAAATAATTTTATTTAGTCCAAAATATGTCCAGGAGCTTCTGTGAATTTTTCTGGAATTTTTGGAGGTATTTTCATATTTTTCTGAGGCCTAAATAATTTTCTAGCCTTTTCTGAAAATCTAAATCAAATTCTAAAAATAAAAATATCCCCTCTCCTCCAGTACGACGCGTGGGCGGCCCAGATCCATCCACGTCGCGCTCGGCCCATCCAGCCGCCTCTCCTCTCCCTCTCGACTCCGGGCCCGCCCGTCAGCCACCCCGCCTTCCTCATCCCTCGGGCCGACATCTGGCCGGTCCGATGCGCGCCGCGTCGCCCGTGCGGGCCATCCAGCCGTCCGCGCCCCGCTCCTCTCTTCTCTCTGACTCGCGGGCCCGCCCTCGGCCGCCTCGCGCCTCGCTCCCGCTGCCACCGGCCCGCTGTCGGGCCCGTCGTCCTGCGAGCCGCCCCTTTCCTTTCTTCCTCCTCTTTCCTTTCGCGCCGACCGTGCATTCGAGCCGAATCCGCCTTGCCTTCCTGCCTCTCCCGGTTTGGCAACCCCGAGCGCCGTGAAGTGAATCCCAACGCCGTGCCTCCCTTCCCTTTTCGCCCCCTATTTCCTTTTTCCCCAAACTTTCCCGCCGCCACCGAGATCTCCGGCGAGCAATCCCGCGCCGTGTCCCCTCCTCCGCCTATAAAGCCCCCTCGGCTTCGCCTCCTCTCGCACCACCTCCCGGAGCGCTCCACCTCCTTCCCCGAGCCCTGTAGCACCCCAGCACCGTGCGCTCTCTCTCCCCGAGCTCCGCCCAACTCCGGCGAGCCTTCGCCACCGCCTCGGTCATCCCCGGAGCCCGCCGTCGCCTCCCCGAGCTCCCTCTCGTCCGTGCGATCCTCATCGACACCTCAGCTGCCCCTCCCCACCGCCGGAGCGCCGTCGCGCCAGAGGACCCGAGCCAGCTCCGCCACCCCCTCGTCGCCGGCCTTCTCCGCTCGTCGTCGCACCTCGTCGACCCCTCCAACCAAACCCCCTCCGCTCAAGGGTTGCATTTCACGCACCGTCCGCACCCTCCGACCCTCCTCGCGCCGACGACCTTGCCTCCGTCCCACGGCCGCCGACCACTCCAGCAGGTAACCCTCAAAGGGATTACCTATCCATTAGGGGTAGGCAACGCCTCCCCGCTCACTTAGCTATCACCGCTCGCTCTCCCCTCCCCCGACTCCCTCGGCGCGCGTTCGAGCCCTCGGCTCCGCACGCTGAGGTTGAGTTTTCGTTATTTATCCGCGACTGACAAGTGGTCCCCACACGCCGCCGCCGCCGGCTCGCGGCTGCCCACGCCGCTGGGCCCCACCTCTCTGTGCTGGTCTCTGACAAGTGGGCCCGGAGTCCAGAGGGTCCCACATGTCAGAGGTTAAGTCAGTGGGCTCACTGTCCAGTGGGTCCCACATGTCAGTGACCGCCAGTGGTTACTGTTCAGTGGGCCCCACTTGTCAGTCCCTCGGAATAAAAATAGAATTTAAAATCTAATATTCCAGTGGGCCCCACCTGTCAGAAATTTGGGAATTTCTAGATTTATTCAAATCTGAGATTTTCAAATGAGCATAACTTTCTCATTTTAACTCCAAATTCAGCCATTCAAATTTCTAAATTCATCTAAAATCATAATCTATCCAACTATGGCCTCTATTGAATTTTTGGATTTTATTTGAATTTTCGTTTGTATTTATTTGCTTTGTTTGCTTCGTCTTTTCTCGCGTAGATTCCAACGTTGTCGATTTATCCTCTTCACAGCAAAAAGAAGACCCGAAACCCTGCAAGAAGGCAAGTCTCCTTTGATCATCTTGAACCTATGCTTTTGAAATGTTTTAAATATTTTAAATTATGTGCATTGCTATTTACATAAAGCCACTAGTTCAAATCTTTAGGAATTAGCTATTCCAACTTTGTTATGCCCTCATTTGACATTGATTGCCATGTACCTTTGTCACCCTAGAACTTCCTTTGTCTCAATAATGAGATTAATATTAATCTTTGTGAATAGTGGAATGGTAGGATAATGCTTAGTCATGCTATCTAATAACTTTGGTAAATCTTGAAAATGGGAAATTATGATTTATTGTTGAACCCCTATGATTGTTAATGAAGTGGCAATTGGAGTTGTCACTGTGATTTTAAAATAAAATAAAATGTGAAAGTTGGATTAGATTAGGGTGGATGGTTGGTTTGGTTTGGTGCAGTTAGCACGAGATCTTGTTAAGTGTATGTTCCACCCTAGTCAATTAAGGACCGACGCTTGTGTTTGTCCGGTCGAGCATTAACCGTACAACCACAAGTCTATATGGGTACGACCTAGGTGACTAACTTATGATAGTCTAGTTTAGGTGCCACCAGTGGAAAGTGGGTGCCGAGGATGGACCGGTTATCCACAAAGTGAGGGACAGGATTTCTTCAGTACTCATATGGCGCAAGAGGGGCTTGGTTGGGTAGTTAGCCTACTGCGGTGAAACCTCAGTGGGTGGTATCTAGCTAGATTAGATTAAGGTAAAGGCTTTGTGATATTTTATCCGGGTCTCATGCCAAGGAAGCGTGTTGACTTTTAGGATAATTTATCTCTTGTGGGTAAAGTTGTACAACCTCCGCAGAGTGTAAAACTATTCGAATAGCCGTGCCCACGGTCAAGGGCGGCAAGGAATGCATTCACATGGTAGATTTCTGGTTTTGGTTTTAAATATCTAAAGTTTTGTATTCCGAGAGTGGAGGAACTCTCGGAAGGGAATCTGGCGGATGGAGCAGAGAGGGTGGATGGAACCCGAGCTTAAAACTTGACCAATGGTAATTGGTTAGCTAGTGTTGGTAGTTGGAACCTTCACTAGAAAGTTAATTCTGTTAAAACATTTACTTCATTAAATTGATGCTTTCGAAAATAATTAGTAGTAATTGAGATTTAAAATATTGCTTTGTGCAAAAGAACCATATAGCCTTCCTTTGTCAAGCCTTGCATCTATGCATTTTTCCCAAGACTTGCGGAGTACTTTATGTACTCACATGCTACACTTAAAAATAAATCTCAGAGGAAGTTGAAGCTCAAGAAGGTGACTACGACTACTGCTTCGCTTGTGGCTGCGACGGATTCTTCCCGGAGGACTAGGTTGCGCTTCCCCAGTCAATTGCCTGTGGCGAATTGATGGGTCATCCTCGAGTTATCTTTGCTTCCGCTTTATTTTCTTGTGTGCGAGGTCTTAACCTCGATTGTAATAATGAGACCTTGTGGTCAGTACACTTGATTATTGTAATGAATCGTTGTTGGTGACGTTTTCCATTCTGTTTAACTGTGTGCACTAGCTTTGATCTGGGACTAGTGCAGTAATACACAGAGGGTCCGGGTTTGGTAATCCGGGGGCCCGACATCTTGACTGTCTTTTTCTGGATCTGGTTAATCCATATTGCTGTGATTTCCAGTAGTGCCTATCTTCTTTCTTTATAGCTTCCATAGCTATTAGAGAAGAAGTATAAGTGTGGATTCTTGAGCGGCGAATTTATTTTTGAGAGCGCCATTCACCCCCCCTCTGTCGCCATTTCGGTCTAACACTCTCGAGAGATTTGTAGGAGGAAAGAAGAAGCTCAATCTTATTCTAGACCAATCCAAGATTTGCAAGTTCAATCAAGGTCTAGGATATGATTTCTATGAGGACATTAGGAAGCTTCCAACTGCTATTCTCAGACCCATAGTAGGAGGTGTGATCGAGGTTGAGCCCAGATCTGATGAGGTTAAATTCAAATCAACGGGCTTTATCCAAGGGATTTCTGACAGCAATGTGAGTCCACCTGCAGCTTCGGTCTCTCAGAAGGCAAAGCAAACTCATGCTACTTCTACCTCTCAGAAGGAGAAGTATCATTTCACCTTCTGTCAGAAGGATGGACACTTGATCGATCGATGCTTCAGGCACGCCAAGATCGCGCAGAGAGACTGAGTTGCAGGCCTTAGGCGTATTCAGGATCAGCCCCAGACCTTGAGTGCACCTAAGACCAACACGAAGTCTAGGTTTGCTTCAGATGCTTCTGATGGTTTTGGGCAGCATCAAGGACTTGGTTTTTCTGAGTTTTCTGGTTTTCGTCCTCATGCTCCCTTTGGTCGTGACTACCGTCGTCCTGAGGGTAGATCTCGTTTCCCTCGTCGAGATAGCTACCCACGGCGTGATTAGCATGTTGCTGGTGTCTTGACTCGATCCTCTATAGCAGTCAAGCCCAACAACAGCTTCAGGTCTGCACACAGACCTTTTGGCTTGTTGAGTGACAGAGAGCGTAGGGTAGATAGAGGTCAGTCGTGCTTGACTACTTCATCTGCTTGATGTGTTACTCAGTATTGGGTGCCAAAATCACTCTTGATTTACCCCAGTACTGAGACTTTACTCTCTATTTGACTCAGGTTCACCGGGCAGGGAAGGGAAAGGTTTGGCTTGTAGACTCCGGGTGTTCACGACACATGACCGGAGACTCCCGTTGGTTTTCTTCCCTTGTGATGAGGCAATGGGGTCTCGATCTTCCGATAGGATGATAACTTCGATTTTGGCGGAGGTGACTCTTGCGACCCGACTACAACCGTACGACGTCGCTTGCGCCTTTGCAATCGCTGAACCACACTCCAAGTCGTTATCAACCGTGCCAAGAACGCGGTTGACCTGACTATGAAGGTCTATTCCTGCATGCAACCGAAGAACACGCAAGAACAAGATAACAAGCAATCTGAAATTGCAAATATTTATATTAAGCTCAAAAGGTGGGATTCCGCAGAAAGTTCTTTACGGTTGGTCTAGCCGACACAAGCGAAGAACAAAAGTTTTCACCATGGAAAAACTAATCAAACGAAATCCAACAAAACTAGAAGGGTGTAGCCTCCTTAAATAGGGGTGGGGAAGCCGCACAAAACTAAGGAAAATGAGGTGGTACTATTTATGGTACTGTTCACATGAATAGTAACCCGTGAACAGTATGGGCCTAGGTGGGGGAGCACCTCCCCTTTGAGCCCAAACATTACAAGGTCCAGTTTGACCTAAATAGGTGATGCAGCATATTCTTCGAGTGATTACGGTAAGCACAGGAGGAATTTGGAGATGAGGCCAAATTCATTGGAAAGAGGACGAGAAAAGCTTTCCATCGAGTACTCGTGGACCTCAAATAGGTGATGTGGTGCTACAAAAAAAAAATATATATATATATATATTCATCATTATGTAGCATCATATTCTTATTTAAAATATGTTGAAACTGAAGAAACGACTTCACCTTTAGTTCAATCTTGATATTGGGCGCTAGGGTCATATGTGTTGATGGCGTGGTCACATCATCCTCCCCTTCTTGATAGAAAACCGTCCTCGGTTTTCGCATATGTGTAGCCTCACGTATTGCATGATCTTCATCATAAATCTCGATACATAATAACAAACGCCACAAACTCTCATTATGTAATATCATAAGTTCTTTATCAAACAAAGTAAAACCCCTTTGAAACGAGCTCACCTTATAATTTAAGTGATGCGTAGGAGCTCTTGTAATTGGAACAACAAGTATAGCAAATATGGTTGTATCCATAGGGTAATGTTTTTATCATCCTCCCCTTTTTGCAAACAAAGCCGTCCTCGGCTTTTGATAAACTGAAAATAAGGTAACAAAGAAGCCAAGGTGTATGCATGGTATATGTATATGTCATCCGTTTTAACAGTTCTTCGTTGTTGCACTATTAGTGTTATACAACAGCAGCGATCATAAAAGCTCATTGTATTATTAACCCAAGAGTAATCATATATGTTAATGAGCAAATCAACATTTCTCACACAGTAATTATTGCAACTTGTTTTGCAAATGTAAGTGAAGCATTTAAGCAATTCATAACTCTGAAGTTGTAAACTTGCAGTGGTGGCACATATGGGCAAAGTTACAACTTTCGGAATCAAGCAAAGTTCTTCTAGATAATCATATCTCAATTGAGCAATAACAAATTTATCTAACAAGGGTGAAAAGATTTGTATGTACTTCCATACATCAATTTCATTCTTCAGATCATCAATGCTAGATGTTTCAACAAGAAAAGAACACATAGGCATTGAATGATCACTAAATTTTATTTTTCTTTCATAATGAACAAGATTGAGTGTACAAGAGTTGTTGTTCAAAACAGCACGTTTCAATTCATCTATGTGATCGCAAGTTATGCATATTCGATATACAAAAAATTGATTTTCTACACCATAATCTCCAATCAAATTAAACTTATACCCAGGGGTGTAGGCACTAAACAAGAATTTCGAACATGCAAGTTCAGAAACTTTCTCCATAGCACAATCCAAACTAACGGCCTCATTAAGCATGATATAGCATAATGCATCAGCAGGGGATATTCTATCAAATACTTCCTTATGTGTAATTAATTCGACATGTGCAAAATTATGAGAATTTAGATCAACACATGGTTCATTCAAGTCAACACAAGGAATATCAAAAGATTGCACTACAGCAGGTATATACTCACAAGGTTGCTCTATGTCTTGTTGTAGCACCAAATCAGTACCTTTGTCATTATCGTCCTCATCGACATCAGAGGTACCTCAAACTTCTCCACTAATGGCATAAGATGCACCAGATCATCCTTCACCTCTTCAAGTTTTTCGGTGGTATCTGTAGATGGAGTAGGAACCAAAATAATATCAACATTTTCAGTTACCTCAGGTTGCACCTCGCTTGTGACCATAGGTGCTGGAGGTACAAAACGATGTCGCAATTTCTTTTTCATCTGCTCCCATGTGTATATATAGTGGTACTCGAGATTTGACCACCAATGTTGAACATCACCAATCAGCGCCGTCCTTGCCATGCTCATCTTCTCAACAGGATCAAGATCCTGTCTTTCAATGTAGCTATCCAACATAGTAAACCACAAGAAGTAGTTCGACGACGTACTCTCAGTGGTAAGTGGCAAGATATATACCGGTAATTGTTTCCCTTCAAGTTCAAATCTGTCCACGATGACATCATAATCTACCCATTTTCTCAAGCCTGTCATTGTTAGTAGAAAACAAGGAAACAAATCACAAGTAAATGTTCCTATCAACTACGAGGATATGGAGGCTCAAATCAAGTCACGCATCTCTCAAGCTCTTACCAAATTCTTACGAGTTCTTACTAAAGCAAACAGGTGGTGCAACCGGTGGCTGGTTCGTGATAAATCTAACTCAAGTGATGAGTAAAGCGATTGCAAGGTACAGCGAGACCTGTTCGGTTAGTAGAAAAGTGGAGCTTGGATAGGCTATGTATTTTGTAGCAAAAGAAAACAATCAATTAATTTTAGAAATTGCACAGAATTGAATTATAGTTCGTATCTAGCACTTAGCCTATGTTACTGATCAACCAAAGATGGAAGAAGACTAAAAAAGTGTATGGCAATGTATTGGAGTGGTAAATACAAGATAATTCAATTGAATGCAATCTGGAATTGAAGAACACAATGATTGACCCAAAACTTGGAAACTGAAGATTTCTGTCCACTGGACAGCACGTCGGTATTTCGGCCGTAACTTTTTTTCAGTTGCCTTTTTTCAAAAATTCTTTTTTTATCAGTTTCCTGATGGATTTTTCTACAACTTTGGTTTTGGGGCCAAGTTCTGGAAACCGACTGAAAAATTCGCACAAAATTCACAAGTGCCAGTTGTTGCTGATTCAATCTGGAATTTTAGGTCAACTTGCACCGCAGATATCTCTTAACTGCCTTGCTGGAATGACGTGAAATTTTACAGATGGATGGACAATGAAGTTTTGAATCTAATGGCGGTGGTATCACTCGAAAAAGTTATGGCGTTTTTCGTGGCGGTTGCAGAGGAAGGAAAAATCAGCCGAATTGGAATTAGGGTTTGGGGCGGGGAATTTTTTTTGTTTGAATTTTTAATGGAACAAAGATATGACCAGCATCTAGACAATGCTAAGACAGACACAAATTTAATTTAGCAAACCAAAACTAACAGATTGAAAGGCACAACGGGGTTTGGACAGCGAAAATTAACTCTTTTTGTGGGGTAATTTTTTTGGACTATGGGAAATAAAAATCAATATACTAACTAAGGATACAAAGAATTCCTACCGGTCAACTGAAGCTCTGATACCAACTGATGAGGCAATGGGGTCCCGATCTTCCGATAGGATGATAACTTCGATTTTGGAGGAGGTGACTCTTGCGACCCGACTACAACCGTACGACGTCGCTTGCGCCTTAGCAATCACTGAACCACACTCCAAGTCATTATCAACCGTGCCAAGAACACGGTTGACCTGACCACGAAGGTCTATTCCTGCATGCAACCGAAGAACACGCAAGAACAAGATAACAAACAATCTGAAATTGCAAATATTTATATTAAGCTCAAAAGGTGGGATTCCGCAGAAGGTTCTTTACGGTTGGTCTAGCTGACACAAGCGAAGAACAAAAGTTTTCACCATGGAAAAACTAATCAAACGAAATCCAAGAAAACTAGAAGGGTGCAGCCTCCTTAAATAGGGGTGGGGAAGCCACACAAAACTAAGGAAAATGAGGTGGTACAATTCATGGTACTGTTCATATGAATAGTAATCCATGAACAGTATGGGCCTAGGTGGGAGAGCACCTCCCCTTTGGGCCCAAACATTACAAGGCCCAATTTGACCTAAATAGGTGATACAGCATATTCTTCGAGTGATTGCGGTAAGCACAGGAGGAATTTGGAGATGAGACTAGATCCATTGGAAATAGGACGAGAAAAGCTTTCCATCGAGTACTCGTGGACCTCAAATGGACTCCGTATGTGAAAGTTATGCACATTTGAAGTTGGGCCGTCGTGCTGAATCCAAACTAATCTGGAGGCCGAATTGGATTCCAAAACGTGTCCAAGTTGAACTCTTGCTTGAATTGGTGCAAACATGATGTGGTGCTACAAAAATATATATATTCATCATTAGGTAGCATAATATCCTTTTTTAAAATATGTTGAAACTGAAGAAACGAATTTACCTTTAGTTCAATCTTGATATTGGGCGCTAGGATCATATGTGTTGGTGGCGTGGTCACATCACCTTGCCCGTGCTCCAGGTGATGAGACGATCACCCTCGGAGACGCTTCATCTGGGCGCGTCATCGCCAAAGGTACAGTGCGCGTTAATGATTCTTTCATCTTGAGAGATGTTGCTTTGGTTAGTAAGCTGTAGTATAATTTGCTTTCTGTTTCTCAACTTACCGATGACGGTTTCGAGGTGAGCTTTAAAAAAATGCTTGCAAAATTCTTGATTCTTCGGGTAGTCTGGTTTGCGGGATTTCTCGTTTTGGGAGGATCTTTCGTGCTGATTTTTCTGAGTCTTCTGGTGATCCTTTCAGGTGTTTAGTTGCATTTGAGTCCCGCGACTTTTCTTTCTGGCATAGGAGACTTGGTCACATTGGATTTGACCATTTGACCCGAGTTAGAGGCCACGACCTCATTCGTGGTTTACCGAAACTCAAGATGGTCAAAGATCTAGTTTGTGCTCCTTGCCGGCACGGCAAGATGGTTGCCGCTTCCCATCCTCCGGTCACAGTTACTATGACCGATGCACCAGGATAGCTGCTCCATATGGATACGATTGGACCAGCTCGAGTGCAGTCAGCAGGAGGGAAGTGGTATGTCCTTGTCGTGGTCGATGACTTCTTGAGGTATTCTTGGTGTTTTTCTTAGCCTCGAAGGATGAGACGTTTACACATTTCTGAGGTCTTTTCAGTAGGCTTTCTGTTGAGCTTCCAGGTGCCTTACGAGTGATCCACAGTGACAATAGACGGAGTTCAAGAATTCCTACTTTGAGAGGTTCTGCGATGAGACAGGTGTAGAGCACCAGTTCTCTTCTCCGCACGTCCCACAGCAAAATAGCGTCGTGGAGAGGAAGAACCGTACCTTGGTCCAGATGGCCAGGACGATGCTTGATGAGTACTCTACACCGCGGAAGTTTTGGGCTGAGGCTATAGCCACCGCGTGCCATGTCTCGAATCGAATTTTTCTTCGGGCTCACTTGCACCGCACTTCTTATGAGTTGAGATATGGGCGAAAGCCCAGTGTATCTCATTTTCGTGTGTTTGGTTGCAAGTGGTTTATTCTGAAGTCCGGGAACCTAGACAAATTCGAGTCACATTCTTGTGATGGGAACTTTCTAGGTTACTCGACTTCATCGCGGGCTTATCGGGTTTGGAACTGCGAGTCTAGCAAAATGGTAGAGACCTGTGAGGTGACCTTCGACGAGGCCAGTCCGGGGACTAGGCCCGATATCTTAGGTTCTTTAGAGCAGTCCGAGCCCATCTTTGTGGATGATGAGGATGATAGAGATGAGGGTTGTCTACCCGATCTAGTCCCTCATCCACACCTTGAGGTGCCTTCCTCCACTGCATCTTGAGGTGATCAGCCAATGCCTTCTGCTTCTTCTGGAGCTAGTGGCTCTGTTCCTACCTCATCTGCTCATGAGGTAGAGGCCACTTCTTCATCTCATCCTGGACCTCCTAGACATATCCAGAAAGCCCATCCTTCCGAGCAGATTATTGGAGACCTCTTTGAGCGTGTCACACGCTCAAAGTCTGCCACATCACTTTTCTGTCTCCATTCTGCCTTTGTGGCCTCTTTTTGAGCCCAAGGACGTTTGTCATGCTCTGTCTGACGAGTCTTGGGTCAATGCCATGCATGAGGAGCTAGAAAATTTTGAGAGGAACAAGGTCTGGTCGCTTGTTGAGCCCCCGTGTGGTCACAATGTCATTGGGATCAAGTGGGTGTTCAAGAACAAGCAAAGTGAGGATGGGGTGGTTGTTCGAAACAAGGCTAGACTAGTAGCTCAGGGCTTTTCTCAGGTTGTGGGTCTAGACTTTGAGGAGACCTTTGCCCCTGTAGCCAGACTTGAAGCCATTAGAATCCTTCTTGCCTTTGCAGCTTCTAGGAGTTTCAAGCTTTACCAGATGGATGTCAAGAGTGCCTTCCTTAATGGCTTCATTGAGGAAGAAGTCTATGTGAGACAGCCTCCTGATTTCGAGAACCCCAAATACCCAAACCATGTCTTCAAGCTTTCCAAAGCTTTGTATGGACTTAAGCAGGCCCCTAGAGCTTGGTATGAGAGGCTTAAGTCCTATTTGTTGAGTCATGGTTTCGAGATGGGTAAGGTAGACAAGACCTTATTCATCCGCTGGCATGGCACTGATCTTCAGCTTGTCCAGATCTACGTGGATGACATCATCTTTGGCGGCTGTTCACATGCTCTCGTTTCCCAGTTTTTCGATGTCATGAGCTCGGAGTTTGAGATGAGCATGATGGGCGAGTTGACCTTCTTCCTTGGCTTCCAAATTAAGCAGACTCGGGAGGGTACATTCCTGCATCAAGGCAAGTACACCCGTGACCTCCTTAGATGCTTCGACATGAGTGATGGCAAGCCTGTGTCGACTCCCATGGCGTCATCCGCCACACTTGACCCAAATGAAGACGGCGAGCTAGTTGATCAGAAGGAGTATCATAGCATGATAGCCTCCCTCTTGTACCACACTGCCTCGAGACCGGACATACACTTCGCTGTGTGTCTTTGTGCTCGGTTTCAGGCTTCTCCTCGCATATCTCACCGCCAGGTGGTGAAGCGCATTCTTCGGTACCTTCGAGCTACCATTGATTATGGTATCTGGCACTCTTCCTCGTCATGTCTTTCCTTGAGAGCCTACTCGGACGCAGACTTTGCTGGCTGTAGGATAGATAGGAAGAGCACTTCGGGCACCTACCAATTCATTGGCACTTCTCTCGTTTCCTGGCCTTCGAGGAAGCAGTCTGGTGTTGCACAGTCCACCGCAGAGGCCGAGTATGTTGCTGTAGCCAATTGCTCTGGATGGTCTCGACCCTGCGGGACTTTTGGTTAGTTATCGACAGTGTTCCACTCTTTTGTGATAACACTTCTACGATTAACATTACTAAGAACCCAGTGCAGCACTCTCGGACCAAGCATATCGATATTCGCTATCACTTCCTTAGAGACCATGTAGAGAAGAGTGACATCGTGCTCCAGTTTGTGGAGAGTGACCACCAGTTGGCTGATATCTTTACCAAGCCTTTGGATAGCTCTAGGTTATCAGCTCTGCGGGGAGAGCTTGGGGTGGTTTGTCCTTACAGACTGTTGTGAGGGGGAGCTTTGTGCTTTACTGCTTTATCTTATTAATTATGCTCTTACTCCTGTCTGTTGCATTGCATTTGGGGGTGCTTTTGGGTTAGTCCTTCTAGCATAGGTTAGAGTGATCTTCTTGTCTAGTGTTCCGACTTCTTGCTCTTATCTTGTGATTCTCGGATGCTGCTTGTTAGCTGTCTCTCTTCTCTCTAGGTTGAGCTTACTCACTTCTTGTGGGTTCTAGCGAGGGTTGGGCCACCCTCGGGTAGACAGGGTACGTGTTTGTTCCCTAGGTTGTTAGTAGACCAGCTAATAGTCCTCAAATCATATGGGGTAGATGAGAGTCAGTCTGAGCCATAGTATACTCTATATCTTATCTATGCTTTAAGGACTGCCCGTTCTGATTTTCTTTCCCAGCTTCTCGATTTACTGCTTTGGTTCAGGGGGAGTTCTTTTGGGGGCTTCTGGAGCTTAATATTGACATAACTCAACTTGAACTAAAAGTTGCATCACATGTTGAGGTGGAGCTGGACTTCTTGCATGTCATTCTGCATTGTAAATAACTGCATCGAGCCTTGATTATTATCCTTTCATGACATATTTACATCGCGTTACATCCTGCCATGATTTGTGCCTCATTGCTAGATTGATCATGACTTCATATGTGTAGACTAGCCTTTACCATGATAAGCTAATTAAAATTGCTCAACTTGAATTAAAACTTGTCATGCTAGCTTTTGAGATTAGTCTATCTTTAGTTATCCTTTTATAATTCATGCCATGTCAAATAGGCTGAGTTGAGTCTTGAATCTTTGTTGAGCTTTAGATTGAGCTATGCTAGTTCTTGATGATGCATGAGTTAGTACAATCTTTTATGAATGCAAAAGGATCTCTGTTGTGCGAAAAAACTGATCTCACCAATTCTTTCCTATGAGACTGCTTGCCATTGCACTTGGCATGAACTTAGGGGGAGTTTTGGATGACCAAGATCATTGTCTTAAGCTTCTTGCTTGGCATGATCGCATAAGGCTTGAGATCTAGCACATGTCTAAACAAAAATCTGGTTGGCAACGACCATGAATTTCAAAAGAAAATATGACACTTGTGCCTCATTTGCTTAATCTACAAAAAGAACCAAGTACTTAAACAAATGTTTCACTCTTGAGCTTGTAGCACTCTAATATGACTCAATACTAGCTTCTTGGTTCCGCTTAGCTTATTGACATGGTTTGTGTCATCCTTGGATACCTCTAGCTAGACTTTGATCATGGATGACTTGACATGCTCACAAATTGCACTAAATTTCAGATTGTCATCTACTTGGTTTAGCTGGCTTATATATATACTGTCATGATCTAGATAGCATTATATTGAGTTATGGCTTGATGTATTACATTATGGTCATTTTGGATAATTCTCATGGCTCTAAATGCTTAAAATAATCAAACTTCAGCCATTTCATCCATTTCCATGACTTGTTCTCTTCCTTGCATCCTTGATGTGTTTATTGCCAAAAGGGGGAGAATAGACGAGAAAAAGCCATTTGGGATCTTTTCTAGAGCTTTGGAGAACAATTTGCTCTTTCTGTTTTAGCTCTAGTAGTTCCTTTTGTCGACATGGTCATAAGCTTCTTGATTTTCTTTAGACCATGTATGACTTTCTCAAACTCAACTTTACGCTTTTTTCGGGGTTTGTCAATATACTCATCAAGGGGGAGATTGAGAGACCATGTGGTCGTGATCCCATGTTTGTGATTAGTAATTGACAAGTGGTTTGGATAGCTTGAGTTTGATGTGAGTGGTTCGAGCCAAGTTGTCGCGTGATGCGGTTCGGTTTCGGTCGGACCTGGATCAAACCTAGTCAATCGTGTTTAGGATGGGTATTCCTTTGATTCACAGGTTTGGACTTTATCATGCTAATTTTGATTACATGTATCGAGCGGTGCTATTTGATGTGTTTCTTGTCTGTGTTGGCTGTAGGACATCGAGGCGGAGTCGTGGCGAGACACGGTGGACCGGACTAGGCGTAGGTGGCGTTGAGGTCAGAACGGTCGGGAGGTGTCGAAGACGGCGAGGGCTCGAGGTGGCTGCGAGGCTTACAATGCAAGAAAGGAGGAAGCTTCCTGGAAGGTGCGCGAGGGGCATTTCGGTAAAAACGCAAAGCTGCACTAAAGGAAGCGGGTTTGGATAAAGCATCGAGTAGGTGGTGACCTACTGGGTAAAGCATGTGCAAACCCATTAGTGGGAGGCTATAAAAGGAGAGGGAGAGGTTGTGCTGAAATTGAAAGAGTGAGTTTCAGATTTTTATGATTGTGTCTCTCCATGTATGCATGAGATGTGAGGGTTGTAGACAACAAACTCATGTAATCATCCATGTCTTCTTGGCTATCTATGAGATATTCCCTCTTAGTTTTGTTGGTGTTAAGTTTGATTTCTTCTCTTTGCTTTCAGGACTTCTTCTTGGGTTAGAGGCTATTTCTTTGCTAGGAGTGAGATGCCATGGCGAAATGCTCAGCATATCAAAGTATGTGTGCAAACTAAGCTGAATAGTTGAGCGATTTTCGCCTCTCTGGATCTCTGCTCAGATTCTCTATTTTTGTTCTTGCTAGGATGATCTCTGTTCTGCTTTTTTGTTCTTGCTAGGATGATCTCTGTCTCTACTTCTCTAAAGCAGAGTTCTCCTCTTTGTTTCCGTCAATAGGAGTAGTCTCTATTAGTGTTTTTTATCAGTTGGCAGTGCTTCTTTTTGGCATGCAGTTGGTTCTTTCGTGCTGAAATCTGCTTGCTTGTTGCTGTCCTTTTTTGCAGTATCTGTCCAGGTTTCTTATGGCTCGTTTGGCTGCATGCTAGTACTTAATTTTGGCAAAAGTGGTAACCAACTTGCATCAGCTTGTACTTTCAGTTTTTAGCAGAAAAGACTGCTCTCGGTTCCTCCTTTTCAAAGCCGACCTGGGCAGTAAGTTCAGAAAACTGCATGCATTTACTCCTTCCATTTCACTGCCAAATTGCTCATTCAATCCTTTTGTCAGGTTTTCAGCCCGTGTAGTTTTCAGAGCATTTTCAGTCCTTAGTTTGGTTCTTTTTCAGTTTGCTTTTGCTACTATTTCAGTTTTCTTTTGTCTGTCTAGTGCCTTTTTCCTCTTGTTGTCGAGTGTGCTTTTCAGCTCTCTCCCTTCTCTATCAAACCGCACTTTCTTCTTTGTTTCTCTAAAAGATTGGTAGACTGCCTATTTAGTTGGTTTGCTAGTCTACACCATCTTCAGTCCAGTTAGCTGCATATGTGCTTTTCTTGGTCCCTGATCATTATCTGTTTTATCAAGTGTGATTTTTATAGTGCTAGTATTTCTGGTGCCGCATCAGTTTATCGTGAGCATTTAACTCCTTCTTCATAGCTTCTCATTGCTATCGGAGGAGAGTTCCTTGAGAGTACTTTGGGGGGCAATATAAGGTCGCCGATTTCAATCCAACAATTGGTATCAGAGCCGGTTAGCTCTAATTCATATATCTTGACCGGTCTCTAGAGCTATGGCGATGGACAAGTACTCGACCAAGCCTCCGATCTTTGATGGCATTGATTTTCCATTCTGGAAAAGCCGGATGGAGACATACATTTCGCCGGCGACAAACTCCACCTGAGCCCGCCGCCGCTGCTCACCGCCGACCCATCTTCGGCGATCCTCGGTCACCGCCGACCCCTCCATCGCCTTCCACGTGATGCCCAGATCGCGTTTTGCACCTCACCGACCGCCCTCTGGCTGTCCCTCGTCGCCGGCATCGCCGCCCGCTCGCTGCCCCCGACTCCTCTGTTCTGCGTCCCCGCTGCAAGCCTCAATTGCTATCCGCATCCCGTCAGGTAATACCCGAGAGCCAAGTGGCTAGAGCCGCCCGTATTCGTTTAGCTCGCCCGCGTTCGAATCCTGTTGGCAGCAGTGTGTAGTTAGGAATTTCTAACATTTTTGCCAACAGTAACAGTAAAAGGAGAAATTAGGGAAAATTAATTAGGGTTAAGGCATAATTAATTAGTAAACAAAATTAATGATCCGACAAGAGTTGGTTAATGCTAATGGCAATTAATTAGTGATTAATGACTTTAATAAATACTAATGCTGGATCAATACATGTAACTCCCACTGACATGTGGGCCATGCCCCATTTATTTTTTTAAAAAAATAGCAGGACCCACCTGTCATAGGCACAGTACTTAGAGAATAAAAATAAAAGAATGAATTAAAAATAGGAAGTGGGACCCACCTGTCAGGATTTTAGTAATTTCTGGATTTAATTAAACCGAAAACTTTAAATGGGCATAGCTTATTTATTTTAACTCCAAATTGAATGAGACAAATTTCTAAATTCATTTAAATTCAAGATCTATCCAATGGAACTAAAAGCAGGAATTTTAGAGCTCATTTAAAATTTTGGTGAAAATTATGGACAAATTGGAATAATCTAGGGAATGTAGTAAATCTAATTAGGAGGTAAAATAAGGTTACTTAATATTTAGTATCTGATTACTTATTATGTGAATAACTAAAATAGACTAAATAGTTAATTGACGTCATAATTAGATATTAAAATATAGTGACTTTGGTTAAATATCCACATGCAATAAAGGTTACTTTTACTTTGACAGAAGAATACTCCGCTCATAGGTCGAATCTAACTCATGGAACTTCCTTGATAAATACCAAAATAATAACAAGAGATTATCAATAAAAAGATCAAGTACCGTATTCTACCACCGGCTTTGCCTCAAATCACACAAATCACCCGTTAACTTATAATAAAACTAAATTGAGTTTATTCGGATTTATTTGGATCATTTGAGTTATTTGTTTTCATTCGGATATACTCGTTTGTTGCGTAAGTAGAAATTGGGAGTAGTGAAGATTTAGTGGATCTAGCAAGAATAGGCTCGAAGTGAAGGTAGAGATCAGAAGCCCAAGAGAAAGCAGTGTGTGAGCTCAAGACCGCGGTAAACCGCGCCAGGCGAGTCAATACTTTGATCATGTTGAACCTACATTTTTTGCAAACTATTTTTGTTTAAATTATCAAATTGCATGGTGTTACTTTATATGCAATTACATGCTAATTTAAGATTCTAGATATATGCCCCTTTATTTAACTTGATTAATATTACATCTCCTTTGGAATATTTGAATGTGTGAATCATGTCGCCCTAGCAAAATTATAATAGTAACTTTTCGAAAATGAGTCCCTAATTATATGCCATGCTTAATACTGCATAGATACCCGGGGGCACTGAAATGCCCCAAGCATCATTATCATTTTTAATCATGAGAAACTGGTTTGGGAAGTCAGGGTGGTAATGACTGGTATATGTTGGTATGATTATTTTATGTTCCCAAAAACCCCAACTTGCTTAAATATCTGGGCGGATGGTTCGAGTGTGTGTGTGTGGTGCAGTGGAAGCACAAAGTGAGTAGTGGTAGATCCGCCCAGATACCACTAAGGACTGAATCTTGTCATGACCTCCTGTGTAAAACAAGTACAACCACAAGTCTGTAAAGTACAACTTGGCTTAGTAAATTTTTGGACCTGGAAGTCATCATCATGGCGATAGTGCAAGTGGCGGCCTAGGTGGCGAGCTTGAATGGGACTCCGCAAGTGGCGGCTGGGTGGCGAGCTTGAGGAGAAGTTCCTGCGACGCGCTAGCGATGTGGGTAGCCAGTGCTAGGCGCATAGGAGGAACATCCGCTGTGAATAGGTCCCACCGCAAATGGGAGCAACCCAGGGGGTGAGATGATGGAAGGGGCGAGGTACTTTGAACGGTTACTGTGATGGTTTGTTCAACCGCATGGCTAAGGAATCATGTGGGGCAATGAGTGATCTGTCTCTTGTGGGTAAAGTGTGCAAACTCTGCAGAGTCAAAACTATTCGAATAGCCGTGCCCACGGTCAAGGGCGGACATGGGAACTTAACCAGATATAGTTCTATTTCAAAAATTTTGTGGGTGGGAATGGAAAAGTGGAAGGGCAGTGGAAAGCCCTGATTTGAGTTGTCCTGGGTGTCATCCCAGTGGTAATGTAAGCGGTTATAACGCTGAAGTGTTAGCATATGGTGCAGATGCCATGTAACGGTGGATGGAATCTAGATCGCTATTATTATTGCATTTTCATACATATTATGTTTTTGTTCAAAACTGCTAGGTCTCAGGAAATTTTATGTATTGTATTTCAAATAATGACACATCTATTCTTACAAAATAAAATGCGGTAGGAATAAATAGAGTCATGAGTAAAGGAAATGGATGTTTGTTCTAAACACATAAAGATTTTGGTGGATTCATGTCAATCATAAATAGGAAACGATAGTGTGGATTCTGGGAGAAATAAATTGGTGGAGCCTAAATGACTATATATACTAGATAGATGATTTAAATGATTTTGGAGATTTAGGGAGTACAAAGGTGATTGCTGGATTAATTCTTGGGAGTTGTTGGCGATAATTGGATTAATAGGCCTTGATCAATTACTAGATGGATGAATTGATTTATTGGGAAATTGGAGGTATATATGATAACAATTATTGGAGTATAAACTTGATAATGATATTCTTGGTGGATGAATACTAGTGAATCGTAGGCTTGATCAATGATATTTTGGTGGAGGTATACTAGCGAGTTAATTAGGGATAGATAATGGAAAATAAGGTTGATTATTGGAAGAGCAAATTATGGTTGTGGATCAATAACAAAATGATTGGATTGTTAGGAATTTGGAATACAAAAGATATTGGTGGGTTGTATAATTGATGATATTCGTTGTTTGGAGTTTTAGGCAGCACTCAATATAGAAAGTGTGTGTTCGGTGGTTTAATTGAATGATATTAGATAAATGATGTCACTACCTGTTTGGAGTTTTAGGCAGCAATTGATCGGTGGATTATATAAATTATGATACTCGCTGTTGGGGATTTAGGAAGCAATTGATTGGTGGATTGTATAATTGATGTTATCCGCTGTTTGGAGTTTTAGACAGCACTCAATATAGTAAGCGTATGTTCGGTGGATTAATTAAATATGTCACTCGTTGTGCGGAGTCTTAGACAGCAATCAATAAAGAAAGTGTGTTTTGGGTGGATCAAGTCAATTATGGCAATCATTGTGTGGAGTCTAGGTAGCAACAATAATACTATGACTAAATAATAATAATGCCGCTAAAAGCGATTTTTGGCAACTAAAATAACCCAAGCCTCTCCTTTGATAAGCCATGCATACTATTTATTTGCATTTTGTGTATTGGCTCGCGGAGCACGGTGGTTAGTGTGCTCACACTCGCTCTCATAACAAATCCAGAAGCAAGAATCAGATCACTACGCTTCAGCAATACTTTTGGTTATGATGGAGAAGATGAAGTCGTCAAGAGCTAGGTCGCGAACCTCCAGTTGGCTGCCTGTGGGCATGTCCTGAAGGTCCCACCTGTGTGCTTCGTTCTTCCGCTGCTGCAATTTATTGATTTCGGCCTAATCGGCCCATGAGTAAGTCTACTATTATATATTTACGCTTCCGCGTGATATGTACTTTGATATTCAGAACTGTAATCTGTGAGCACTATCTACTGATCCAGGGAATAGTGTAGTGGAATCACAGAGGATTCTGGATTGTAAAATCTGGGTCTGACATGCACCTCTTTCTCCTTTTAACACCAAGGGCACACCCTCAAGGAGAAATATAAGAAGTGTCATACCAAACACACTCCCTTGCTCCATACACACAAGAGGCAAGGGTCAAACCAGATTTTTGGAGGGAAATCAGCCTCGACCTCCATTGCTTGAGTCAAATTACCAATTTGCCCCTCAAGCACCTCCCCGGAAGCTTCCCGCAACCGGCACCTTTGACCGACTGGACCTCGACTCCTCCCTGAGTCTAGTCCGGTCCGCTTCGCTGCACACGACCGCACCCGGCATCCTGACCATCTGGATCTCGACTCCTCCCTGAGTCTAGTCCCGATCCACTCGCTGCTGCCCGTCGTGTCCACCCGACACCGACCGAGACCTCCGACTCCACCTAAGTCTAGTCTTGGTCTGTTCCGTCGCGCATGATCGCAACCGACCTCCAAACCGTCTGGACCTCCGACTCCTCCCTGAGCCTAGTCCCGGTTCTCCCGTCGTCGCCCATCGTGTCCGTCACCAGTAGCTCCAGCTCCGGTTCCTCGTCTCCCGACTCGCAACCACCTCACCAGCCTTGATCATCTTCGGCATCACCGACCATCTGGACCTCAACACCTCCTGTGCCTAGTCCCGGTCCTCCTCCCCTCACCACAACCTAGCTCCGAAGTCCTGCAGTCACACAGACAAGCAAACCATCACATAGCACCGCACGAAACAGTATAATCAATAATAGCACAAGTAAAGGTACTCAACCCTAGAATACCCCAAACAAACTCAAACTCACAAAACCACCTATCAATTACTCATCACCAACATGGGGATACCTCCACATGGTCTCTCAATCTCCCCCTTGATGAGTATATTGACAAACACAGAAAAAGCATAGAATTGAGTTTGTTTGAAAGTCAAACATGGTTCAAAGGAACAAAATGAAGCTAATGACCGTGTTGACAGAAGGAGCAAATAAAATAGCAAGTTTTCCTCAAAGCTCCCAAAATGTCGATTTTTCTCCAACTATTCTCCCCCTTTTGGCAATTAAGTCATCAAGTTACTTGGAGGAAAATAAAGCATGGTGTGGCTGAATTTTATTCAATCTAAGCAATTAGAGCCATGAAGATTATCCGAAATAACCATTAAGTATTACACCAAGCCATAATTCATAGAAATGCTATCAATATCATAACAAGATATGCATAATCAAGCCAAGCCACATTAGTATGAATCTAAATATTAGATGAATTTGTTATCATGTCAAACCATTCAAGATCAAAGGCTAGCTAAAGATATCCAAAGATGATGCAAACTATGTCCATAGTCTAAGTGGAACCAAAAAGCTAGAATTGAGTCAATTTAGAGTGCTACAAGTTCAAGAGTGAATCATTTGGTTAAGCACTTTAGTCTTTTTGTAATTAAGCAAATTGAGCACAATTGACATTTTTCTTTTGAAACTCATGGCTGTTTCCAACCAAAATTTTAGTCATGTGCTAGATCTCAAGCCTTATGCGATCATTCCAAGCAAGAAGCTTAAGGAGATGATCTTGGTCATCCAAAACTTCCCCTGAGTTCATGACTAGTGCAATGGCAAGCAGTCTCATGAGAAAGAATTGGTGAGATCAGTTCTTTCGCACATAAAAAGAGATCTTTTTGCTTTAAACAGTTGTACTAACTCATGATTTATCAAGAACCTAACATAGCTCAATCTAAAGCTCAATTAGAGATTCAAAGCTCAACTTAGCCTATTTGACATGGCATGAATCATAAAAGCATAACTAAGGATAGACTAGTCTCAAGAGCTAACATGACATGTCTTAATTCAGGTTGTGCAATTTTAATTAACTTATTAATGGCAAAGGCTTGAAGACACATATAAAATCATGATTGTTGTAGGGGTGGCCCCCACCTAAACCCAGCAGGCCTAGTAGGAGGTTACAAGGTCCAGAATAGGCCATGTGTAACGACATTAGTGCCCCTGGAAGGGATACTCAAATGTAAGGGTATAATTGTAAAAACACTCCCCATGTATATATATATGGAATACAGGCCATGGGGAGGACCCAGGCCATTACTCATCTCCCTCACTCTCTACTACCATCTCTCTCTCTGTTTGGTCTGTAACCACAACAATGATAAATCTAGCAATTAAGCACAAATCATGGCAAGATGTAAAGCATTATAAACATGTCAAATAAGGATAATAGTCAAGGCTCCATGAAATTATATTACAATGTAGAAAGCTGAAATGAACTGCAGGAAATCCAACTCCCCCTCAACATGTGATGCACTTTTAGTGCAAGTTGAGTTATGTCAATATTAAGCTTCAAAAGCTCCCAAATGAACTCCCCTTGAACCAAAGCAATAAACTGAGAAACTAGGAAGAAAACAGAAAAGGCAGTCCTTAAAGCATAGACAAGATATAGAGGATACTATGGCTCAGACAGACTCTCATCTTCCCCATATGACACTAGGACTATCAACTGCCCATCTAACACTAAGGAGCAAACACGTTCCCTGTCTACCCGAGGGTGGCCCAACCCTGGCTAGAACCTATAAGAAGTGAGTGAGCTCGACCTAGTGAAAAGCGAGACAGCTAATAAACAGCATCCTAGATCACAAGATGAGAGGAAGAAATCTAAGCAGCTAGACGAGAGATACACTCTAATCTATGCTAAGAGGACTAACCCAAATGCACCCCAAATGCAATGTAACAGAATGAGAACAGGAGCATAATATAAATGATAAAGCAGTAAAGCACAGAAACTCCCCCCTCACTACAGTCCATAAGGACAAACCACCCCAAGCTCTCCCCGCAAGGCTGAAAACCTAGAGCTATCCAAAGGCTTGGTGAAGATATCAGCCAACTGGTGGTCACTCTCCACAAACTGGAGCACTATATCACCCTTCTCCACATGGTATCTAAGGAAGTGATATCGAGTATCAATGTGCTTGGTCCGAGAGTGCTGCATTGGGTTCTTAGCAATGTTAATAGCAGAAGTATTATCACAAAAGAGTGGAACACTATCTATAACCAACCCAAAGTCCCGCAGGGTCGAAGCCATCCAAAGTACCTGGCTGCAGCAACTGGCTGCGGCAACGTACTCGACCTCTGTAGTGGACTGTGCAACTCCGGACTGCTTCCTAGAAGACCAAGAAACGAGTGAAGCCCAATGAATTGGCAGGTGCCAGAAGTGCTCTTCCTATCTATCCTACAGCCAGCAAAATCTGCGTCCGAGTAGGCTATAAGGGAAAGACAGGAAGACGAAGAGTACTAGATACCATAGTCAATGGTAGCTCGAAGGTACCGAAGAATGTGTTTCACCGCCTGCGGTGAGATACGTGAGGAGAAGCTTGAAACCGAGCACAAAGACACATAGAAAAGTGTATGTCCGGTCTCGAGGCAGTGAGGTACAAGAGGGAGCCAATCATGCTTCTGTACTCTTTCTAATCAACTGGCTCGCCATCCTCATCCGGGTCAAGTGAAGCTATAGAAGCCATGGGAGTTGACATCGGCTTACCATCACTTATGTCAAAGCATCTCAGGAGGTCACGAGGGTACTTGCCCTGATGCAAGAAAGTACCCTCCCGAGTCTGCTTGATCTGGAAGCTAAGGAAGAAGGTCAACTCACCCATCATGCTCATCTCAAACTCGATGCTCATGACATCCGAGGACTGTGAAAGAAGAGCATGAGAAGAGCCGCCAAAGATGATGTCATCCACATAAATCTGGACGAGCAGAAGGTCAGTGCCATGCCGGCGAATGAACAAGGTCTTGTCTACCTTACCCATCTCAAAACCATGACTCAACAAATAGGATTAAGCCTTTCATACCAAGCTCTAGGGGCCTTCTTAAGTCCATACAAGGCTTTGGAAAGCTTGTAGACATGGTTTGGGTATTTGGGGTTCTCGAAACCAGGAGGCTGTCTCACATAGACCTCTTCCTTAATAAACCCATTGAGGAAGGCACTCTTGACATCCATCTGGTAGAGCTTGAAACCCATAGAAGCTGCAAAGGCAAGCAGAATTCTAATGGCCTCAAGTCTAGCTACAGGGGCAAAGGTCTCCTCAAAATCTAGACCCTCAACCTGGGAGAAGCCTTGAGCTACCAGTCTAGCCTTGTTTCGAATAACTACCCCATCCTCACTCTGCTTGTTCTTGAACACCAACTTAGTCCCAATGACATTGTGACCTCGAGGGGGCTCAACAAGCGACCAGACCTTGTTTCTCTCAAAATTTTCTAACTCCTCATGCATGGCATTAACCCAAGACTCATTAGATACAGCATGACTAACATCCTTGGGCTCAAAGGTGGCAACAAAGGCAGAGTGGAGATAGAAATGTGACAAGCCAGACTTTGAGCGAGTGACTCGCTCAAAGAGGTCTCCAATCATCTGCTCAGAAGGATGGTCTTTTTGGATGTTTTGGGGAGGTCCTGGATGAGATGAAGAAGTGGTCTCTACCTCATGAGCTGATGAGGTAGGAATAGAGCCACTAGCTCCAGAAGAAGCAGAAGGCATGGGCTGATCTCCTCGAGGTGCAGTGGAAGAAGGCATCTCAAGGGGAGGATGAGGAACTAGATCAGGTAGACAACCCTCATCTCCATCATCCTCATCATCCACAAAGATGGTATCGGACTGCTCTAAAGAACCTGAGATATCGAGCCTAGTCCCCGGACTGGCCTCATCGAAGGTCACCTCGCAGGTCTCTACCATTTTATTAGTTAAGCAGTTCCAGACCCTATAAGCCCGCGAAGAAGGCGAGTGACCTAGAAATGTCCCATCACAAAAGCGTGACTCGAACTTATCTAGGTTCCCAGACTTCAAGATAAAGCACTTGCATCCAAACACACGAAAATGAGATACACTGGGCTGTCGCTCATATCTCAACTCATAAGAGTGAGATGCAAGTGTGCTCTGAGAAAAACTCGGTTCGAAACATGGCACGCGGTGGCTATAGCCTCAGCCCAAAACTTCCTCGGTGTAGAGTACTCATCAAGCATCGTCCTGGCCATCTCGACCAGGATACGGTTCTTCCTCTCCACAACGCCATTCTGCCGAGGGACGTATGGAGAAGAGAACTGGCGCTCTACACCTGTCTCACCGTAAAACCTCTCAAAGTAAGAATTCTTGAACTCCATGCCATTGTCACTGCGGATCACTCGTAAGGCACCCAGGAGCTCAACAGAAAGCTTACTAAATAAACCCCGAAAATGGGTATATGTCTCATCCTTCGAGGCTAAGAAAAACACCCAAGAATACCTCGAGAAGTCATCGACCACGACAAGGACATACCACTTTCCTCCTGTTGACTACACTCGAGCTGGTCCAACTGTGTCCATATGGAGTAGCTGTCCTGGTGCATCGGTCATAGTCATGTGACCGGAGGGTGAGAAGCGGCAACCATCTTGCCGTGCTGGCATGGAGCACAAACTAGATCTTTGACCATTTTGAGTTTCGGCAAGCCACGAATGAGGTCGTGACCGCTAACTCGGGCCAAATGGTCAAATCCAATATGACCAAGTCTCCTATGCCAGAAAGTAAGGTCACGGGATTCAGAAGCAACTAAACACCTGAGAGGATCACCAGAAGACTCAACAAAAACAGCACGAAAGATCCTCCCATAACGAGAAATCCCGCAAACCAGACTACCCGAAGAATCAAGAATTTTGCAATTATTTTTCTTGAAGCTCACCTCGAAACCATCATCGGTAAGCTGAGAAACAGAAAGCAAATTGTACTGCATCTTACTCACTAAGGCAACATCTTTTAAAATAAATGAATCATTAACGCGCACAGTACCTTTCGCGATGACGCGCCCAGACGAAGCGTCTCCAGAGGTGATAGTCTCATCACCTGGAGCACGGGCTAGGGAAGGGAACCAACGGGAGTCTCCGGTCATATGTCGAGAACAACCGGAGTCTACAAGCCAAACCTCTCCCTTCCCAGCCCGGCGAACTTGAGTCAAACAGAGAGTAAAGGCTCAGTACTGGGATAAATCAAAAGAGATTTTGGCACCCGATACTGAGTCATGCGTCGAGCAGAAGAAGTAGCCACACACGACTAACCTCTATCTACCCTACGCTCTTTGTCGCTCAAAGAAGTAGAAAGTCTACGTGCAGACCTGAAGCTGTTGCTGGGCCCGACATCTATGGGAGAGCGAGTCGGAGCACCGGCACCATGCTGATCACGCCGCGGGTAGCCATCTCGATGGGGGGAAATGAGATCTACCCATAGAACAGCAGAAGTCACGACTAGGGGCATATCGAGGACAGAAACCAGAAAACTCAGTAAAACCGAGTCCTCGATGCTGTCCAAACCCATCAAGATGAACAGTCCTAGACCTCGTGTTGGTCTTAGGTGCACTCAAGGTCTGGGGCTAACCCTGAATATGTCTAAGTGCCTCAACACAGTCTCTATGCGCGATCTTGGCATGCCTGAAGCATCTCTCTATTGAGCATCCATCCTTCTGACAGAAGGTATAATGCTACTTCACCTTCTAAGAGGTAGAAGTAGCATGATGAGGCTTCGCCTTCTGAGAAGTCGAAGCAACAGGTGGAACCACTTTACTGTCAGAAATCCCTTGGACAAAGCCCGCTGACTTGAAAAGAACTTTCTCAGTTCTGGGCTCGACCTCGATCACACCTGCTGCTATGGGTCTAAGAACAGCAGGTGGATGCTTCCTCATATCCTCAGAAAAATTGTATCCTAGACCTTGATTGAATTTGCAAATCTTAGATTGGTCTAGAATAAAATTTAGCTTCTTCTTGCCTCCTACAAATCTCTCGAGAGTGTTCATAAGGTACTGACACTCCCGAAAGAGAGAGGTGCAAGAAGAGCAGAGGGAAGAAGAGACAGCGAAAGGTAATAGAGTAGAAGAAGAACCAATAGCAGAAGAGTGAATGGCTTGTGCACACACAGCCGACTCAGAAGGGACAGTCGTACTGCTAGCCATTTGGTTCACGTTACTAAGTGTCTCTACCTTACCCTTGGGCTCCTTCCCAACATCAGCACACACATTACAAGCAAATGATGGCTTCTCTAGAAGGTCCTTAGTTAGCTTCACATATTTTTCATCCAATGCAATCAAGTCAGATTTTAGTTTGTTACAATTATTGCATGGTGAGCTAACAGGGTCCTTAGAAGCATATTGAGCCAATTTGTTATTATTCTCAATCATCTCTTGAAGCTGTTTGGAAACAGATTCAAGCTCAGCAGTCAACTTGGGACAGTTCATACATGAAGCAATGGGCTCAAGAAGAAAAGCTTGTAACTCAGCAATTTTGTGATATGCCTTTTTTAAGTTCATCTTTAAATTATTATAACTTTCACAAGTCTCGGGCAGATCAATAAGCATGGTATAAAGACCTCTAAATGTGTTGTCCTTATCCTCACATGAGGTGCAAGATGTAGTCTCAACAATAGTAGATGAAAGAGCAACAATCCTACTCATCTCTAGTTCAGCTAAAAGACTAACATTCTCCACCTTAAGCATATCAAGCTCAGAAGCTAGACTATCATGAGAGGTCCTTAATTTCTCCATATTACCAAGCAAAGCAGAGCATGTATCACATTCGTCATGGGAGGGAGTAGACATAAGTGAAGTAAGCTCCCATGACAATCTATCTACTTCCTTCTCTAGCTCGCTACACCTAGCTCTAGATCTAGCATAAAATTTTCCTAGCTTAAGAAAACATCATTAAGCTGATCATAAGAGGGGTATACCTCGTCGGAGTCAGAGTAGAGCTCGCTATCGCTCACTTCGCCCTCAAGGGCCATGAAGCACATGCCGGAGAAGTCATCGCCACCCTTGGGGTCTTGCTCATCCTTCCCATCGTCGTCACTCCACCCCTCCACCTCGCTGAGGTCGAGGTCGTCGAAAGCGGTGAGGATGCAATGGAACAGTTTCTTGGCTTTGCCAAGGTTGCGGAACTTCTTCTCTTTGCTTGGCGGTTTCTTGTTACGGTTCTTGTCGGTGTAGACGTTCTTGCTCGAATCGCCGAAGTCATTTTTGCCCTCCAGCTTGGGGCAGTTTGCCCGAATGTGGTTGGGGCCACCACACTCGAAGCAAATCACACGTCCTTCTCCTCTCTTTCTCTCTCTAACCCTCTTGAATGCATGAGAAAACTTTCGGGCTAAGAGGGCTAGCTGGTTTTCTGGAAGCTGTTCTAGTAGGTCATCGCTCATCTCACAAACAGCAGCAAGAGAAAAACCAGAAACACCATCGGAGGGAAACTCAGAAGTCGAACTGGGATCGGTGACCAAAGCCATCGACTGTGACTTCGACTTACGAGAGACAATGTCAATCTCGTGAGTCTTGAGGCATGAGTATAACGCATCAAGAGTCAAAGTCGAGAGGTCCGTCGTGTCCTTGATGGTGGTCACTTTCATTTCCCACACACACAAGTCCAAAGCCGCAAGCATCTGACGAGCATTGTCCGATTCGGGGTATGTGAGACCGACCGCTCATAGGTTGCTCAAGATCTTGTGGAATCTCGCAAAACATTCATCCAAGGACCTGACCTTGCGCCAAATCGCATAGCCCTGGGCCTGAATGTAGGTCTCCATCTGACTCTTCCAAAAGGGATAGTCGATCCCATCGATAATCAGGGGCTTGGTGGAATACTTATCTGTTGCCATGGCTCACGGACCGGTTAAAGATCTATCAGAAGAGCTAACCGGCTCTGATACCAATTGTAGGATCGGATATGGCAACAGAGGGGGGGTGAATGGTGCCTCTTTAAGTATTTACATAACAATCACTAGACCAAGCAACGAAAAGACAAAAAAGCTCAAGAAATTACACTGAAAACAGCAGGCATTCGGCCGGTCAGACCGCTCCAGTGCCGCCGGTCAGACCGCTGTTGTCAAGCCGGTCTAACCGGCGGTCAGAGTCCGGTCTAACCGGTCCTGGCTCAGGCAGTGGCCGAACAGCAGACTGAAAATTCAGAATTTGCTTGTTTCAATGAAATTTGTGAAATGTAGATGCTCTCCTCAGACCACAATCTCAAGAACTTGTCCCAAATAGTATTGGGACCTTTGGGATCCAAGGATTTCACCAAGAGAGCCAGAAATAAAGAATTGGACAAAAATATGAAACTCCTACAGAAGATGGGATGAAATCCAAATTGCTCTTTATTCTCACATCTTCTGCTTATGAGCTTTTGTAACTTGCTTAGCAATGACATCAGGACATGAGAGCCCAAATATCAAGCCATCTTTCGAAGGGAATCAAAATATTTACACATCCTTTGCCATGAAACCCTAGAAAAGCTTGAACAGAGGAAATGGAGCTGAGCTAAAAAGAGAGATTCTTTGATTTAACTAGTTGGCTCTTGGGAACTAATTGACCAAATGGTCTTGTGACACATTCCCATCATAGAGCAAACCAAAAACCATTTCTCCACACAAGATTTGCTCAAAATCTAGAGAATCAACAGAGAGATGCAGTAAACAGAAATGAGCAGAAAACTGAAGATAATTCAAATGGATTCATTTGCAAAGAAATGAATGATTACATAGTGATTACAAGCATCCCACTACGTCCCCATACGCAGTTGGATAAAGGAAAGGCTACCTCCTCACTACACGCTTGAGAGAGGTGCTCACACACGCTGAGAACACTCAGGAGCTCACACACACTCCTTCTCCACTAGAATGAGCTCTCTAACCTGAATACCTCTTGACTGCATTCTTGCCTTCTCCTTTTAACACCAAGGTTCACTCCCAAAAGAGAAAATCAAGAAGAGTCATACAACATCCACTCCATGCCTCTCACACCATTGAGGCAAAAAGTCAACAACCAGATTTTGGAGGGAAAACCACCTCCTCCACTTTTTTGCTTTAGTCAATTTACCAAATTGCCCCTCAAGCACCTTCCCGAAAGCTTCTGCATCCGGTACCTTAACCGTCTAGACCTCGACTCCTCCCTAAGTCTAGTCTGGTCTGCTCCACTGCACACGACCGCACCCGGCATCCTGACCGCTTGGACCTTGACTCCTCCCTGAGCCTAGTCCCGATCCACTCGCCGCTGCCCGTCGTGTCCACCCGACACCGACCGAGACCTCCGACTCCACCTGAGTCTAGTCCTGGTCTGTTCCGTCGCGCACGACCGCAACCGATATTCAACCGTTCACGACCTCCGACTCCTCCTTGAGCCTAGTCCCGGTTCTCTCGTCGTCACCCGTCGTGTCTGTCACCGGTAGCTCCAACTCCAGTTCCTCATCTCCCGACTCGTAACCACCTCACCAGCCTCGATCATCTTCGGCATCACCGACCGTCTGGACCTCAACACCTCCTGTGCGTAGTCCCGGTCCTCCTCGCCTCACCATGACCTAGCTCCGAAGTCCTATAGTCACACAGATAAGTAAACCGTCACATAGCACCGCACGAAACAGCATAATAAATATTAGCATAAGTAAAGGTACTCAACCCTAGAATACCCAAAACAAACTCAAACTTACTAAATCAACCGTCAGTTATTCATCACCAACATGGGGATACCACCACATGGGAAATACCCAAAAATATTTTCTTTATTTTAGTGTTCCCTTGTTTATTTTATACTTTAGTATTTATTATATATATATATATATATGTAAATATATACATATATACACACACATTTTTTTGTGTTATTTGATGGAACCTTAATCAAAACCAAGGAAATCCATAAAATTTAAAATACCCAGAAATGCAAAAATTCAGAACATGCCCAAATTATATATAGTTTCCAAAATCAAAATTTCAAGACATCACAACTTTTGAGCATTGCCCTGTTCGACCACAGTTGCTTCCGACCTCACTCCCTACTTATGACCACACACAGAACTCCTTCTACGATCGCTTGACTCTGACTACCCTTGGTTCTCGACTGCTACAATAACCACGACTGCTATAGTGTTCTCTGACCAATATACAGTTTTGACCGAGTCTTCGACCGCATCTCTGATTTCGACTTCACTTGTACTTGGAGCCTCTGTCTTCGACTTCGACCTCCACAACTTCAACCGATGATTCGACCATGATTTCGACCACGGCTTCGACTATGCCATCGATTATGGCTTCGATCACACACAAATATTGTACCTTCCGGCTGCTTTTCCTTCACAAAAATAATTCCAATAATTCTTTTTATTCATTCCTTTGGAAATTTAAACTACTAGAAGCCATTCCCCTTCATCCTAACTCCGATTGGATCTATTTAAATTTCTAAATTCATCTAAAATTCTAAACTACTCATTTCTACCCTCTTTTTGTTTACTTGGAGTTTATTTGGTTCTTGTTCAATCCTAGCATTTAAAATTCCAATTCTCCATTCAATTTCAATTCCCAGATAAAATTCTAATATCCAAAGAAATACAAATCTCTATAAAAAATATTTGTTTTATTCTAGGTCAAACCAAACTTTTCATGGCCTTACTCAAAATAACATAAAATAATAAAATTCCCGAAGAAGACACCCATCCTACCATTACTCTAGAGCTATACTCACTTAACCTAGTCGTTCAATGAACCAAGCTACCATCTGGCTCATTCCTTTTCTTGTTACTATGCATCACTTCCCTTCCTCTTGTTCCCTTCCTATTCATCTTCTTCCCAGCCGAGCCAATCCTTCCACTCTCTCTCCTCTATTTCTTCAAACCGAAGGACCATGCCATGCATGCAAATCAAACCTCTCAACTAAATTAATTGGCACACATGCAGAGCATCCTCATTCACTGCAAGACATCATTTCTTCATCAGTTTGTAGCCATTAGACTCATCAGTTTTCAGTTTCTAACCACTAAAAGTTGAAAACCTTCATTGCACTTACTTCAGTTGTTTCCAATATACATTAAAAACCTCCAACTCAAACAATGCTGAGCATCTCTCCTCCCTTATCTGTGGCTATAATTAGGAGCCATTCTCTGTGCCATCCCCAGGCTCTCTTCTCTACCTTGCGCAAGCATCACCAAAGCCACAGTCGTCCCATGCGCCAGCCATCCACCTTGCCACCACGCCGGCAGGCGTTGCCCACGGCCACTGGTCCTTGTGCCGCTACTGGTTGACCTCCCCTGAGGTTCCATCAACCTATTTTTGCACCTTGGCACCGCCTCTCCCGCTGCCAACTTTAGCTATGGCCAATGCCATAAGTCGTGCCATTGCTCTGTGCTATAGTAGCTCTAGCATTTGCTTTAAGTACTTTGCTTTGAGCATAAGAAACAAAAGTGTTGATGATCTGGTGGTGGGAGCCTTTCTCTCGGAGGCCTTGGTCTTGAGATCAAATCCATGAATGCAATTGTTTTCCACTCGGTGGATTCTCCAATTCTTTTGCTTAGAGCCAGTGTCAGCGATGCCCGACTCGTCATAGTCCACATAAATCAACCAGAAATAGATTCTAGAGAATATTCTCTTGGTTTTGAATTTTCTGGAATTTCCATTCCTTTCAACTTTCCAATCGCTCATTCCCCTCCGTCCGAACTCCGAATCCGGTAATTCAAATTCGTAAATTCATAATCTATCTTCCAATATTGATTTTATAAATTATTATGCATGCGTATTTTTATTCAAACCTAGTTTAAATTCAATTTAAATTCTAGTTATACCCAAATCATTTGTGTATGGCCAAATTTGACATTGAACTTCCTTATACCTTGTCACCATAGAGAAAAACCTAGTTAATACAATAGTATTGACTAGAAATTTTATAGAATTGCTTAGCCATGCTTAGAATGATTTAAGTGGGAATATTTGTTTCACTCGAAAATGATGATTTTCTAAAATATATTCTTGACTTCGGTGAGTCAAGAAGGTATATGAAATATTTCAAAACAGAATATAAAACTTAGTTTGGACCTAGGCTAATGGTTAGGTGGTGGGTTGTAACATCCTAGATTTCAAGTATTCGAAAATGTGGAATTTTTAAAACTTTTCTTGCATTTTGCTGGTATCCAAATTTCTTCCGAATATTTATTTGATATTTTTTTATGAGTTTCATGCTATGCAAGTTAATAACTCAAGAATAATTCCAAGTGCAAATAATGATCATGCAAATAATAGAAATAGAAAATGACATTACATATCATAAAATTCAAAATACCAAAATCCTGAATTCAAAATTCAAGTCAATAAAATGAACCAAAAAGAATATTAGAATATATTTCTAAATGATTAACCCAAAAATCCCTTCTTTTAATTCAACTAGCATACAAAACCCCAAGGTCGGATATTCCAATTTTAATTATACAATTTAAAACAAAGTGATATCAAAATCAAAATTTAGAACAACATAAAATTCCCAATGGGGAAATGTTAGTTTTTGTATCTAAATACTTGAACCAATCTTTGCACTAAAAATCCAAAATTCAGATATTAATAAAAGTTTTCCATTTCTCTCACATTCTTTCTCCCCTCTTTCCCACCTTTGTTGTCACTGCGCATGGGCCCGGTCCCTCTTCTCTTTCTTTCTCCTCCACCCGTTCTCCCTTTTTCTTCTCGAGCGCCATGCCGTCCTCTGCAGCTCGCCTGCTCAGCCGGCCCCGCCTCCTCTGTGCCAACTGCTCCCCATCCTGTCACCATGCTCGAGCGTCATTCTGGCCTCATCTCCGTCGTATCAAGTCCACGCCATGGCGCTAGCTCACGTCGCAATGCCATCACCTACGTTGCTGTCACCTTGCTCACGCACGATGCCGTCCATGCCGCCACCCATTCCTTGCTCTGTTCCCAGGACGGCAACCATAGTGGTGCCACAGAGACTCGCCTCCACCGCTATAAGCAACCACGCCTTCCCCCCACCCCCATTCCTCCTCCCCACCCCAGGCCGAGCGCCCCACACCCGTGAGCCGCCGTGCCACCTCCTCGCCATTTTGGGCGCCCGTTGAAGCTCCGGTCGAGATGATCGCGTCATGGTGTGCGCCCACTCCCCATCTACCCCCTCTGCAACTTAATTGGGTTTTCATGCCCCCGAGCGCACGCGCTGGCCATCTTCCCCAAGTCCGGCCGAGCACGCCTCCACTGCCGCCGTCCCCTCCACCATCGAGATCCCTCCAATTCCTCGCGGTGGGAGCGACTCCTTGGCGCCCCGGACCACCGCCAACCGTCGCCAGAGCTTCTCCCCCACCCCAGCTCGCCGGTGCCGTGACCTCTACCCGTGCCGGCGTCGGTCATCGCTTGCAACCCACCTCGGCAACCCTCTGACTCAACCAATCACACGGTGAGACTCCTAGCGCTCCCCTCCAGCTCGTGCTCCCCCTACCCTCCCTCCTCTTCCACCACAGCGTCGCCGTCCTGAGCTCGCCTCGCCGCTGGCCGCCCCGCGCCGTCGCCCTCCCACCTTGTTGCTGCCCCAACCAGCGACCACCTCCCCGGGCTCCCTCTCCTACCGCGCAACCCGTTTTACCCGTTTGCTGCCCCTCCGGCCGCCGGGCACGCCGGCGAGTCTACCTGCCCCGACCGCCGAGCACCTCCTCTGTTCGGCCGTCTGGCACTTCTATTCAGCCCCCAGCCCCGCTCGCTTCTTAAGCAGTGTGCCTCCCAGCATGTCACGACCGACCGAAGACTCACTTGGCCAGCTTAGTGCACGCAGCGAGTATGGCCCGTAGGTCCCAAGTTCGATCCAGCCAGCCTCACCCCCGTTTTACCTCATTTTTATTTCTAAGTTTTGTGGTCTATTCCAAGTAGGAATAATGAATGACAATAGGGAATGAATTTAGAGAAGCTGAAAACATTTAATAGGAAGGTAAGTAAGATTATTTGAGATTCAAATTTCGATTAGATCATACATGAGCAACTTATTTAATTAGAACCTAGACACTAATGAAAGGCAAGGTGGGAAAATTTAGTGTAAATCTTGCTTAAGCTCATGCTCTCCTAAAATAATGATTTAACGAAGACTTCCAAAGCATATATATATATATATATATATATATATATATATATATATATATATATATATATATATATATATATATATATATATATATATATATATATATGAATCATAAGACCATGCATATTAGAAAGGATCATAGAATTAACCACTAAATGGTTTATAACTATAACTGATATCTAAATCTTAGAAATTGTGAGAAGCACTCTTTGAATATTGATTAGTGACGTAAGTATTAAACCACTAGCATTTAGACTGTAAAACCCAAATTAAGTTAAATGTGGTGTTGCATATAATTGACTAAGACATTAAATATAAATAGTAGGCTATAGTAAAGACAAAATCAAGCGGCTTCATAAAATTAATGAAACATTATGCCAAAACCATTTAAAAAGAAATACCTATTTAAATTAGAAGGTCATGATTTATAATATAATCCCCATCATTAGTACATCGCCGATAAATAAATCTCAAACGCTAGATTTAGTTAATAATGACTGCATAAACTATTTGCGCAACCAAAAGCGGTATATAATTAAGTGATACATAATTAACCATCTAAAGTATGACCATCGTTTGTATGTCTTTGAGAAGTCATAAAAATACCTTCACAAACAACCCTTAAATAAATTGAGGTGTTAAGATGTAAATATTTAAAACTATAAGTACGTGACTTGTATAAAAGACTGTAATAAATATAACACTCGGGAACATAATGCTAAAAAATTATCAACATATCGACTAACCATTAGCTCTGAATGCAAGTTATATTAAAGACAATATATGAACCCGTAGGCCTAGGTTAATGCTCTTACGATGTGCAAGCTCGTGCCATTCAAGGAATAACAAGCTAATATTGTGTATGAACACATAGGTCTAACCTAGCTCATGGAACTTCCTAAATAAATATAAAAATAATAAAAATAAGTTATTAAATAAAATGAGTTAACCCGGGGTATCCAGCAGCCAACTAAACCTAGCCATCCTCAAATCCGAGGTAAGAATACCGACATCAATATCCCTGTATCACGAACCCTCCTTAGCCTCTGCTTCGTCGAATTTCCTTCTACCAATCATCACTTCGTCCCAGCCCAGTGTGGACTCATCAGTTCCCTGCACTCAATCAACCTTATCACAAACCACCTGTTTAATTATAATAAAAATCAATCGAGTTCATTTGAATATATTTGGATTTAATTGGATCTTTTGAGTTATTTGCACTATTTGGGTTCAGTTGCTTAGCCCGTAATTAGAAACTGGAGTCCTGGAGATTCTAGGCTGGTCTGAATGCTCACACAGAGCCGGTACTAGCAATCTTCGACCACATCGATCTTCGACCACACAGATTTTCAACCACGTCAATCTTCGACCACGTCGATCTTCGACCATGCTAGTCTTTGACCACATTGATCTTCGACCACATAGGTCTAATCAACTGATGTGGTACTATCATGATCTCAATGCCGGTAGGTTTGCCCAATGGTAGTTTTGCAAGACATACAATGACAATTTTGATTTTTCTGAAAAGTGCATACTTCAACAAATTTTGCTGAACACATTTGCAAACTATAGTATCATGTACACAAGGATCAACCATGATTTCTAACAAGTTGTAAAACACATTTACACACTTTTTGAATCATGTCACAAGGTACAGGTACATGGACTCATCACGTTTGTAAAACACATTCACAAACCTATGTCTCATGATACAAGGATTGTACATGAGCTTCAACTATTTGCAAAACACATTCGCAAAAATATGTTTCATGCCTAAGGAGTAGGAAACATAGACTTCAAATACTTGCAAAATATATTCACAATGTATAGTCCCATGCTACAAAGATTTAACACATGAGCTTCAACTATTTACAAAATACATTTGCAAATATAAGTATCATACAATGGAGAGCTAGAGTAAATGAGATTTGAGCTATCAACACCTGATGAGACTCAATCTATTAGACATGACCCCTTTTAATAGTATGGCAACCTATACTAGCAATCCAGCCTTCCAACCAAGCACCAAGACCAGTAAAAATCTAGGAATACATCCTTAGCTCTAACTAGTTATATCTTTCCCTTGAGCATCCTCTTGAAGCTTGATGACACACATCTCTACTTTAAGTCCGAGTCATTATCTTGATATGCATCAACTCATGATGCATCCTTCGCTTGAACTCCATCAACACATGATAGGTCTTCTCTTGTCTCGATGGTCAACTTATGATTATCTCCTCTTGGGAATTCTGATCAACTCATGATCATCTCCTCTTCCTGATGGCCTTCAACTCATGAAGTCATCTTCTATCCCGTATCTTGACTTGATGATATTCAACACATCAAGTCATCCCAAGTCATCTACATTTATAGAACCTAACCTATTCATCCAACTCATAAAAAAATATTAGTCCACAAATCAATTTCAATTAATTACAAAAACTTCACCATTAACTCATAATGGAGGAACTAGATTTTACAATATTTCCTTTTTTGTAATGCATGACAATCTCAACAAATAATGAGATAAAAAATTATTTGTGTGTATACAACATGCGCACAATAATTGTACACTCTAGGACAAGCTTCTTAATCAATTAACTCATTTGAATATGAGTGTTTATTTTTGAGATTAATTGCTAGCAAAGCTTACTAAGCCAACTGTTATTAATCATCCAACCATTAACACATAATGGACACTACAACAAATATGAGCTTCAGTGACGAATACACCTTGATGACTGAAATAAAGGTCATTAATAAGTAACTTTTTGTAGTGCATGTATTAAATTTATCATCATTGAAAGTAGGGCATTTCATCCAAAAACTTTGTGATGATTCGAAAAATTTCATCACAAAACATAGTTACATATCGTTACAGATTGTCTGGTCACAAGGGCAGCTCCACGCCAAGGTATTTTTGAGACAAATTGTTTTTTGTGACACATTTATTTTAGTCATGTATGGTTTTACTTTTCTACAACAAATTGTTGTTGCTTGGTGGCACGGGCATGGGCATGGAATGTGGAGGAAACAAGGGAGCACGGGCATGGCCTCGACTCCTATTGCCTAGAGGCATGGGCATGGGTAGGGGACATGGAGGAAACAAGGAAGCATGGGCAGAGAAACGGTGCGACGGTGCACGGTGGTAGACAATGGGGTGGCACCGGTGTAACGTCCCAAAAATTTGAAAATTGAAAATGTGAAGCTTTTGAATTATTTTACATTATATTCTTTTGAAATTTGAGTCTTCATTGGTGTTTCCTAAATTTTTGTTGAGGTTTCAAAAAAAATGAAGAGAGTTATGAAAACAAAACTAATCTTAGTAAGACCATAAAGGATATATGCAAATGATAGAAACTTAAAATTTTAAATACGAACCTGAAAAGATGATCCAGTATAAAGAGGGAAAAACTTGAATTAGGTTATAAAATATCTTTTTAGAGATAATAGCATAAATAGCAACAAGAGTAAATGGATAAAATACAAACATAAATATGCATATACAAATTGTGCAAGTGAGAGCTTAGAAATAAAATATGCAAAAATAAATAAGCCAGCAAAATAACAGTGAATGAAATATTATATATATATATATATACATATATATAAAAAAAGAAAGAAAAAAAAGAAAAGAGAGGGGAAACCAGGCCGGCCGAGCAGCCCGGCCCAGCTTCCCCTTCCCGCGCGCCAGCTCGCCTCCACCCGCGCCCTCTCCTCTTGCCAGGCGGACCCGCGCCCCGGCCGCGCTTCCCCTGCCGCCGCGTGGCCCGAGTGCCACCTCCTCTCTCTAGCCCGTCGGGCCCGAGCACCCGCCTGTGCCTCCCCTCTCTACTGTCGCTGCGCCGCGGGCCCCCTTCCTCTCGCACCCCGGCTCTCTGCCTGTGGACCCAGCGCCGCGTGTGCTTTGCCGCGCCCAGCCTTCCCCCGCCCCGTGGCATCCATGCGCCGACCTCACTACTGCCCCGCTGCCCTGGCATGTCGACGAAAAAGGTCTGCCAACCGGGATTCCCGCTGCAGCCCCGCCGCCTGCCATCGCCGCCCCCGACGTGACCGCACGGGTGAGCTCCCGATGCCAGCCCAACCCGCACGCCCATAAGAGCCGCGGAGCTCACCAATGTCATCCCCAAGCCCCCCACTCCCTCTCCTGTAGCGCAATTGAACTCCCGTCCCCCACAACCTCACCGGCGTGCCATCTTCCCCAACTCCGGCCGCCGGAGCTCCCCGTCGATTCGAGCCACCCGAACCCAATTCCCTGCACCTGAGCCACCTCCAGCTCCTCGCGGAGTCGCTCCCGGTCTCGCCCGAGCCTCCCCGTGCCCGTACATCACCGGCGCCGGAGTCCTCCCCAAGCTCACCGCCACCGCACGCCGCCGGCCCGCTCCGACGTCCCTCGGACCCCGCCTGCACCTCCACCGGCTTTCCCTCGGCGCAAGTGACGCATTTTGGTGTTCACCTGCCCCTCTCCAACCACCCCTCACCGGCGCCACCGTCGGCCGTACCCGCCCTCAAGCTCCTCTGTTTCCAGCACCCTGCACCTTCGGCTTAACTGCATCCCCCACCCCGTTCGGTCAGGTAACACCCCGAGCCCACTGGCTAGCAGCACGCCCTCTCAGCCCCACGACCCGGCTTCGAATCCGCCTGGTCGCAGCTTTCGAATAAATAGGGTTTTTAGTTTTTAGTTGTTGTTTACACCGGTTGCAGCTAGGAAAACAGCAATAAAAGTCTATGAAAAATCAGAAACTAACCCCTAGTAATACAGAAATTTATTTAGTATATATATGTAATACTTCTTAAACATTTAATCATGGATTGATCCTCATATGTTAGGCCATAATATGCCCTGATTATTTAATTTAAATCCTTAGTAACTAAAGGCCTAATAGGAATGTTGTGGAGACTTATAATTTCGTGAAAAGATGGTTTAATAAGTGATGTAAAGTTAGAGCCTAAAAACCATTGTCGTTATGCCCTAATAACTAGGAGAATTACCTTGGCTACTAGATGGTTGAACACTAAACTACTAGTCCTAGGTCATGATACTCAAGGCTAATTAAAGGATGATTTAACGAAGACTTCCAAAACAATATGTGTATATATATATAAATCATAAGACCTTGCATATTAGGAAGGATCATAGAATTAACCACTAAATAGTTTATAACTATAACTGATATCTAAATCTTAGAAGTTATGAGAATCATTCTTCGAATATTGAATAGTGACGTAAGTATTAAACCGCTAGCATTTAGACTGTAAAACCCAAATTAAGTTAGGCTCAGTATTGCATATAATTGACTAAGATATTAAATATAAATAGTAGGCCATAATAAAGGCAAAATCCAGCAGCTTCATAAAATTAATGAAACAATATGCCAAAACCATTTAAAAAGAAACACCTATTTAAGTTGGAGAGATATTTATATACATCTATATATATGTGTGTGGCAATTATAATAAGTAACCCCTAGGTCGTCAAGTGTTAAAAGTAATCTACCTAGTGTAGCGATGTGACTAGTAGTCATCACTAGCGTGTCATCGACAAATAAATCTCAACCGTGGATTTAGTTGGGTATTGATAGTAATGTATAGCCTGGTATAGCATGCTCAATCCTAGATAAATAAATAAAGCTAAGTTTAATACTAGTAACAAAGGTATAGACGAAATGATAATGGTGCCCCCAGTTAAACCTCAACGTTAGATTTAGTATATAATAATGTCAAGCATGATTGAGCATAGCAAGCTACGACCCGTATAAATAGATCCTAATTCAAAATAAACTAAGCCTAGTAATAAATGTGGATACATAAAATGTTGAGCCATAAAATGCTATAAAACCGGACTCTAATATTTAATTGGTAAACTAAAAATTATATACATCTCTATATACAACCTATGCCCTGAAGATTAACGCTTGACAAAAACAAAGCTCAGCTAAAACTTGTACACCAAATCATAGGTCTAACCTAGCTCATGGAACTTCCTTGATAAATATAAAAATAATAAAAAGAAGTTATTAATAAAATAGAGTAAGCCATAGTGTTCAATGGCTGGCTCAACCTAGTCCTCCCCAAATCTAAAGCAAGATAATATCATTAATGTTTCTGTGTCATAAACCCTTCTTCGTTGAATGCCCTGCTACCAATCATCGCTAGTTCGGCTCTGACAATACTCCGCGTCCAATTAACCTCGTCTCAAATCACCTATTTAATCAATCTAAAAATTAATTGAGTTTATTTGGATTTTAATTGGATCTTTTGAGTTATTTGCCTTTATTTGTATTCAGTCATCTAGCATGTAATTTAGAAAGTGGAGTTCTGAAGAGTCAAGGGATCAAGCGAGATCAAGAGCAAAGTGAAGATAAAGACTAGAAGTTCAAGAGAAAGCATTGTGTGAACTCAAGACCGCGGTGAACCGCGCGAGGCGAGTCAATACTTTGATCATGTTGAACCTACATTTTATGCAAATTACTTTCGTTTAAATTATCAAATTGCATGCTGTTATTTTATGTGCAAAATATGTTGATTTAAAATTTTAGCATATGCCCATTGTTCAACTTGATTAAGTACTACACCCCTCCTTGAAATATTGCATATGTGAGCCTTGTCGCCTAGTGGAAAAACTTTATAAGGGTTAGCTTTCGAAGATAAGTCCTTAATTATATGCCATGCTTAGCATTGTTTAGGAACCCGGGGCAAGAAATTGCCCTAAGCATCACTTTAATCATGAGAAATTGATTTGGACAGTCATGGTGGGAATGACTGGTATATTTTGACATGATTATTTTATGCTCTTAAAACTCTTAACTTGCTTAAATATCTGAGCGGATGGTTTGGGGGCTGGTACGTGGTGCAATGGAAGCACAAATATGGAGTGTGGTAGAACCGCTCAGATAATACTAAGGACTGAATCTTGTCATGACCTCCCGTGTAAAACAGTACAACCACAAGTTTTTCAAAGTGCATCTTGGCTAAGTAGATTTATCGACTCCCCGGACTCATCTCACCAGGAGACACTACTAATTTTGAGGTCTTGGCCAACGACGTGAAATCGTTGCAATAGGGTCAAAATAGATGCAATATGTACCTATTGCAACTAATGACTTCCGTTGGTAAGCGTGGCAAGTACTTGCGTGCTTAAAAGATTGTGCAACGGATTCTGATTTCGTTGCAATGCTTATCCTTATTGCCACGCATTGTGGTGTGGCATTTGTTTTTTGTTGCAACGAACGATGTCGTGGCAATATAGGCTATTGTCACGTATGACTTCGTGGCAATACCTTCTTTTGCCACAAAGCGTAGTCGTTGTAATAGTATCATTTGCCACGGAATTATCGCGTGGCAATAGCCTCTATTGCCACGCCTATGATTCGTGGTAATAAATCCTATTGCCACGGAAAATATTTCGTTGCAACAAGATTTATTGCCACAAAAGATATTTCGTTGCAACAAGAATTATTGCCACGAAAGGTGTTCAGTTGCAATATGTTTTATTGCCACAGTAGTCGTTTCATTGCAATAAAGATATCGCAACGAAATATGTTAGGCGGCAAATATATCCTATAGCAACGATCATTGTTCCTGACATATCATGGAATTGCAACAGTGCCGGTGTTGCAACAGCCTATCCCAACAAAATGCTAGTGCCGCATTCACGTTTATCGCAACGGTAAGATTTGTGGCAACGTATTTAGCATTTGATATTTGATTATTAATTTGTTGTTGCAAATTAATAATCAAATTAGGAACACTGCTCTATCATAGGCACAAATATTAATTCAATATATTGATTCAACACATATAATATTTTAAAAGTGCCACCACTCATGTAGGGATTACATATTAATCTCCAGACTTAAACTACAAAGTTTTAAACTAATAAAAAAAATACTATCGCTTCCGTAGCATTTGTCCTTGCTTCTTTGCCATGTAGAATATCCGGGCTTGATGATCATGTCATGACTCTATGTGCTCTCCGATTAAATTGTTTCTTCCTGCCATAACATCAACCATAAAGGACCGTAATGTGAGTAAGATCCAGCACCACATACTTAAGTACTTCATAGTGCAAGTTTATAGAAGACTAGTAAGGTGCTCGTGCGTTGCAACGAAAAAACAAATAAAAGTAATGCATACTATCAAATATGATCTCAAACAGAATAATAAATATCAATTTTATCTTACGTCATCATGTATCAAGCAAAGCATACATGTTCATGCTCGTAAATAAATCAAGCATCATATTAGTAAAGTATGATAGGACAAGCACCACATACAACAATATGTATAAAAATTATAGTAAACAATATTTTTCCACAGTATTCTTAATACATAAATAACTATCAGACCGTCTTAGAGAATAACAAACCAATTGATAAATAGGACATCATGCCATAAACATTAACGGGAATTTTAAAATGAATCCTTTTGGATGACTTATCTTCATCTCTATCTTATCAAGGAAAGAGAAAGCAAATAAGTCAGCATCATCCTCATTACAAGAAAACCAAGATTAATAAAGTGAGATACTCATCCATGCAAAGAATAACCATTTTTCCGAAGCCAAGCATTAAGAAAAACAGGAGCTACCAGAACCTTACTGTCTCAAATAACATCATTACATCAATTTAGTAATGAAGCTATCCAAGCCAATATGGAGCTAACATTTCAGTTTTCAGCTCAAGCCATCATTACTTCCTCTTTTAGGTTCTCCTATTTTATTGGATTATTTGTTATTTGTTAACTTATTGGGCGGATGAAGTTATACATCATGATTATTTCTCTATGCAGATCTGGCATGATTTTGAAACATTTATCTAGCGACAAAGTGCCTTGATGGTTGCTTTGAGGAGTATGAAATATCACCGACTTTGGGAGCAATATTTTATGGGAAAAGAAAAACTCAGTACATGATCTTTTAATTTCAAGTCTGTTATGAAATGATTGTGATGGATCGTCTTAGATCATCTGTAGAGTGTGGAAATGTAATATGTGGTCTCATATTTGATGCCCCATGTAAAGAAAGCAGCTAGTTTTAGGTAATGAATATTGAATATAAACAACTAAGAATAGTACAAGATCTTGAAAGATATCAATCTCCCCAAATTAATGTTTTTCTTGTTATCTAGTAAAATCGGCATGATCACAATTTCTTTACCTAAGACGGCTGTCTGAGAACTGTTAGTCTTTAGTTTTGAATACCAAATAAATCCACAACATAATGCAATTTGAAAGATAAGTTTACACTATACGTGTGATTACTATCAAGATAGAGCTCAAATTACATCGCAGTGTGTGATGAATGCCAATTCCTATTTGATGCCAGCATTGCTCTTGAAAGTACCATAGTAAAACTTTTTTTCGAGACACCATAGTAAAGCTTTCTAGTAGAGTTTGGCATGATTTGTTTCCAATACAATATATAATCTTGAGAGAAAATCTTTTCAGAATGCAGCCTCACTCTGCTAGTAGGAAATACAAATGTCTGTACTCAATAGTCTAATGTAACAAGCATGAAGCATATAATTATTTTTCCAATTGCTGTTACTTTCTTTCCAGCGACTACCAGAAATGAAAATTTCTTGAAAAACTACTTTCAGTTAATCAACATGCTTATTAGATTAGGGAACCAATAAAAGATGCAACTTACTAGCAAACCAATGAAAATACACGCGAAGGACGACGGGTAAAACCTCGCCCATACCGTCGCCATGGCATACCCGTTACCCGCGAATTGAGTGCATCACGAAATTTAGGAAGTTCCCAATCAAGTTCCGATTTGTTAAGTCTAGTAACCCAATTAGCTTGACGATCATATATATGATTCAAGCCACATGAGCACGAGACAATGTCGGTGATATGTGCAATCCGAAAGGGACAAGCTAGTTTGTCGGCATGGTGATCAATCAAAAGTACTCGGAGTTAATGGCAAAGTAGCTAGCTAGGAGCCTAGGATGTACTCCTTCACAAGTTTCTGAGACAAGCACAATCCACTGTTTTTAGATGATCGATATGCCTGCGATAACAGAACAAAATTGTTATACCTCCTCTTCTTCTTGCTGATGGGATCATCACCATGCAACTCCACCTCACCTTTGTCCGCATCCGCACCACCTCCTTCTCCTTCCCTGAGTCCCCATATAGTGACAAAGCATATAGCATATAATCAAGAAAAAAGACCATAGAGTTTAAGGCATAAAACAGTAACAGTGGCACATCTCTTAAATCACTAAAAACTGTGACATGTTCACATCTTGCATGAAATCAATTAAGTTTCCTACGCATATAGAACTAAATAACATATATTTACAGTGGGTTTTATTGATCATATACCCTCCCCTTAGATGGAAATTCAGGATTTACCCTCCTGGCCCACGCGTCAGTAACTTATGATGACCCCACATGTCATTGAGGTGGGAGGGTAAATTCTGAATTTCCCAACTAAGGGGAGGGTATATGATCCAATCCCCCTTTACAGTGACCTTCAAGAAAAAAAATTACGACACTGCCATTCTAGCATCATGCAGTTCATAAGAACGTTAAGATAAAATTCGCTCAAATGACGGTAAAAACATACAAGCTCTAAAGCAAACCTTGGAAACACCCTTGCCCAAGTAGTCAGATCCACCATCCCTCAATTCCAAAGCTTCATAAACACCTGTAGAACAGGGAGGAGTCATATTCGATTAGTTTCTACTCAAGGCATATGGTAGACCTACGATAATGATCACAAGACCGGTGTGTGCATTCAGCCCAAGGCAAGATTGAAGAAACGCATTGATGACAACAAAATAACCCACCGGTTGATGCACCGCCGACGGCCACCCTAGCAAAGGTTCCATCGAGCAAAGACACATCGACCGAGGCAAACATCATGAAATCAGCCAATGTTACTAAACATTTTCGTCGCATTCGCAATGATCAATGATCAAGAACTAACGTAAGGAAGGGCAACAATCGATGATCAAAAATGAAATCCTGAAAATGTCGAATTTAAAACTACCGCCGCACATCACAAGCATATGGCTAGAATCATCCGCAAACACTACCGAGCAACAACGGTGAAGCATCACCCACCGGCGCACGTTGTCGGCACGGCCGCTGCACCCCGATGAGGGCGATGAGGAGGACCGAGGAGGCTCACCGAGTTTCCGGAGAGGACTCGCGATGCGCGGAGAGGGGCGATCGGCGATGAGGCGGCCGGATCTGGTCGGTGGAGGAAGAGGCGCCGGATCTGGTCGGTGGAGGAGCGGCGGACGAGGCGCCGAGGAGCGGCGAGGCGGGAGGCGCGACGAGGCGGCGGGGGCGGGAGGAGCGGCGAGGGGCGGCGATGGGCGCGAGGGGGCGAGGCGGCGAGGCGGGGGGAGGAGCGGCGAGGAGCGAGGATCGAGATGTGGTGTGTCGCGAGGAGAGGCGGCGCGTGGGAGGTTTCGGGAGAAATGGGAATGGTGGATTTGGAGAGACCGCCGAGATTTGGATTTTGGAGGCGGGGTGGAGATGTTAGGGTTTCTTGGTTTAAGAGGACCACTTGTCAGTCTATTTTATGAGTAAATGGACGAGATAGGTACGGATAGAGCTAACTCATACCGTATCCGTTTACGATGGGCGAGAATTCCTCCCACCCGACTCCATTAGGTATTTACCCACGGTACATGGGTAAACGGGCACAATTGCCATCCCTACAACATATATAGTTTACCCGTGTGTTCTTCCTCGTCTTGCAGATTCGCTAGCCAAACCTTGTATGCATCAAGTTGTTTAATTGTACATGCTGGAGCATCAGTATTGTGTTGATCCCTTCTCCGCTTCATGGGGGTTATGCTCACTTGATTGTCTGTAAGTTGCTCCTTTGACACTACTAATCGGACTTCCCTTTCTTCTTCAGTGCTTTCCACCATCCTGTCTGCATCACGACTAAAATCGATCGGCTCTAGAGTTGCTACTGCTCTGCCACATCGCTTCTTATAAGATCTCGATATATTTGAAAAGTGACATAGGAATTCTAAAAAATTGAATCTATTTCCAAAAAAAGAAGTTACATTGTTGCAACATTTTAAAAGTATAGATACGACAATTAACAATGGTGTTTGCACAGAGGGCTTTGGGCCATGCTTGGGCCTGGCCGGAGGTGAGGTGGGCGACGCACGATGCGGCGGGATGATCAAGCGAGTCGGCACGCACGAAATGGCCCGATATTTTTGCCAAACAAATTAGTAGTTAGAAGCCTAGGCATATCTTGATTTGATATCTTTCTTAACCAAATTCAGAGGTAAGATCTCAAATTCCCCTTTAACCTTTGCTCAATTTATGATATATTGTCTTTGGTTTGGGCATACCCAACTTTGAAATTCTAGGTCCGCCACTGGTTGCACAGGGACTGCTGGAGGGTGATTTTTGTTACATAAACCTAAATTTTACCTCTAGGGGGGATGAATAGGTTATGACTACTACTAGTATAGTATAAGAGCAAAGAATAGGTTATGACTACTACTAGTATAGTACAATTCCATCTTTAAGTACAATTGTAGTATAAGTTATGACTACTACTAGTATAAGAGCAAAGAATAGGTTTTATACTTTACACTTCTTGTTAGGTCCTCTAGTTGTAGTACAAACAAGTTTAGAATTCCAAATGAAAAAGTAAAAACAAGTTTGGAACTTCAAACGAAGAAGCACAAAAAAATCATAATTTGAAATGAAACAGTGCAAACAAGATTGGAATTTCAATTGAAGAAATAAAAAAAGGGAGCACCGATTAGGCTCCACCGGCCCAGAAAGGATCAGCAGCACAACCAATCAGGCTCGACCAGCCCAATCAGCACAGTTAGGAGGATACGTGACAAATGGCACGTATGAGAAGTTCGAGACATCAGGCACATTCACGCTTTTAAGCAGTGCAAAGGGAGCCTGAGTGCTCGATGTGGTACTAAACAAAGAGCACGCAACAGGGAGTGGGAGTGGAGCGCTAGCGCGAGCGTGCTAGTGTTCATGGCCCATTTGCAAGAGAGGCTCACGTACCCGTTCCGATCCGATTCCTCCAAATCCCGATCCAACACCATCAGGCGAGGGAGCGGCGGCGCAGCGCTCGTGGGCCAGGCGGCGCTCGCGGGGCAGGCGAGGGAGCGGCGGCGCGCGCTCGCGGGTACTCAGCCGCGCCGTTCTACTCGCCCTCGCCGTTCGTGTCCGTCGGTCCGGCCTTCGGCATCGAGTTCGGGGGGTCCGGGTTCCTCATGATCCTGATGGGGCTGGCGGCGTTCCTTTACCTCGGTGGGTTCCTCTTCGACTCGTCCGGGGGCGGCAGCATGCTCACCGAGACGCAGAAGACCACCGTCCTCAAGCTGCGAGTTCTTGCCTTTTCCTCTGTTCATTTCTCGGTTTCGGCGGATTTGTTCGCGGAGCAATTTACATTAGCATGGATCAATTGGTGCAATCACTTCATATTTTAGCGAAAAATATGCAAATGATTTGTCGATAGATTAGCGATTATTAATGCAACCCTCTTCTTGAGTCAATGTCATTGTAATCGAGCGTTTCATATTGTAGCAGAAAAATATGCAAATGATTGTTGATAGATTGGCGATTATTAATGCAACCCACTTCTTGTGTCAATGTCATTGTAATCGAGAAAATAAAAATTGCGGCATATCCATTTTAATGGCCGTCTCTATAGTGCATTCTGTGGTCCCGATGTGTATCAAAGAACTTTATCGCAAGATAATTGAGGATGTAATTATGGAAATAAGACTATGTCAAATTATCTAGATCATATATAACATAATTTGTTTAGCTCAACATAGTTCGTTTACATTTAGAGATACAGAAATTGATTGGAAAAGGATAGGGCCCTTAGACCACACACATTGCTCCCAAACATATATACACTACAATAGGATTAGTTGGTGATGATACACATATTGTCATAGCATGGAGGGTTTTATTGGAAAGAGCTATGAAAAAGGATATCGTTAGCAGTGTTTGGTTTGATTTGTTGCCCACTTGTCATTGATGGTACATTTATATACCCAAATTTAACTAATTAGTATTGCTTTTCAAATAATGAGACATATTGTTGCACAATGTACTTAGATAGTTAGATGTACAACAATTGCCAAAATCTGATCTGCTTGCTTCCTTAATTTGTTTATTAGTAGTCATGCCAACGTTAATCATAACATACATAGATGTACAACAATTGCACAAATATTTCTTCCACATAGAATACTCAATCATTTATGTTTGGAACAGAGGAATCCACTTAATTTTCTAATCTGTTCTGTGTCTTTTGGTTTTTTATTATTGGCATTTGAAGTCAATATAGTGCTTTATTTTATGCGCTTTGCCACTGTGGTGGCCTTCTGTTCCAAGATAGCCTATCTCCTTTATTCTGGTTTGAGTAGTGACGATTGGGGTTTGTTCCCTTGGGTTGTTGGGAGGATCATTCTCACACTATGATGGCACACATCGCCATGGAATCGGGGTGGTTTTGGCCTCCAGTCTTTAAGGAATACTGCTTTATTGACTAGGTCGGATTAGTGGCATATACATTTCGATCTACCTCATAAACTTTGATTCTGTGTTGCTAGTTGTAATCATCATATGATATCTAAGCCTTTTTATTTCTTTTTCATAGATAACCATATTGGTTGTCGCGAGGAGTACACAAGCTACCCGCTATAAATAGCAAGATCGACTTGAAGACACTCTCAGAATCTTGCTGCCATACCATCAAGCAAAACACTGGTATTCCTCTTGTATGGCTAGCATCACTTTTATAGAAACGATTACGTGCTTATATGGCTAGCTAGAAGAACTGAAACCGTCATTTTCTCGGCATCCAATTTCGTTTCGTATTGATGACCATCTTGTGCTCTTGGCCATCGTGAGTCCTAGAAAATTCCCATTGGGAAATCAGAGCTGGAATAAACTTTTCTCGAGTTTCTCACTATTTAATAGCAAGCTTTAGTTCGATCGTGGTTCATTTGCTTCTTTTTCCTAGGCCATTCAATGTGGAATCATGTGAAATTTTGATCAAAATTCTCGAATAATGTCTACACAATGTGCACTACCCGATGGATCATTGCACTACTTTGTGAAATTTTGATCAAAATTCTCATAATAATGACTACAGAGCTGTGCACTACCCGATCGGATCATTGCGGTGGCTGTGTTTACATGAACTTTGTATCAAAATATAGTTACAGGATATTTGAAAGGCATGATCTTTGTATCGTAAATCAGAACGCGTGTAGCTCTTTGTTTCTTTTCCGTTGCCATGCACTCATGCACGTTGTCTTCATTGCCTCGTGTCTCGCCTCATGCATGCATGCATGCAACAAGTTATTTTTCACGAGATGGCTCCAAGATGTGTGCATGATTAGATAATCTTTTCATTGCTTCATGGTTTGTACACATTCTTTATGTTTGTAATAGTAACTTCTCCAAAGCTTTAATCCCGCACAAACACAGGAACAGTTAAAATACAAACATTAAGTAGTAACCAGTTCTCATATAAATTAAAGCCAAATTTAATTAGGAGCGAGTTCACATGTTGATTAATCTTTTTAGCTCGTGCTCGTGTAATCAGTCTAGTCGGAATGTCCTCATTATCTTGTACACTCCAAATTCTTCAATAAGACCGATACGATTGATTGGTCCGTGTGTTTCTCTTATTACTTTTTTGTATCCCCTGTTCCTCGGATACAATTCAATCCTTCTACTAGGGGTGCAAATGGGTCGGGTTAATCCCGACCGATCCAGCACCGAATCCGATTGGTACCATATCCGACTGGTACCGAATCCGGAGAAAAAAAATATGGGTTAGGATATGGTAACAACAATATCCGTCCGAATCCGATACGTCTTCAAGTTTGATTTCATGTTAGTGCTACTATTTGACGTTTCATTTTCTTTTACAATGGTAAAAAAAATCTTCCACATCAGCTATTAAATAGTAACATCAAGTCAGTACGTCCTACTCCATTTACTGCACTGCATGCATTCCTTACAAACAAGTAGGGTTGCAAACGAATTGGGTTAATCCCGATCGATCTGGCACCGAATCCGATTGGTACTGAATCCGAAGAAAAAATATGGGTTAGGATACAGTAATAGCAATATCCGTTCGAATCCGACCCGTTTTCACTCCTACCTTCTACGGCCAAATCACAATTTGTGGAAAGCTTTCGAAGTAATAGACCTATTTCTGGTGGTCTCTCTCTCTCGCACACGCAACATGCCTTTTTAACCTCGGCTCAGCGTAATCGTTCGGCCGAAGGAAATTCTATCCAAGACCGACTCACAACAAAAAAAATAACAAAAATAACCATCCGAACGGTACTTGGCTTCGTGACCACGCTGTAGAAAATAACCATCCGAACAGTACTTGGCTTCGTGACCACGCTGTAGACATGCATGTGTGTTGGCTTCAACAGTGATTGACTAGAAAACGAGTCTTCATATTCCCGTATGAAGCATGCAAAGTGGTGACTAGATAATCTTCCATGGCTTCATGCATACTTATTTTTTTCTTCTTTTTTTTGATATTTTTTCTTTGCCTTCCACTAAAAAACTTTTAATGATGCCTGCTGCCTTTCTCTGCACCGCTCTCTTTGTTAATTGTCTTCCGTACAAACCTGAGAACAATTAAAATACTACAATTAGGTAGTAGCCAGTTCTCATGTAAATTAAAACAAAATTTAATTAAGAGCGAGTTCACGTGTTGATTAATCTTTTTAGCTTATGCTCGTGTAATCAGTCCGATTGGAATGTCCTCATTATCTTGTACACACATCTTCACTTTCGGTTTGTACAGATCGAGTCTGGGCCTGTATGTAATTAAATAAAATAGTAGTAGCTCCGCATCTCCAAGTATAATAATCAAAGACCTAATTAAATTAGAGTTCACCTGATAATATTTAATGCGGCTCAATAATTCATTCCAGTTAAATAATATATTTAACTGAGAAGTGCAAGACATGAGCGTATCCGCGTCACAGGTGCTTACCATGCTTAGATAAATATAAATTTACAATTATAATTGACAGTGGGGTACAATAGTCCGGTGGTAAACGCCTTGGCCTCCGAGCTAGGAGGTTGCTGGTTCGATTCCTCCACACCCCATGGTTTTTTTTATTTTTTCTATTCTAATTTTTTATCCCCTCCTGTTTTGTCAAATGAGACCTCCTCAACTGCGTTTTAGTTGTCACTTTTCAATTTTTTTATCTCCTCTAGAAATTAATAACTATAGATAATATAATTCCTTCACACCAATTCGACCCTTGCGTTGAGCAGTTAGGCCCATGAAAACAAAGCGTTGCAATAACAGATTATTGCCACGAACAATCATCATATATAGCAACAAATTTATTTCGTGGCAATACAAACTCATTTCATACGCATTGTATAGGAACCTTTTGCAACGCAATTGATGACTATGACAACGCAATAAAATTGTGGCAATATTGTCACCCACTCGCAACGAACTTCTATAAGGTGGCAATACCTCCTAACTATTGCCATGAATATCAATATTATCACAATGCAAGGCAACCGTGGCAATAAAGTCATACTACTCGCAACCATTTTCAAAATGGTGGCGATAAAGCCACCTTATTACAACGAATTCAATGACTATCGCAACGCAATATTTTAGAGGCAATACTGTGCACATATCGCCACGATTTTGGCAAAACGTTGCAATAGCATATACCTATTGCAACTAATTTAGTGTCGTTGCAATGCGTTTCGTGGCTAAAGGGTTGGAATCTAGTAGTGAGAGGTTAGAAGTGGAATAGCAAGGGCATTAGTAGGCCAAAAGGGACACCAAGGAAAGGGTGAAGTTTTCCAGTCGTACTAGCGCTGAGGGAGGGAAGCCCGAATAACGCTAGTAACCGTGGGTAACATCCCGTGCATTGTATGGGACCCACCGCAAGTGGGAACGACCCATAGGGTGAGATGACAAAAGGGACAAGATAGTTTGAGAAGTCACTGTGATGGTCTGCTCAACCACAGGACTAAGGAATCGTGTGGGGCAACGAGTTGACTGTCTCTTGTGGTGAAAGTGTACAAACTCTGCAGAGTCGAAACTATTCGAATAGCCGGGCCCACGGTCAAGGGTGGACATGGGAACTTAACCAGATATAGTTCTATTTCAAAAACTTTGTGGGTGGAAATAGAAAAGTGAAGGGCTGCAGGTGGTCCTGGTTTGAATTGTCCTGGGTGTCATCCCAGTGATAAGTTAAGCGTTTATAACGCTGGAAAATAAGCATGTGGTGCAGATGCCATATATGGTGAACGAAAAATCTGTATCACTATTAATGATATTGCATTCTTTTCACACATTATGATTTGGTTCAAACTGCTAGGTCTTACGAAATTTTTAAGTAATTGTTTTCAAAAGCACTCTACGCAAAATAAAATAACCCGAGCCCTCCTTTGATAAACCATGCATATTATCTACTTGCATTCTGTGTGTTGGCTCGCGAGCACGGTGGTTTGTGCTCACACTCGCTTTTGCGATAAATTCAGAATCAGAAATCAGATCACCTCGCCTCAACAACAAGAATGGACATGCTGGTAGAAAAGATGAAGATGTCAAGGGTTAGGTCGCGAACCTCCAGTTGATTGCCTGTGGGCATGCCCTGAAGGTCCCTCCTGTGTGCTTCGTTCTTCCGCTGTTGCAATTTAATGATTTTGGCCTAGTTGGCCCATGAGTAAGTCTACTATTCTATTTATGATTCCGCATGATATGTAATTTGATGTCCATTACTGTAACTGTGTGCACTATCTACTGATCTAGGGAATAGTGCAGCTAAACACAGTAGATTCTGGATTATAAAATCTGGTTTTGACAACCGGTGTTGGAGTTCTACGGTGATACATTGGTCAATTCGATGCATCAAATATGTAGAGGATGTGCTAGTGTTGGTGTAATTGCAAGGAATCGAATAACGGTTCACCGGAGATGACGAATCAATGACAAGGAGTGGAAATGGCCGGTTTTAGAAAAATCTTGCAGTACCTAAAAATTTTCCCTTTTAGTGACAGGTGGGGCACCCTTCCTTTAGTTGGAAACATAAGGAAAAAAGGAGGAAGCCCCCCATCCACCCCTTCCCCTCCCTCCCAACCAGCCACACCCCTCCCCCTCTCTTATAGCAACCCTCCAATTTCCCATCCAGGCATTTCCTCCCCTCCCTCTCCTTGCTGTGGATGCCAGGGTTCACGGTGGGTTGATCAAGGTATCTCGGGTGAGGTAAGGACTGGTTTGGATTTGATTTAGGGTTTGGTTCAGATATAGATTCAGGGAGGTTTTTGGGGCTAACAATTGAGAGGTAGATTAGAATATTTTCTGTTTAGATTCTCAAGTTCTCATAGAAATGAAAGACATAGATCTCTATTTTATATATATTTAGAGTGCTCATTGATGTAATTCAGATAAACGGTTGAAAAGTTATGGTTGTTAGATCTCTGCTGTGTAGTTTGAGGCTGATTTCTGCGGCAGTCAATGAAATTGGGCAATAAGGGTTTCTTATTCCAAGCATTTGTTAATTCTCATAGCAACAAAATGTAGTCAATTTTCTGTACATGCTCGTGGTGGCAAGGTTTGTCAGTTTTGGAGTTATAAATTGGGAGTTATGATTTTTTGAAGTTGGCTGTTCTGATTTGGACATAACATAATTCATGGGGGAAAACGGGGTTGTAATTGCTCGAATATTAAAACATAGATGTTGAAGAAAAGATTGTAAGTTTTTTGAAGATTCAAGGAAATATATCTTTTATTATTGTTGGAGTCCTAAGCTTAGAGATATGGCTATTTGAACAGCAGCACTGCGGGTAAGGGTTGCAATTTGGGGAAGAATGTTTTGAGTTGCGATTAGGAGCAGTGGTTATTTATTTATTTTGTAATGTTGCACTGTTCTTGGATTGTTTGTTAGTGTGTTCTATGATTGCTCAGGTGGTGGTGTGATTCAGGGGCAGGACCCTCTACTCATCATCCTCAATCAAATGGTTGAGGCAAGTCCAAGTGTTAGGTAACACATGGGAAATATTTATGCCTTGTACATGTCTTACGCATATAAATAGATATATTTATTCTTACAGCTGAATATGATATATGTGCATGTTGATAAATTAAGAAATAAAGATTATAGGTAGACAACATCATTTGCATCATTTCATGGATCCTTGAGACTTCGTCTACATGGTAGCCAAGTAATGATTATCTTGAGATCCTTGTCATGTTTTAGATGGGCATGAGGTCCCCACACTTACAGAGTGTGGGCTTGAGGTCCCTATGCAAGATTGCACAAGCTTGAGTATGCATCAATGCGTGCATACTCCATATTACCGGTAATTGCAAAGAGAAAAAAGATGTGCATTCGTGGCATTTGCATCGCATGAAAGTAAAAGTTGAGAGTTGTTGAAAAATAGCATGAATGGTTGTTATTGGCATAATTTTTGTACAGTACCTGTTAATGTGGCTTTGTTTACTGTCTTGCTTGTTCTTTGCTGAGTCATGGACTCACATTTGTTGTTTATGTTTTTTAGGTACTTTGTGAGAAGACGACATGCATGGGAATGGGGTAGCTTTTGGTGCACTACACACTATCATTCACTATGCTTAATAAATTAATTGATAATGTTTTGTTGGAAGAACCATGCTAGTAAATACTAGATCAGTTGTAATCATATCTATGCGAAGAATTTGTGTCCTATTTAGTAAAGTTGGAGAATCTCCTTTGGTTGTTTTGTTATGGTTATGCTGTAAGTTTTTCTTACTTAGGGATATTGTGCACTTTTATTTGATAATATGTTTCGATCCTCTTTATTGATCTATGTTTCAAAGAGATTGCTACCAAAATTTTAGAGAGAAGTTTACATTTTAATTACATGTTTTACAAATTAGTAGCATTCTAGGTTCTTGTTAGACTAGGGTGTTACAGTTGGTATCAGAGCGGGTTTTAGGACTTTGGTACTTAAAGTGAAAACTTACTCAGCCGGTAAATGGACACTGAAATGGGGCACCATTGTGTCCGGGCACTATGATTTCAAATGCATCAATTCCATCTAAACTTGGGTATATTTTTGAAAATATAAGTTTTAGGGTATATACTCATCTATTACAATTCAAATGAAACGTATAAGTTTGAAAAATATACTTAAATTCAAAGTTTTGAACGAATTTAGATCACATACTTTGCTGTAATCAGCATATACCTACAATCAAACTATTATAAAAAAAGCAAGTACAATTCGAAATTTAGTTCAAACTTGTTTGAACTAGTTAGTAAACTAGTTGAACTTGACTTCCAAAAAATTTTAAAACTTTTCGCACATGATATATACCTATTTTAGACTATGGTACCTGTGGTACTTAAAGTGAAAACTTAGGATAGGAAAAAATAATAAAATAAAATAAAATTTAACACACTTTGATGCACTATGGGTGCGTTTTGGGCTAATGCATTGCATATTTGTTTCTGTTATTTTTATTTATCTATATTTGTTCTCATGAGTGAAGCGTAAGTTGCTTGTTGTGATTAATGTATGTTTGTTCTTGTTTGTGGTGCGTAGCTATGGCAAGTGGTAGAGGCCATGCACATGACTGTGGCCGTGGTTGTGCTTAGGGCCGTGCTCGCCAAGGCTGTGGGCATGGCCAGACTTAACCTTTGTCTGATGTTTAGGAGTATGTAGCTAAGGAGCGCAGATTTGAAGAGTTAGAGGAGGAAGTTGCTTTTGCAGTTCAGCATGGGGGATTCCTGTGGAACCATGTCCAGCCCCAGCAAATGCAAATACCTGCTGTTATTCTGGTGGCTGCTCCTACCATTGCTGCTATGGGGCTTCATCAATGGAGCGCTCTCAGATTGGACAACATTGATGGGATGGGCACACCAGTTGATGATGCGAATTGGTTGCGCCACATGCAGAGGCACTTTGGGACTTTGGGAATGGCCTCAGAGTTGAGGGCTCAGTATGTGGCCTTTCAGCTACAGGGGCAGGTAGATATCTGGTGGGAAGGGGTCCTTTCAGCTAGGACCTCTGCCCATGGGCCTGTCACTTGGGAGTTGTTCATCGAACAATTTAGAAAGAAGTACTACCTGGATTCATTTGTGGAGAGGATGGACATTGCTTTGAACAACTATAAGTAGGGCAAGATGTCAGTGTCAGAATATGAGGCAGGCTTTAACAATCTCATCTGCTTCATTCCAATAGTGGTCACAAATGATATGGAGAAGGCAAAGAGGTTTTGCCAGGGCCTTAGGCCTAATTATTGGCATGTTTTGGGAGCTTTGGAGTTGCATGATTTCAGCTTCTTGGTAGAGCAAGCCAGGGGCATGGAGCTGGAGATGCAACTCAGTGAGGGGGTTGCAGGTCCTTGGAGATTCTGGTTCTCCTAGTGGTTCTAGTGGTAGGCAAAAGAGGAGTTTTGAGGAGGGAAATGAGTCTTCTCAGCGACCCACTTCCAAGAAATTCAAAGGCACTCAAGCTGCATCCGAGCCTATGTTCTCAAGGCTACCATCTTCATCCATATCCCAATCTTCTGTAGGTACTCCTATGCTTTGTCCTGTCCCAGGGCAAGGAATGATATGTTTAAGTGTGGAAATGGGCATCGTGCTACTGAATGTTCATGGTCTGGCCCGTGCTGTCACTATGGTCAGGAGGGCCACAAGGCCCTTGTAGGATCAGAAATTGCAACAGAGCGGGGGTGAATGGTGCCTCTTTTAAAAAATGCCCCTCAAAAGTATCCACAAGCGAGACTCTTCTCCGATAGCTACGAAAAGCTATGAAGAGGAAGGCTAAAGCTCTCTGGAACCACAGAAATATAGAGAAGGAAGCGGGACATAAAATAAAAGGGAAAAACCACAGAGCAAATCATAAAAGATAGAGCACAAGAGCTGCAACCTGAGGTGGCCGGTCAGACCGCAGGGCTGGGGCCGGTCAGACCGCCAGCCTTGGGCCGGTCTGACCGGACTTACACCACCGGTTGAACCAGAGTTAAATCACTAGTCTGACTGCCATTAGGAGGACGGTTAGACCGATCCTGGCATGGGCTGAAAAACAGCACCCGACTGAAATTTCAGATCTTGCCCATTTCAATGAATTGAGATGAAATCTTTTGATCTTTTCACACAAACAGAACAGGGACATAAATTAAATAGTAACAGGGCCCCAAGAACCAAAAGAACTCATATAGAGATCAAGTATTCAAGGGTTGAGCAAACAATCTAAAAAGGTAAATTGAGAATAAACTGATTTTCAGATTTCTCTCAAATATTGAATCTTTTGCTCATGAGCTTTTGCATTTCATCTGGGATGGTCTCACAACACTAAAGCACAAGCCTCAATCCATCCTCTGAAGGCAAATCAAAAGATTCAAAGTTCCCCTGACATGAAACCCTAATTTTGCACAAACAGAGGAATTGAAGAAAAAGGAATTTTGGTTCTTCCATTTGATTTTTGGGAGTTTATCTGACCAAGTTGTCTTGAGGCATGCTCCCAGCAAGGATCAAACATGAACCAACCAATTTAGCTAGAAAAACAACTTGAAATCAATTCTTGCAAGGATGAACAAAAGGATGCAAAAGAATTGAAATGAACTAAACTGAAACATAAAAGTGCTCAAATGGATTCATTGCACTAAACAGGGATTAAATGAGATTTACAACCACACAATACGTCCCGATACGCAATTGATACAAGTGAAGAACACACACTACATGCTTGAGAAAACACACCCTGGAACTCAAGCCATCAGAACACACGCAGGAGCTCTCACTCAGCTCACTCTACTGGAATACTCAAACTCCTCTCATTTCTTGCAATAGCTGATTTGAATGCTGCCTCCCTCTCCACCTTTTGAAGGCACAAGCTCACCCCCAAAGAAGAAATTCAAGAAGAGTCATACACACTCCACTCCATCACCTCATAACCCCATCTTCGGCATCACCGACCGTCTGGACCAAAGCTATAAATCCAACTCCACCTCAACATTAGATGCACTTTTTAGTTTAAGTTGAGTTATGTCAATATTAGGCTTCAGAAGTTCCCAAATGAACTCCCCCTGAACCAAAGCTATAAATCGAGAAGCTGGGAAAGAAATCAGAAAAGGCAGTCCTTAAAGCATAGACAAGATATAGAGGATACTATGGCTCAGACAGACTCTCATCTACCCCATATGACACTAGGACTATCAACTGTCCATCTAACTCACTAATGAGCAAACACGTTCCCTGTCTACCCAAGGGTGGCCCGACCCATGCTAGAACCTATAAGAAGTGAGTGAGCTCAACCTAATGAGAAGAGAGACAGCTAATAAGTAGCATCCTAGATCACAAGATGAGAGGAACAAATCTAAGCCACTAGACAAGAGATACACTCTAATCTATGCTAAAAGGACTAACCCAATGCACCTCGAATGCAATGCAACAGAAATGAGGACAGGAGCATAAAATACATGATAAAGTAGTAAAGCACAGAAACTCCCCCTCACTACAGTCCATAAGGACAAACCACCCCAAGCTCTCCTCGCAAGGCTAAAAACCTAGAGCTATCCAAAGACTTGGTAAAGATATCAACCAACTGGTGATCACTCTCCACAAACTGAAGCACTATGTCACCTTTCTCCACATGGTCTCTAAGGAAGTGATAACGAATATCAATGTGCTTGGTCCGGGAATGCTGCACTGGGTTCTTAGCAATGTTAATATTGCTAGTGTTATCACAAAAGAGTGGAACACTGTCTATAACTAACACAAAGTTTCACAGGGTGGAAGCCATCCAAAGTACCTGGCTGCAGCAACTGGCTGCGACAACGTACTCGGCCTCTGCAGTTGACTGTGCAACACCGGACTGCTTCCTAGAGGACCAAGAGACAAGAGAAGTACCAATGAATTGGCAAGTGCCAGAAGTGCTCTTCCTATCTATCCTACAGCCAGCAAAGTTTGCATCCCGAGTCTGCTTGATCTGGAAGCCAAGGAAGAAGGTCAACTCACCCATCATGCTCATCTCAAACTCGGTGCTCATGACATCCGAGAACTGTGAAACGAGAGCATGAGAAGAGCCACCAAAGATGATGTCATCCACATAAATCTAGACGAGCAGAAGATCAGTGCCATGCCGGCGAATGAACAAGGTCTTATCTACCTTACCCATCTCAAAATCATGACTCAACAGATAGGACTTAAGCCTCTCATACCAAGCTCTAGGGCCAGCTTAAGTCCATACAATGCTTTGGAAAGCTTGTAGACATGGTTTGGGTATTTGGGGTTCTTGAAACCTGGGGGCTGTCTAACATAGACTTCTTCCTCAATAAACCCATTGAGGAAGGCACTCTTGACATCCATCTGGTAAACCTTGAAACCCTTAGAAGCTGCAAAGGCAAGCAGGATTCTAATGGCCTCAAGTCGAGCTACAAGGGCAAAGGTCTCCTCAAAATCGAGACCCTCAACTTGGGAGAAGCCCTGAGCTACCAGTCTAGCCTTGTTTCTAATAACTACCCCATCCTCACTCTGCTTGTTCTTGAACACCCACTTAGTCCCAATAACATTGTGACCTCGAGGGGGCTCAACAAGCGACCAGACCTTATTTCTCTCGATATTCTCTAATTCCTCATGCATGGCATTGATCCAAGACTCATCAGATAAGGCATGACAAATGTCCTTGGGCTCAAATAAGGTAATGAAGGCAAAATGGAGACAGAATTGTGACAAGCCATACTTTGAGCGTGTGACGCGCTCAAAGAGGTCTCCAATAATCTGCTCAGAAGGATGGTCCTTTTGGATGTTTCGGGGAGGTCCAGGATGAGATGAAGAAGTGGCCTCTACCTTATGAGCTGAAGAGGTAGGAACAGAGCCACTAGCTCCAGAGGAAGCAAAAGGTATGGGCTGATCTCCCCGAGGTGCGGTGGAAGAAGGCACCTCAAGGGGTGGAGGATGAGGAACTGGATCGGGTAGACAACGCTCATCTCCATCGTCCTCATCATACACAAAGATGGTCTCGGACTGCTCTAAAGAACATGAGATATCGGGCCTAGTCCCCGGACTGGCCTCGTTGAAGGTCACCTCACAGGTCTCTACCATTTTACTAGTCTCGCAGTTTCAAACCCTATAAGCCCGCGAAGAAGGCGAGTAACCTAGAAAGATCCCATCACAAGAACATGACTCGAACTTATCCAGGTTCTCGGACTTCAAGATAAAGCACTTGCATCCAAACACACAAAAATGAGATACACTGGGCTTTCGTCCATATCTCAACTCATAAGAGGTGCGATGCCCTGAGAAAAACTCGATTCAAAACATGGCACGCGATGGCTATAGCCTCAGCCCAAAACTTCGTCGGTGTAGAGTACTCATCAAGCATCGTCCTGGCCATCTCGACCAAGGTACGGTTCTTCCTCTCCACAACGCCATTCTGCTGAGGGACATACGGAGAAGAGAACTGATGCTCTATACCGGTCTCACCGCAAAACCTCTCGAAGTAGGAATTCTTGAACTCCATGCCATTGTCACTGCGGATCGCTCGTAAGGCACCCGGGAGCTCAACAGAAAGCCTACTAAACAAACCCTGAAAATGGGTATACGTCTCATCCTTCGAGGCTAAGAAAAACACCCAAGAATACCTCGAGAAGTCATCGACCACGACAAGAACGTACCACTTCCCTCCTGCTGACTGCACTCGAGATGGTCCAACTGTGTCCATATGGAGCAGCTATCCTGGTGCATCGGTTATAGTCACTGTGACCGGAGGATGAGAAGTGGCAACCATCTTGCCGTGCCGGTATGGAGCACAAACTATATCTTTGACCATCTTGAGTTTCGGCAGACCACGAATGAGATCGTGGCCGCTAACTCGGGTCAAATGGTCAAATCCAATATGTCCAAGTCTCCTATGCCAGAAGGTGAGGTCGCGGGACTCAGAAGCAACTAAACACTTGAGAGGATCACCAGAAGACTCAACAAAATCAGCACGAAAGATCCTCCCATAACGAGAAATCCCGCAAACTAGACTACCCGAAGAATCAAGAATTTTGCAATTGTTTTTCTCAAAGCTCACCTCGAAACCGTCATCGGTAAGCTAAAAGACTGAAAGCAAATTATACTGCAGCTTACTCACTAAGGCAACATCTTTCAAAATAAATGAATCATTAACGCGCACAGTACCTTTAGCGATGACGCGCCCAGACGAAGCATCTCCAAAGGTGATAGTCTCATCACCTGGAGCACAGGCTAGGGAAGAGAACCAGCGGGAGTCTCCGGTCATATGACGAGAACAACCGGAGTCTACAAGCCAAACCTTTCCCTTCCCAGCCCAGGAAACCTGAGTCAAACAGAGAGTGAAGTCTCAGTACTGGGATAAATCAAGAGTGATTTTGGCACCTAATACTGAGTAACACGTCGAGCAGAAGAAGTAGTCACACACGACTGACCTCTAACTACCCTACGCTCTCTGTCGCTCAAAGAAGCAGAAGGTCTATGTGCAGACCTGAAGCAGTTGCTAGGTCCGACTGCTACAGGAGAGCGAGTCGGAGTGCCAACAACATGCTGATCACGCCGCGGGTAGCCATCTCGACGGGGGAAACGAGATCTACCCTCAGAACGGCGGAAGTCACGACCCGGGGCATATCGAGGATGAAAACCAGAAAACTCAGAAAATCTAAGTCCTCGATGCTGCCCAAACCCATCAACTGAAGCAACTCGCGACCTCGTGTTAGTCTTAGGTGCACTCAAGGTCTAGGGCTGACCTTGAATACGCCTAAGAGCCTCAACACGGTCTCTACGCGCGATCTTGGCGCGCCTGAAACATCGCTCAACCGAGTGTCCATCCTTCTGATAGAAGGTACAATGATACTTCACCTTCTGAGAGGTAGAAGTAGCATGATGAGGCTTCGTCTTCTTAGAAGTCGAAGCAACAGGTGGAATCACCTTACTGTCAGAAATCCCTTGGACAAAGCCCGCTGATTTGAAATGAACTTTCTCAGATCTTGGCTCTATCTCGATCACACCTGCTGCTATGGGTCTAAGAATAGTAGGTGGATGCTTCCTCATATCCTCAGAAAAATCGTATCCTAGACCTTGTTTGAATTTGCAAATCTTAGATTGGTCTAGAATAAGATTTAGCTTCTTCTTGCCTCCTACAAACCTCTCGAGAGTGTTCATAAGGTACTGACACTCCCGAAAGAGAGAGGTGCAAGAAGAGCAGAGGGAAGAAGAGACAGCGAAAGGTAATAGAGTAGAAGAAGAACCAATAGCAGAAGAGTGAATGGCTTGTGCACGCACAGCCGACTCAGAAGGGACAGTCCTACTGCTAGCAATTTGGTTCACGTCACTAGGCGTCTCTACCAAACCCTCAAGCTTCTTCCCAACACACACATCACAAGCAACTGATGGTGGCTTCTCTAGTAGGTCCTTAGTTAGCTTCACGCATTTTTCATCTAATGTAACCAAGTCAGATTTTAGTTTGTTACAATTATTGCATGGTGAGCTAATAGGATCCTTTGAAGCAAACTTAGCCAATTTGTTATTGTCATCAACTAATTCTTGAAACTGCTTAGAGACAGATTCAAGTTCAGCAGTCAGCTTAGGACAATTCACACATGAAACAATAGGCTCAAGTAGAAAGGCTTGTAACTCAGCAATTTTGTGATCTGCCCATTTTAGGTTTATCTTTAATTATTACAGCTTTCACAAGTCTCGGGCAGATCGAGAAGCATGGTATAAAGACCTCTAAAAGCATTCTCCTTGTCCTCACATGAGGTGCAAGAAGTAGTCTCAACAATAGTAGATGAAATAACAACATACCTACTCATCTCTAGTTCAGCTAAAAGACTAACATTCTCCACCTTAATCATATCAACCTCAGAAGACAGACTATCATGAGAGGTCCTTAGGTTCTCCATATCACCAAGCAAAGCACAGTATGTATCACATTCATCACGGGAGGGAGCAGATATAAGTGAAGTAAACTCCCGTGACAATCTCTCTACTTCCTTCTCAACTCGCTACACCTAGCTCCAGATCTAGCATGAAATCCTCCTAGCTTAAGAAAAGCTTCATTTAACTGGTCGTAGGAGGGATATATGTCATCGGAGTCGGAGTAGAGCTCGCTGTCGCTGATGCCACTGATCTCGCCCTCAAGGGCCATGAAGCAGATGCCGCTGAAGTCCACGCCATCCTTGGGATCTTGATCATCCTTCCCATCGTCGTCGCTCCACCCCTCCACCTCGCTGAGGTCGAGGTCGTTGAAGGCGGTGAGGATGCGATGGAAAAGCTTCTTGGCTTTGCCAAGGTTGCGGAACTTCTTCCCTTTGCTTGGGGGCTTCTTGAAGCGGTTCTTGTCAGTGTAGACGTTCTTGCTCGAACCGCCGGAGTCGTTCTTGCCCTCCAACTTGGGGCAGTTTGCCCGAATGTGGTTGGGGCCACCACACTCGAAGCAAATCACTCGTCCTCCTCTCTTTCTCTCTCCAGCCCTCTTGTAAGCATGAGAAAATTTTCTGGCCAAGAGAGCTAGTTGGGTCTCCGAAAGCTGATCTAGATGCTCATCATCAATATCACACAGAGCAGCTAAGGAGAAACCCGAAAGAGTGTCAACAGAAGAACCAGAGGCAGGACTGGGATCATTGACCAACACCATCGAATGTGACTTCGACTTGCGAGAGACAATGTCAATCTCGTGAGTCTTGAGGCGTGAGTACAACGCATCAAGAGTCAAAGTCGAGAGGTCCGTAGTGTCCTTGATGGTGGTCACTTTCATTTCCCAAACGTGCAAGTCCAAGGCCGAAAGCATTTGGCGAGCGTTGTCCGAGTCGGGGTATGTGAGACCGACCGCTCGGAGGTTGCTCAAAATCTTATGAAATCTCGCAAAACACTTATCAAGGGACAGCGAGCATTTCAAACTTGTTGTAATCTCGCTTGAACTGGTCCTGTCATACCGTCTTTATTTGGCTGGTGCCCTCATGGTAAGCATCGAGGGTCTCCCAAATATCAAAGGTCGATGAAAGATGAGAAATGCGATCAAACTCGTTTCGGCTCAAACCTTGGATGATGATGTTCCTTGCCTTAGCATTTGCCTCAACATCAGCCATATTTTCGGCATTGATGTTCTCATTGGCAGGAACAGCAAAGCGTACTTTGACCTTGCGCCAAATTGCATAGCCTTGAGCCTGAATATAGGTCTCCATCCGACTCTTCCAAAAGGGATAGTCGATCCCATCGAAGATCGGGGGGCTTCGTGGAATACTTATCCGTTGCCATGGCTCACAGACCGGTTAAGATCTATTGAAAAGAGCTAACCTGGCTCTGATACCAATTGTAGGATCAGAAATAGCAACAGAGGGGGTGAATGGTGCCTCTTTTAAAAAACGCCCCTCAAAAGTATCCACAAGCGAGACTCTTCTCCGGTAGCTATGAAAAGCTATGAAGAGGAAGGCTAAAGCTCTCTGGAACCACAGAAATATAGAGAAGGAAGCGGGACATAAAATAAAAGGGAAGAACCACAGAGCAAATCATAAAAGATAGAGCACAGGAGCTGCAACCTGAGGTGGCCGGTCAGACCGCCAGCCTTGGGCCGGTCTGACCAGACTTACACCACCGGTTGAACCGGAGTTAAACCACCGGTCTGATCACCATTAGGAGGCCGGTCAGATCGGTCCTGGCCTGGGCTGAAAAACAGCACCCGACTGAAATTTCATATCTTGCCCATTTCAATGAATTGAGATGAAATCTTTTGATCTTTTCACACAAACAGAACAGGGACTTGAATTAAATAGTAACAGGGCCCCAAGAACCAAAAGAACTCATATAGAGATCAAGTATTCAAGGGTTGAGCAAAAAATCTGAAAAGGTAAATTGAGAATAAACTAATTTTCAGATTTCTCTCAAATAGTGAACCTTTTGCTCATGAGCTTTTGCATTTCATCTGGGGATGGTCTCACAACACTAAAGCACAAGCCTCAAGCCATCCTCTGAAGGCAAATCAAAAAATTCAAAGTTCCCCTGACATGAAACCCTAATTTTGCACAAACAGAGGAATTGAAGAAAAAGGAATCTTTGGTTCTTCCATTTGATCTTTGGGAGTTTATCTGACCAAGTTGTCTTGAGGCATGCTCCCAGCAAGGATCAAACAAGAACCAACCAATTTAGCTAGAAAAACAACTTGAAATCAATTCTTGCAAGGATGAACAAAAGGATGCAGAAGAACTGAAATGAACTGAACTGAAACATAAAAGTGCTCAAATGGATTCGTTGCACTAAGCAGGGATTAAATGAGATTTACAACCACACAATACGTCCCGATACGCAATTGATACAAGTGAAGAACACGCACTACATGCTTGAGAACACACACCCTGGAACTCAAGCCATCAGAACACACGTAGGAGCTCTCACTCAGCTCACTCTATTGGAATACTCAAACTCCTCTCATTTCTTGCAATAGCTGATCTGAATGTTGCCTCCCTTTCCACCTTTTGAAGGCACAAGCTCACCCCCAAAGAAGAAATTCAAGAAGAGTCATACACACTCCACTCCATCACCTCATAACCCCATGAGGCAAAAGTCAAACAAGGTCAACCCAAATGGAGGGAACCAACCTCCTTCTCCAAACTTGAGTCAAATCCCAGATTTGCCCCTCAAGCACCTTCCCGGAAGCTTCCGCCTCCAGTACCTCGACCGTTTGGACCTCGACTCCTCCCTGAATCTAGTCCGGTCCGCTCTGCTGCACACGACCGCACCCGGCATCCTGACCACCTGTACCTCTGACTCCTCCCTGAGTCTAGTCCTGGTCCACTCGCCGCTCCCCGTCGTGTCCACCCGACACCGACCGAGACCTCCAACTCCACCTAAGTCTTGTCTTGATCTGTTCTGTCACGCACGACCGCAACCGACCTCCAAACCGTCTGGACCTCTCACTCCTCCCTGAGCCTAGTCCCGGTTCTCCCATCGTCGCCCGTCGTGTCCGTCACCGGTAGCTCCCGCTCCGGTTCCTCATCTCCCGACTCGCAACCACCTCACCAGCCTCGATCATCTTCGGCATCACCGACCGTCTAGACCTCAACACCTCCTGTGTCTAGTCCCGGTCCTCCTCGCCTCACCATGACCTAGCTCCGAAGTCCTGCAGTCAAACAGACAAGCAAACCATCATATAGCACCGCACGAAACAGCATAATCAACATAAGCACAAGTAAAGGTACTCAACCCTAGAATGCCCAAAATAAACTCAAACTAACTAAACCACCGTTAATTACTCATCACAAACATGGAGATACCTCCACATGGTCTCTCAACCCTGGTGTGCAGGTGTAATCCTGCTAGCATTATTAAGTGGGAATCGGTACTTGCTCCTTCTCCAGCTGGTTCTTCTCAGGGATCTATATAGATGTTGGTAGCCACACCTTCACCGACCTGGATACCGCCACATCCTTACTTCCCTGCTCCTTCAGGGATGCCGCCGCTAGGGTACTTCTGGCCTCCTACTCTAGTTGTTTTGCCTCCAGTCGCCACGTCTTTAGCAGCTGTTGCACCACCACACCGGAGTGTTGGGGCTTCTACCATCCCAGCACCGGTGACCTATGCCTTGCCTACTACCGAGTTAGTAGGCCATCCCAACATTGTGACAGGTATGCTACCAGTGGGTTCTATGGAGGCTTTCATTCTTTTTAATTCTAGGGCTACTTTCCTATTCGTAACACCAGAGTTTGTTAGCAAGGCAAATATGAGTATGCAGCAGATATCTCTGTCAATTTTAGTAAACTCTCTGTGGGGTATTCTTTCTAGCTTTACAGTCTGTCCAGGGTGTGTGTTTTCCTTAGATGGGGAGGATTTTATTGCTAACCTGATGGTTTTGAAGATAGAACCTTTTGATGTTATTCTGGGCATGGATTGGTTGCACCATTATCGGGCTATTATTTCTTGCTTTAGGAAGACAGTGACCTTACAGGCCCCATCTGGGCAATAGATGATCTTTCAGTGCAGTGCACCTTTCCACTCTCTTTTTGTGTTGGCTAGCTTGTTTCTTGGTGGCCATGTAGCAAAGAATGGGTTTCTTTTATCTCTTGTGGAAAAGTCAAGCTCAGCATTAATTGCAAAAGGTATTCCAGTGGTTTGGTTTATCTGGATGTCTTTCCGGTGAAGTTACCTAGGATGCCTCCAACTCAGCATGTAGAGTTTTGTATTGATTTGGTTTTGGGTGCTTGACCTATTTCCATGACTCCATACCACTTGGCCCATCCCTTCCAAGAAGAATTAAAAAAACAGTTGGATGATTTAAAAGCTAAGGGCCTTATTCATCCCAGTGTGTCACCATGCGAGCCCCTGTACTTTTTACAAAGAAGAAAGATGGTAGTTTGCACATATGTATTGACTACCGTGCTCTCAACCAGTTAACAATCAAGAATAAGTATCCTTTACCTCTCATTCAGGATTTATTCGATCAGTTGAGAGGAACCAAGGTATTCACAAAAATTGATCTTCAGTTCGAGTACATCCAGATACCTATTCGAAAGGAGGACATTGAAAAGACGGCATTCTCCATGAGGTATGGGCATTTTGAATTCACGATTATGTTTTTTGGACTAACAAATGCCCTTGTTGTTTTTATGGAGACGATGAATAGGATCTTACATGAATATCTGGATGACTTTATGGTAATTTTCATTGATGATATCTTGTTTTACTCAAAGATTGAGAAGGATCATGAGCGTCATCTGAGGCTTGTACTAGAGACCCTAAGGGAGAACAAGTTTTATGCTAAATTGAAGAAATGTGAGTTTTGGATGTCAGAAGTGGGATTCTTGGGGCATGTCATAAATGAAAAAGGAATATCTATAGATTGGAAAAGATTTCCATAGTGGTGGAATGGGAGAGACCAACCTATGTGAAGGAGGAGAGGAATTTCCTTGGTTTGGCATGGTATTATTAGCGATTCGTTTAGGATTTCTCCATTATTGCCAAGCCTATGTTCTGGCTCACACAGAAAGATGTGAAATTTCGGTGGGATGATGACTGTGAACACAGTTTCCATACTTTGAAAGAAAAGTTGGTTACTGCTCCTATTCTTACTCTTCCAGAGCCTAGTAAGTTGTTCACAGTTTATTCTGATGCGTCACGAGTGGGTTTGGGGTGCATACTTATGTAGGATGGAAAGGTAATCGCTTATGCATCAAGACAATTGAAGAAGCATGAGCAGAACTAACCAACCCATGACTCAGAGCTGATTGCAGTGGTCTTTGCTTTAAAGCTTTGGAGGCACTACCTGTATGGTGAGACTTGTGATATTTTTACAGATCACAAGAGTCTTAAATACATTTTCACTTAGAAATATCTGAATTTGAGGCAGCGTAGGTGGTTGGATCTAATTAAAGACTGTGATCTTTCTATATAGTATCACTCGAGTAAGGCGAATGTGGTGGAAGATGCGCTCAGCTGCAAAGCTGCACCCCCTATCTTGCCTTTGTCTTATTTTAAATTTTGAGCAGATGGGTATCTCTTATGGCTATGCGGGTATCGTTGAATCAAAAACACAGGTGATCACCGAGTTTGCTATCCATGAACGAGTTAATGAGGCTCAAAAGCATCATAGGTTACTATAGCGGGTGAGGGAGCGACTTGAGGAAGGAAAGGGGGTGATTTTAGCATTGATGAGTTTGGGGTGTTGTGGTTCAAAGGTCGCCATTGTGTGGCACAAATGTCAGAAGTTAAAGAAGAAATTCTGAGGGAAGCTCATCGTACTCCATATATGGTGCATCCAAGTGAGACAAAGATGTATGGGGATTTAAAGAAGAGTTTTTGGTAGAAGCAGATGAAGGTGGGTATAGCATGGTACGTGGTGTCTTGTGGAGTTTGTCAATGTGTGAAGGCTAAACATAGGCGTTCGGCGAGAAAATTGTGGTCTTTGGAGATTCCTCAATGGCTGTGGGATGACATCACCATGGATTTTGTGCTTGGACTACCTCGCACCCCATGGGGGGAAGATGTTATTTGGGTGGTTGTAGACAGGTTGAGTAAGTCAGCGCATTTCACCCCCGTTCGCACAACAAATTCAACAAGTGAGTTGGCACCTATTTATGTACGTGAGGTAGTAACGCTAAATGGTGTACCCAAATCAATCATTTCACATAGAGATGCCAATCAAGTGTTAGGCACTCAACTCCATTTCAGTACAGCTTTTCACCCTCAGACTGATGGACAATCTGAGCGTACAATTCAGACCTTGGAAGATATGCTGAGATGTTGTGTTTTATCTTGGAAGGGTAGTTCGGAGGATCACTTAGCACTAGTGGAGTTTGCTTACAACAACAGCAACTATTCTAGCATTCGTGCAGCACCTTATGAGGTTCTTTATGGGCGAAAGTGTAGATCACCACTTTGTTGGGATGCCATGGGCGAGAAAGCTGTGTTGGGACCAGACTGGGTCCAACAGATAGTAGACCGAGTGGCAGAAATCAAACAAAATTTGCTAACTGCTTAGAGCTGACAGAAGAGATATGCGGATGTCTAGAGGAGAGAATTGGAATTTGCAGTGGGTGACCAGGTTCTTCTGAAGGTGTCCCACACAAAGGGAGTTGTGCATTTTGGCATAAAGGGGAAACTTAGTCCAAGGTAGATCGGATAGTTTCACAAGTAGCAAAAGTGTCTCCATAGTCCGAAAAACAATAATTGCTTCAAAGAACAGGTAGAAACCAATTGAAAACCCTCAACTGCAATGAACCACGAGCCCAAGATAAATTCATCCACCACCACAGGATAAGAATTGACCAAATTCAACTCAAGGAAAAGAGAAACTTTTCTAAAGAACTCCTTCCTAACCTCTGAAACGAAGTTGCTCAAGGAAAAATCCTTCACCATTTCAATACCACGAATAGTGATATAACCTGGTCATGCCAATGGCCACACCGCGATCTCTATCTCTCGACATCAACTATCACCACACATAGTAATCATATAATCAAATCGTAGGCACAAAAGATCATCTCATAACACGTACAAGTCAAACATTAAGCACACATTCAACTATGATAATCGAGTGAAACGTAGATGCAATGCAAACCCCATTCCCACCTACAGTGCTTAGTGTGTCAAAATTAATATTTCGCTAACCACAGACCTACAGCCCGCTCTGATACCAACTGTAACACCCCAGTCAAGCAATGACCCGGAATGCTACCAATCTAGAAATAAAAACAAGGATAAACTAACTACGCCATACAAAATTCGACAAAACCTCCCCTGTATTGTAGCTCAAGATTGAGGTTGCAACAAGCATAAATAGAAGAAATGAATAACATCAAGAATATAATAAAATCTAAGTAAAATGGTTTGAGTTTACTAAAGCATTCATAGATATAATAATTAAATAAAGAACGGAAGCATCATAAAAGAATTCTAATCCTTTATTACAATTTAAATCCGACAATCAATAATCATCTACTACTTATGTAATTCAAGCAAATAGCATTTTATTTTCTCCCCTCTTCCATTGTGGATAGATCGTGCAAAGTGCAATAATACTAATTCGTCCTTTTCCCCATGCATGCCGATCACATAAAGGTACCTAAAACAAACACAACAACAGCAAGAGTGAGTCCAACGACTCAGCAAATATAATAGATAGTAACAAGTACAATTATGAACATCACTTCACAAATCCATCCATCAACCATATAAACAAGCCATGCTATGCAAGATGATCAAAAATCTCTTTATCTCTTTATCTTTTGCATTTTACCGGTAATGCAAAGTGTGCATCCGTCGATGCACACCCATGCCTGTACCACCTGGTACAGGGACCATGTCGGGACCCCGGATTTCCGAACCCGGACCCTCTGTGTATTACTGCACTAGTCCCAGATCAAAGCTAGTGCACACAGTTAAACAGAAATGAATACATAACCAGCAACGCTTTATTACAATATTAAAGAGTACAGACCGAAAGGTCTCATTATTACAATAGAGGTTTAAGACCTCGCACACATGAAACACAGCGGAAGCAAAAGATAAATCAGCGATGACCCATCAATACGCCACGAGCAATTGGTGGGAAGCGCGACCTAGTCCTCCGGAAGAAACCGTCGCGAGCCACAAGCGAAGCGATGAGTCGTAGTCACCTTCTTGAGCTTCAACTTCCTCCGAGATTTTATTTTTAAGTGTAGCATGTGAGTACATAAAGTACTCATAAGTCTTGGGAAAATGCATAGATGCAAGGCTTAACAAAGGAAGGCCATATGGTTCTTTTGCACAAAGCAATATTTGAAATCTCAATTACTACTAATTATTTTGAAGGCATCAAGTTAATGAAGTAAATGTTTTAACAGAATTAACTTTCTAGTGAAGGTTCCAACTACCAACACTAGCTAACCAATTACCATTGGTCAAAATTTAAATCTGGGTTCCATCCACCCTCTCTGCCTCCATCCGCCAGATTCCTTCCGAGTTCCTCCACCCTCGAATACAAAACTTTGATTTTAAAACAAAACCAGAAATCTACCATGTGAATGCATTCCTTGCCCGCCCTTGACCGTGGGCACGGCTATTCGAATAGTTTTACACTCTGCAGAGGTTGTACAACTTTACCCACAAGAGATAAATTATCCTAAAAGTCAACATGCTTCCTTTGGCATGAGACCCGGATAAAATATCACAAAGCCTTTACCTTACTCTAATCTAGCTAGATACCACCACTGAGGTTTCACCGCAGTAGGCTAACCGCCCAACAGAAGCCCCTCTTGCGCCATATGAGTCTGAAGAAATCCTGTCCCTCACTTTGTGAATAACCAGTCCATCCCTGGCACCCACTTTCCAATGGTGGCACCTAAACTAGACTATCATAAGTTAGTCGGCTAGGTCGTACCCATATAGACTTGTGGTTGTACGGTTAATGCTCAGTTTGGACAAACACAAGCGTCGGTCCTTAATTGACTAGGTGGAACATACACTTAACAAGTTCTCGTGCTTCTGCACCAACCCAAACAGCCATCCACCTAATCTAAACCAACTTTCACATTTTTATTTTATTTTTAAATCACGGTGACAACTCCAATTGCCACCTCATTTACAAACACAAGGGCTCAACAATAAATCATAATTTCCCATTTTCAAGATTCTCCAAAGATATTAGATAGCATGACTAAGCATTAAACTACCCATCTACTATTCACAAGTCATAATAATAATCTCATTATTGAGACAAAGGAAGTTCTAGGGTGACAAAGGTACATGGCAATCAATGTCAAATGAGGGCATAACAAAGTTGGAATAACTAATTCCTAAAGATTTGAACTAGTGGTTTTATGTAAATAGCAATGCACATAATTTAAAATATTTAAAACATTTCAAAGCATAGGTTCAAGATGATCAAAGGAGACTTGCCTTCTTGCAGGGTTTCGGGTCTTCTTGCTCTTGTGAAGAGGATCGTCGACAACGTTGGAATCTACGCGATAAAAGACGAAGCAAACAAAGCAAATAAATACACACGAAATTCAAATAAAATCCAAAAATTCAACAGAGGCCATATTTGGATAGATCATGATTTTAGCTGAATTTAGAAATTTGAATGGCGAATTTGGAGTTGAAATGAGAAAGTTATGATTGTTTGAAGTTTTCAATTTGAATAAATCCAGAAATTAAGAAATTTCGATGGTGGGGCCCATCGGGAATATTCAATTTTAACCTTTTATTTTAATTCGAGAGCTCGACAGGTGGGACCCATGAACAGTAGACCCTCTGCGGTCAGCGACATGTGGGACCCTCTGTCGATGACCTCATCTGCCTTGGTCATCGATGTGGGACCCATCGGGACTGGACCCACTTGTCGATCTTGACGCAGACGAGTGGGACCCGACGGCGGTGGCCCGCCGACGGCGGTCGGCGGACGGTGGGACCCACTTGTCGATCGCGAACTTAACCGAAAACTCAACCCGGTAGCGGGCCGAGGGCTCGAACGCGCACGGGGAGTTGAGCGCTCTGTTAACGGGGAGAGGGGAGGCTTTGCCTACCCGGAGAGGGCAGCAAATCCCTTTGAGGATACCTTGGTGGCCCGGCAGCGATAGTCGGGCGGCGGCGCGGCGGCGAGGGAGGGCGGGGTGCTCGGGCGGTGCGTAGATTGCAATCTCGCGCGAAGGGCTTTGGTGGAGGTTGGCGAGGTCCGAGGATGAACGGAGGCGGTCGGCGAGAGGAGCGGCGGAGACGGCTGGGGTGCTCGGTGCGGCGGCGCTCGGCGGCGGAAAGAGGTGGCCGAGGTGTCGGGAGGACCGCACGGGCGCGAGGAAGCTTCGGGCGGCGGCGGTGAGCTCTGCAGATTCACCGAGGCGGCGGCGATCGCTCGCCGGAGCTCTTTACAGCGCGACGGAAATCGCGCGCGCGCGCTCGGGCTCGAGAGATGGGCGGAGGTGCCGAGAGGTGGTGCGGGAGAGGCGAAGGCCGAGGGCTATTTATAGAGCTTGGGAGAGGTGAGGCGGCGGGAATTCCTCGCCGAAGTCGACGGCCGGGGTTGATTCAAATTTGGGATAAGCCGTCGGAGGCAACGCGGAGCTCCGGGTTTTTAGGGGATAAGGCGCTTATCTCCCCGGGAGTTCGAATCCGCGTCCAATTCGAAGAAAGAGGCCGAGTGCAGGTAGGATTTGATCGCCGGATTCTTCGGGAGAGAGAGAAAGGGGAAAGAGTCCGCGCCGCGCGAGACAGCAATCGACTGCGGGGCCCGATCGGCGAGCGAAGCGCGTTGTGCGGATGGCGGCCATGTGGCTTGGAGAGAAGATCGGACGGCGGGATGGCTTAAGTGGGAGGGAGCGGTGGATTGAGGCCGGGCGCGAAGACGCGGCTCATCCGAGCCGTCCACGCGTCGAGCGAGGAGGAGGAAGGCGGGGTCGCCGACGGCCCGCCCACTTGGCGAGGGAGAGAGGGAGAGAGCGGCTGGATCGGCCGAGCGCGGCGTGGCGATCTGGTCCGTCCACGCGTCGGCCGGAGGAAAAGGAGGGTTTTATTTTCCTAATTTGATTTTGATTTTGAAAAGGCTAGAAAATTATTTAGGCCTCGAGAAAAATATGAGAATACCTCCAAAAATTCCAGAAAAATTCACGAAGCTCTGGACACATTTTGGACTAAATAAAATTATTTCCAACTACTGTTGGCATTTAATTTTATATTTTTAATTACTTTTAACTTTTAAAAATAGGTTTTAAATTCAGAAATTCCAGAAAATCCAATAAGAGCCATATAAACTTCAATTACTTTAAAATAATTAATTTGAATTTAAATTTTTCAAGAAAGCAAATTTTGGGATGTGACAAACCTACCCCCTTAGGAAGAATCTCGACCCGAGATTCGGATGGACTGAAAAGAGGTCGGAAACTCTTCTTTTAGATCCTCTTCACGTTCCCAAGTCGCCCGATTCGAATGGTTGCTCCACCGCACTTTACGAAACTTGATGACCTTGTTTCGCGTCTGACGTTCGATTCCTCCAAAATTTTAATGGATATTCGGATAGGTGAGGTCCTCCTTCACATTTATTTCATCTAGAGGCATCTGCTCTTACGGCACTCGGAGACACTTCCTCACCGGGATACATGGAAGACGTCATGCACCTTTGACACCGAGGCGGAAGCTCAAGCGGTAAGCAACTTCTCCCCTTTTAGCTACAACGGGGAAGGGTCCAATGAATCTAGGAGCAAGCTTTCCATCGACTCCAAAACGTCTCATCCCTTTGAGAGGTGACACCTTAAGGTAGACATGATCCTGGTACAAATTCTAATGCCCTTCGACGATTGTCCGCATAGCTCTTACGCCTCGTTTGTCTTTGTTTTCAACCTATCCCGAATTAAGCGAACTTGTTCTTGACTTGCTTCAACACATCTGGTCCGAATACTTGTCCTTCTCCTGTCTCCTTCCAATACAATGGAGTCTGCACTTTCTACCGTACAAGGCTTGACGGTGACATTTGTAAACTGGATTGATAAGCGTTATTGTAAGAGAACTCTGCGTAAGGTAAACTCGGTCCCAACTATCCTTGTTTGATAGGACACAAGCTCTCAACATGTCTTCCGAATCTGATTTACTCTTTCTGTTTGCCCATCCGTCAGGGATGATAAGCATCTTGAAATTCAAATTGGTGCCAGTTCATGTAGCTTCGCCAAAACCTCGAGGTGAATTGGGTTCCTCGATCGACACAATCTTCTTTGGGACTCCATGTGAACTCACGATCCTTGACATATACAATTCTGCGAGTTTATCTCGAGTAGGTGGTCTTCACCGGAATGAAATGGGCAACTTTTGTCAGGCGATCCACAATAACCCAAATAGAATCATGTCGGATTTGGTTCTCGGTAATCCCGTTATAAAATCCATACCAATTTCTTCCCATTTCCACTCGAGGATCCGCAATGGTTGCAAAAGTCCAGCAGTCTCGGTGTTCACTTTAATCCGTTGGCACACATCACACAAAGCTACATACTCTGCAATCTCCCTTTTCATACACCCCACCAAGATCTTGCCTTGAGATCTTGATACATCTTGGTACTCCCGGGGTGTATTGAGTATCTGGATTCATGAGCTTCCTTCATGATCAACTCTTTTATTTCTCTCTTCTCAGGCACCATAATTCTTTTTCCAAACCAGACGGTACCTTGTTCATCTTGGAAAATTCTAATGCTTTCCCGTTCTTCATATCATCCTTGATCTCCTGGACATACTTGTCCTCTTTTTGTGCCGCTCTGATTTGCTCTTCTAAGGTTGGTTGAACTTCCAAAGTAGCTAAGAACCCTTCTTCTACTACTTGTAAGTTGAGCCGCTGAAATTCCTCTTGAAGTGTTGGCATACTATCCTTAATCCACGACTTAGTACAAGAACTTTTTCGACTCAAAGCATCACTACCACATTAGCCTTTCCCGGATGATAATGTATCCCAATATCGTAATCCTTTATTAACTCAAGCCATCTCCTTTGCCTCATATTGAGATCGGGTTGAGTAAATATATACTTCAAACTTTTGTGGTGCAGTATAAATCTCGCGGCGATTACCGATCGATAATGCCTCCAAATTTTTAGAGCATGCACTACGGCGACAAGCTCTAAATCATGGGTTAGGTAATTCTCCTCATGCGGCGCAATTGCCTTGAAGCATATGCAACTACCCTTCTTTCTGCATTAGCACGCAGCCCAATCCTTGTCTTGATGCATCACGAAGACTTCAAAATCCTTCCTAATATCAGGAGTGTTAACATCTTGGCGCAGACGTTAACCTCTTCTTCAATTCTTGAAAACTATTCTCACACGACTTACTCCATTCAAACTTCTTCTCCTTCTTTAGCAACTGGTAAGAGGTCTTGCAAGCTTGGAGAAGCCTTCAATAAGCGGCGATAGTATCTGCCGCCACCAAGAAAACTTACGATCTCGGATCACGATTTTGGTTGCATCAATTAAGCACATCATTTACTTTCTCGGGGTCTCTGGATACTCCTCTGCGGAAATCACATGACCTAAAAGGCTACTTTCCTCAACGAACTCGCACTTGCTAAACTTGGCGTACAACCGGTGTTCTCTAAGTTTTTCCAAAACCATCCTTAGATGCTCCGTATGCTCTTCCTCATTCTTGGAATATATCGAATATCATCGATGAACACCACTACAAACTTATCCAAATATTCCATGAACACTTTATTCATCGAGTTCATAAAATATGCGGGTGCATTTGTCAAGCCAAATGACATCACTGTATACTCATACAATCCATAACGAGTAGCAAATCTTGTCTTTGGTATATCCTCGGTCTTATCTTCAGCGGTGATAACTTGACCAAAGGTCAATCTTGGAGAAGACACATGAACCTTTCAATTGATCAAGCGGATCATCTATTCGGGCAAAGGATATTTGTTCTTGATCGTCACATCATTCGAGATCGATAATCCACGCACATGCGAAGACTACCATCTTTCTTCTTTACTAGCGATCTTGGTGCTCCCGGTGTGAGCTTGGTCTCACAAAACCCTTATCTTGCAACTCTTCAATCGCTTCTTAACTTCACCAAATCGTTCGCGGACATTCGATAGGGTCTCTTTGATATAGGAGCTGTACCGGTATCGGGTTGATGACAAATTTAACTTCTCTCATGCGCGGCATTCGGCAAATCTTGAGGAATACATCCGGTACTCACTTACAATAGGTACCTTTTCCAAGGCTACTCCTCACACTATTCAATCCACACCTATTCGGGAAGAGGTGTTTGACTTATATCTTACTTGGATTCCGTCAGAGTTGGTAACATGTCGCTCGATCGGCACAATCTATCGCCCTTTATACTTAGTTAACCAATCCATTCCAAGTATCACATCTAGACTCTTGGAATCTATTATGATAAGATTCGCTAGAAATCTAACTCCATTGATATCCACAGTTGCACTAGGGCAAACCGTGTTAGTCCTCATTTCCTTTCGAGGATTGGACTAGCATAGGGTCTTTAGTTTACGCACATCCCAATTATATTTTTCAACAAAATCTTTTGACACAAAAGAATGCGAAGCTCAGAATCAAATAATCTTGATCACGGTGCGAGTTGACAAGGAACTTACCCAAAACTACGTCAGTGCATCACGGTCGCTTCATGATCACATGGTTGAGATGTCCTCTGCTCACCACTTGTGGAGCCCTTGGAGTCGAGGGTCCCACGGCCTTGTCCTGCATTTGGAGTTCGTGGCTGGTGTCGTTCCCAAATTGAAGCGAATCGGGTCACAGTGGGCGCTTACGGGGCGATTGCTAGCATAATGCCCCATGTTCTTGCGGTTGAAGCACCGCACTCCTGCTGCTGAAGTCCGGCTCTGGGTTGAACACCATTGCCCGTTCGGGAACTTGTGAGTTTGGGCGAGGTCCAGTGAATGGAGTCCTTGGCACAATTGGTTACGAGGTTCTATGGGCCGAGGTGGGTTAGGGCGGAATCGGGAACTACTCGCGCACTGTTGAGCTTGAAATTTTCTCTTCCTACTTTCATACAATTGGCGTTGAGCATCTTCTTGTACAAAGGCCTTGTTCACCATGTGTTGGAAAGTTGGAAAATCATTCGACACTAGCTGCACCTTGAGGTTGGGGTCGAGTCCTTGCATGAACCTCCGGATCTTCGTTGCCTCCGATGTGATCTCTTGGACACATACCGTATAGTTGGGTGAATTTGTTCGGTATTCGAAACGCTAAGGTTCCCTTGTTGCAGCTGGTAGAACTCTCTCTTCTTCATGTCCATTATTCCGTAGGAATATGCGCGATCTGGAAAGCTTCCTTAAATTCATCCCATGCGATAGCTGCGCATTTGATGGGCGGCGCGATAATTCTCCCACCAATTTGCAGCGGTTCCCTTGAGTTGGTGGGCAGCATATAACACCTTCTCATTGTCATTGCATTGGGCTAGGACCAGCTTCCTTTCCACATCCTTGATCCAATCATCGCCTCCATTGGATCCACTTGAACCAGCAAAAGTAGGAGGCCTTGTTCTCATAAATTCTCCCATCCTAGGCGGGAGCTTGGTTGGGTGCTGCGAGCTTGCTGCACTTGGTTTTGAGCTAAAGCTTGAAGAAGCTGCGATTGCATGGCCATCATCTGCTCCAAGTGGGGGCTTGAGCGGGGGTGGTGGAATGTTGTTCTCAGTGAGGTTGGCATCACGGTATTGTCGGGGTTGCTCCTTGTGTTCACCATCCAAGCGGTTTCAGTTAGCATAAGGTAAGAGGAAATAGCAAAGGTAAGAGATTTAGGAGATTATGTCACATCCCAAGCCAACACACAAGAAAGAAACAATCATTCAACTAAAGCGAAAGAACCTTTATTGAAATCAAACTAGTTTTAAGAATGGTCGTACCACAGTGCACTTAGGCTTAGTACAATCCATCTAGCACACCAAGCATAATAAAAGCGTTCTAATAACGTGGGCATTATTTGGGTACTCTGACTCAAAAGACTACTAATCCTCTCCAAAGACGCGCTCCTCTGGGTCCTCCTCATACTCTTCTTCTTACGGCTCCTCCTCTGGTTCTTCTTACGGTTCCTCGTGCTCATTGGCGTGATGCGTGAACAATCACAAGCGGTCGAGGGCGGTTGCGCATCGACGGCGATCGAGCGAGCGAGAAGGAGAAGGCTTGCGCCTCTTGAGAGTGATGACGGGTGGCGGACTGGGGCGGTGCACCTTCTTGCGTGCTGTGAGCCTGGTACGAAGTCCTGCAGGTCGCAATGGTGCGCGGTTGTTGGGGACGGTAGCTGGTACTGGCGAAGACGGCGTGTAGTCGGTGCGACTTTGAGCGTCTCGGTCCAAACTCGTCCGTCGGTCCCGAAGAAGCTGCGTGCGCGAAGAGTGTCAGAGTGTTGATAGCTGGAAGTGAGAAGCATCCGGAGTTGTCCAATCTCCTCCTGAGCTCTTGCGTAGGTGACTGCCATCGCCTGGGTGAGCTGCACCTGATGTGAAAGTCGAGGGTCGTCAACTGGAATGTCAAATGGATCTGGATACCTCTGTCCTGGGCGAGGGTTGATGAAGAAGCAAAAGGGGGACTGATGTACAGCATCCTTGTGCAAATGGCACAACTCGTCAATGGCGAGACGTGCTGCATCCTGGACAGCGTCGAAACAATGGGACCGAGGGTGCTTGATGGGGTATTTTGGGAGTTGAATTCCCCATCCCGTGCATCAGAGAATACCTCCATCGACCACAAGTCTCGATCCAGATCCGTGTCTTCCGTCCCTGAAAATGGGCGGTGACGGTACTCAAGCACTTTGCATCAAGCGTCGGAGAAGGCTAGCGAAATCTCCAAAGCATCCTCTCCATGTGAGTAGTAGTCCCACGAGCAGCGGCCATCTACAAAGTTGAATAAAAGAAAAGATTAGTAAAAAGTTTTACAAGGGAATGTAGAGACATGAGCGAGATACTAAGTAAGAAGAGAGTGGAAGCAAAGAAGCTTATAAATTTTTAATATATTGTTTTTATAAATATAAGTCCTTATGGTTTTGCCATTCCTAAGCTAGGTCACGTCCTCTGATCAAATAGGCTCGATACCATCTCTGCCGGGACCGGTTTCGAACCGGACCCTCGTGTATTATTGCACTAGTCCCGGATCAAAGCTAGTGCACACGTTAAGCAGAAATGAATACATAACCAGCAACGCTTTATTACAATATTAAAGAGTACGGACCGAAAGGTCTCATTATTACAATAGAGGTTTAAGACCTCGCACACATGAAACTCAATGGAAGCAAAGATAAATCCAGCGATGACCCATCAATACGCCACGGGCAATTGGTGGGAAGCGCGACCTAATCCTCGGGAAGAAACCGTCGCAGCCACAAGCGGCGAAGAGTCGTAGTCACCTTCTTGAGCTTCAACTTCCTCCGAGATTTTATTTTTAAGTGTAGCATGTGAGTACATAAAGTACTCATAAGTCTTGGGAAAAATGCATAGATGCAAGGCTTAACAAAGGAAGGCCATATGGTTCTTTTGCACAAAGCAATATTTGAAATCTCAATTACTACTAATTATTTTGAAGGCATCAAGTTAATGAAGTAAATGTTTTAACAGAATTAACTTTCTAGTGAAGGTTCAACTACCAACACTAGCTAACCAATTACCATTGGTCAAAATTTAAATCGGGTTCCATCCACCCTCTCTGCTCCATCCGCCAGATTCCCTTCGAGAGTTCCCTCCACCCTCGGAATACAAAACTTTGATTTTAAAACAAAACCAGAAATCTACCATGTGAATGCATTCCTTGCCCGCCCTTGACCGTGGGCACGGCTATTCGAATAGTTTTACACTCTGCAGAGGTTGTACAACTTTACCCACAAGAGATAAATTATCCTAAAAGTCAACATGCTTCCTTTGGCATGAGACCCGGATAAAATATCACAAAGCCTTTACCTTACTCTAATCTAGCTAGATACCACCGCGAGGTTTCACCGCAGTAGGCTAACCGCTGCAACCGAAGCCCCTCTTGCGCCATATGAGTCTGATAAATCCTGTCCCTCACTTGTGAATAACCGGTCCATCCACGGCACCCACTTTCCAATGGTGGCACCTAAACTAGACTATCATAAGTTAGTCGGCTGGGTCGTACCCATATAGACTTGTGGTTGTGCGGTTAATGCTCGGTTTGGACAAACACAAGCGTCGGTCCTTAATTGACTAGGGTGGAACATACACTTAACAAGTTCTCGTGCTTCTTGCACCAACCCAAACAACCATCCACCTAATCTAAACCAACTTTCACATTTTTATTTTATTTTTAAATCACGGTGACAACTCCAATTGCCACCTCATTTACAAACACAAGGGCTCAACAATAAATCATAATTTCCCATTTTCAAGATTCTCCAAAGATATTAGATAGCATGACTAAGCATTAAACTACCCATCTACTATTCACAAGTCATAATAATAATCTCATTATTGAGACAAAGGAAGTTCTAGGGTGACAAAGGTACATGGCAATCAATGTCAAATGAGGGCATAACAAAGTTGGAATAACTAATTCCTAAAGATTTGAACTAGTGGTTTTATGTAAATAGCAATGCACATAATTTAAAATATTTAAAACATTTCGAAAGCATAGGTTCAAGATGATCAAAGGAGACTTGCCTTCTTGCAGGGTTTCTGGTCTTCTTCTTGCTGTGAAGAGGATCGCGACAACGTTGGAATCTACGCGATAAAAGACGAAGCAAACAAAGCAAATAAATACACACGAAATTCAAATAAAATCCAAAAATTCAACAGAGGCCATATTTGGATAGATCATGATTTTAGCTGAATTTAGAAATTTGAATGGCCGAATTTGGAGTTGAAATGAGAAAGTTATGATTGTTTGAAGTTTTCAATTTGAATAAATCCAGAAATTAAGAAATTTCGACGGGTGGGACCCACTGGAATATTCAATTTTAACCTTTTATTTTAATTCCGAGAGCTGACAGGTGGGACCCATGAACAGTAGACCCTCTGCGGTCAGCGACATGTGGGACCCCTCTGTCGATGACCTCATCTGCCTTGGTCATCGGCAGTGGGACCCATCGGGACTGGACCCACTTGTCGATCTTGACGCAGACGAGTGGGACCCGGGCGGCGGTGGCCCGCCAGACGGCGGTCGGCGACGGTGGGACCCACTTGTCGATCGCGAACTTAACCGAAAAACTCAACCCGGTAGCGGAGCCGAGGGCTCGAGCGCGCACCGGGAGTTGAGCGCGCTCATAACGAGGGGAGGGGGAGGCTTTGCCTACCCGAGAGAGGCAACAAATCCCTTTGAGGATACCTTGGTGGCGGCAGCGATGGTCGGAGGCGACGGCGCCGGCGGCGAGGGAGGGCCGGGGGTGCTCGGGCGGTGCGTAGATTGCAATCTCCGCGCGAAGGGCTTTGGGCTGGAGGGGTTGGCGAGGTCCGAGGATGAGCGGAGGCGGTCGGCGGCGAGGAGCGCGGAGACGGCTCGGGTGCTCGGTGCGGCGGCGCTCGGCGGCGGAAGAGGTGGCGAGTGTCGGGAGGACCGCACGGACGCGAGGAAGCTTCGGGCGGCGGCGGTGAGCTCTGCAGATTCACCGAGGCGGCAGCGATCGCTCGCCGGAGCTCTTTACATGGCGCGCACGGGGAAATCGCGGCGCGGCGGCGCTCGGGGCTCAGAGAGATGGGCGGAGGGTGCTGAGAGGTGGTGCGGGGAGAGGCGAAGGCCGAGGGGCTATTTATAGAGCTTGGGGAGAGGTGAGGCGGCGGGAATTCCTCGCCGAAGTCGACGGCCGGGGTTGATTCAAATTTGGGATAAGCCGTCGGAGGCAGCGCGAGCTCGGGTTTTTAGGGGATAAGGCGCTTATCTCCCGGGAGTTGAATCGCGTCAATTCGAAGAAAGAGGCCGAGTGCAGGTAGGATTTGATCGCCGGATTCTTCGGGAGAGAGAGAAAGGGGAAAGAGTCCGGCGCCCGCGCGACAGCAGGCCCGACTGCGGGGCCCGCGATCGGCGAGCGGGGCGCGTTGTGCGGATGGCGGCCATGTGGCTTGGAGAGAAGATCGGACGGCGGGATGGCTTAAGTGGGAGGAGCGGTGGATTGAGGCGGCGCGCGACGCGGCTCATCCGAGCCGTCCACGCGTCGAGCGAGGAGGAGGAAGGCGGGTCGCCGACGGGCCGCCCACTTGGCGAGGGAGAGAGGAGGAGAGCGGCTGGATCGGGCGAGCGGCGGCGTGGCGATCTGGTCCGTCCACGCGTCGGCGGAGGAAAAGGGAGGGTTTTATTTTCCTAATTTGATTTTGATTTTGAAAAAGGCTAGAAAATTATTTAGGCCTCGAGAAAAATATGAGAATACCTCCAAAAATTCCAGAAAAATTCACGAAGCTCTGGACACATTTTGGACTAAATAAAATTATTTCCAACTACTGTTGGCATTTAATTTTATATTTTTAATTACTTTTAACTTTTAAAAATAGGTTTTAAATTCAGAAATTCCAGAAAATCCAATAAGAGCCATATAAACTTCAATTACTTTAAAATAATTAATTTGAATTTAAATTTTTCAAGAAAGCAAATTTTTGGGATGTGACAAACCTACCCCCTTAGGAAGAATCTCGACCAGAGATTCGGATGGACTGGAAAAGAGGTCGGGAAACTCTTCTTTTAGATCCTCTTCACGTTCCCAAGTCGCTTCCGATTCCGAATGGTTGCTCCACTGCACTTTACAGAACTTGATGACCTTGTTTCGCGTACGACGTTCTGATTCCTCCAAAATTTTAATCGGATATTCGGATAGGTGAGGTCCTCCTTCACATTTATTTCATCTAGAGGCATCTGCTCTTCGGCACTCGGAGACACTTCCTCACCGGGATACATGGAAGGCGTCATGCACCTTTGACACCGAGGCGGAAGCTCCAACTGGTAAGCAACTTCTCCCCTTTTCGCTACAACAGGGAAGGGTCCAATGAATCTAGGAGCAAGCTTTCCACTGACTCCAAAACGTCTCATCCCTTTGAGAGGTGACACCTTAAGGTAGACATGATCCCCTGGTACAAATTCTAATGCCCTTCGACGATTGTCCGCATAGCTCTTACGCTCGTTTGTCTTTGTTTTCAACCTATCTGAATTAAGCGAACTTGTTCTTGACTTGCTTCAACACATCTGGTCGAATACTTGTCCTTCTCTGTCTCCTTCCAATACAATGGAGTCTGCACTTTCTACCGTACAAGGCTTGGAACGGTGACATTTGTAAACTGGATTGATAACTGTTATTGTAAGAGAACTCTGCGTAAGGTAAACTCTGGTCCCAACTATCCTTGTTTGATAGGACACAAGCTCTCAACATGTCTTCCAGAATCTGATTTACTCTTTCTGTTTGCCCATCCGTCTGGGGATGATAAGCTGTACTGAAATTCAAATTGGTGCCCAGAAGTTCATGTAGCTTCTGCCAAAACCTCGAGGTGAATTGGGTTCCTCGATCTGACACAATCTTCTTTGGGACTCCATGTGAACTCACGATCCTTGACATATACAATTCTGCGAGTTTATCTCCAGAGTAGGTGGTCTTCACTGGAATGAAATGGGCAACTTTTGTCAGGCGATCCACAATAACCCAAATAGAATCATGTCCAGATTTGGTTCTCGGTAATCCCGTTATAAAATCCATACCAATTTCTTCCCATTTCCACTCGGGGATCGCAATGGTTGCAAAAGTCCAGCAGGTCTCGGTGTTCAGCTTTAATCCGTTGGCACACATCACACAAAGCTACATACTCTGCAATCTCCTTTTCATACACCACCAGATCTTGCCTTGAGATCTTGATACATCTTGGTACTCCGGGGTGTATTGAGTATCTGGATTCATGAGCTTCCTTCATGATCAACTCTTTTATTTCTCTCTTCTCGGGCACCATAATTCTTTTTCCAAACCAGACGGTACCTTGTTCATCTTGGAAAATTCTAATGCTTTCCGTTCTTCATATCATCCTTGATCTCTGGACATACTTGTCCTCTTTTTGTGCCGCTCGATTTGCTCTTCTAAGGTTGGTTGAACTTCCAAAGTAGCTAAGAACCCTTCTTCTACTACTTGTAAGTTGAGCCGCTGAAATTCCTCTTGAAGTGTTGGCATACTATCCTTAATCCACGACTTAGTACAAGAACTTTTCGACTCAAAGCATCGGCTACCACATTAGCCTTTCCTGATGATAATGTATCCCAATATCGTAATCCTTTATTAACTCAAGCCATCTCCTTTGCCTCATATTGAGATCGGGTTGAGTAAATATATACTTCAAACTTTTGTGGTGCAGTATAAATCTCGCGGCGATTACCGATCGAGATAATGCCTCCAAATTTTTAGAGCATGCACTACGGCAGCAAGCTCTAAATCATGGGTTAGGTAATTCTCCTCATGCGGCGCAATTGCCTTGAAGCATATGCAACTACCCTTCTTTCCTGCATTAGCACGCAGCCCAATCCTTGTCTTGATGCATCACGAAGACTTCAAAATCCTTCCTAATATCCGGAGTGTTAACACTGGCGCAGACGTTAACCTCTTCTTCAATTCTTGAAAACTATTCTCACACGACTTACTCCATTCAAACTTCTTCTCCTTCTTTAGCAACTGGTAAGAGGTCTTGCAAGCTTGGAGAAGCCTTCAATAAGCGACGATAGTATCCTGCCATCCAAGAAAACTTCGATCTCGGATCACGATTTTGGTTGCATCAATTAAGCACATCATTTACTTTCTCGGGGTCTACGGATACTCCTCTGCGGAAATCACATGACCTAAAAGGCTACTTTCCTCAACGAACTCGCACTTGCTAAACTTGGCGTACAACCTGTTCTCTAAGTTTTTCCAAAACCATCCTTAGATGCTCCGTATGCTCTTCCTCATTCTTGGAATATATCGAATATCATCGATGAACACCACTACAAACTTATCCAAATATTCCATGAACACTTTATTCATCGAGTTCATAAAATATGCGGGTGCATTTGTCAAGCCAAATGACATCACTTGTATACTCATACAATCCATAACGAGTAGCAAATCTGTCTTTGGTATATCCTCCGGTCTTATCTTCAATCTGGTGATAACTTTGACCGAAGGTCAATCTTGGAGAAGACACATGAACCTTTCAATTGATCAAACAGATCATCTATTCGGGCAAAGGATATTTGTTCTTGATCGTCACATCATTCGAGATCGATAATCCACGCACATGCGAAGACTACCATCTTTCTTCTTTACTAGCGATCTTGGTGCTCCCGGGTGTGAGCTTGGTCTCACAAAACCCTTATCTTGCAACTCTTCAATCGCTTCTTAACTTCAGCCAAATCGTTCGCGGACATTCGATAGGGTCTCTTTGATATAGGAGCTGTCAGGGTATCGGGTTGATGACAAATTTAACTTCTCTGTGCAGCGGCATTCGGCAAATCTTGAGGAATACATCCGGTACTCACTTACAATAGGTACCTTTTCCAAGGCTACTCCTCACACTATTCAATCCACACCTATTCGGGAAGAGGTGTTTGACTTATATCTTACTTGGATTCCGTCAGAGTTGGTAAATGTCCGCCGATCGGCACAATCTATCTGCCCTTTATACTTAGTTAACCAATCCATTCCAAGTATCACATCTAGACTCTTGGAATCTATTATGATAAGATTCGCTAGAAATCTAACTCCATTGATATCCACAGTTGCACTAGGGCAAACGTGTTAGTCCTCATTTCCTTTCGAGATTGGACTAGCATAGGGTCTTTAGTTTACGCACATCCCAATTATATTTTCAACAAAATCTTTTGACACAAAGAATGCGAAGCTCGAGAATCAAATAATGCTTGATGCAGTGCGAGTTGACAAGGAACTTACCCAAAACTACGTCGGTGCATCTGGTCGCTTCATGATCACATGGTTGAGATGTCCTCTGCTCACCACTTGTGGAGCCCTTGGAGTCTGAGGGGTCCCACGGCCTTGTCCTGCATTTGGAGTTCGTACTGGTGTCGTTCCCAAATTGAAGCGAACTGGGGTCACAGCTGGGCGCTCCTGGGGACAGTTGCTAGCATAATGCCCCATGTTCTTGCAGTTGAAGCACTGCACTCCTGCTGCTGAAGTCCGGCTCTGCTGGGGTTGAACACCATTGCCCGTTCGGGGAACTTGTGAGTTTGGGCGAGGTCCAGTGAATGGAGTCCTTGGCACAATTGGTTCTGAGGTTCTATGGGCGAGGTGGGTTAGGCGAATCGGGAACTACTCGCTACCTGTTGAGCTTGAAATTTTCTCTTCCTACTTTCATACAATTGACGTTGAGCATCTTCTTGTACAAAGGCCTTGTTCACCATGTGTTGGAAAGTTGGAAAATCATTCGACACTAGCTGCACCTTGAGGTTGGGGTCGAGTCCTTGCATGAACCTCCAGATCTTCGTTGCCTCGATGTGATCTCTTGGACACATACTGTATAGTTGGGTGAATTTGTTCAGTATTCGGAACGCTAAGGTTCCCTTGTTGCAGCTGGTAGAACTCTCTCTTCTTCATGTCCATTATTCCGTAGGAATATGCGCGATCTTGAAAGCTTCCTTAAATTCATCCCATGCGATAGCTGCGCATTTTGATGGCGTGCGATAATTCTCCCACCAATTTGCAGCGGTTCCCTTGAGTTGGTGGGCAGCATATAACACCTTCTCATTGTCATTGCATTGGGCTAGGACCAGCTTCCTTTCCACATCCTTGATCCAATCATCCGCCTCCATTGGATCCATTGAACCAAAGCAAAAGTAGGAGGCCTTGTTCTCATAAATTCTCCCATCCTAGGCCGGGAGCTTGGTTGGGTGCTGCGGAGCTTGCTGCACTTGGTTTTGAGCTAAAGCTTGAAGAAGCTGCGGTTGCATGGCCATCATCTGCTCCAAGTGGGGGCTTGAGCGGGGGTGGTGGAATGTTGTTCTCAGTGAGGTTGGCATCACTACCGTTGTCGGGGTTGCTCCTTGTGTTCACCATCGAAGCGGTTTGAGTTAGCATAAGGTAAGAGGAAATAGCAAAGGTAAGAGATTTAGGGAGATTATGTCACATCCCAAGCCAACACACAAGAAAGAAACAATCATTCAACTAAAGCGAAAGAACCTTTATTGAAATCAAACTAGTTTTAAGAATGGCTGTACCACAGTGCACTTAGGCTTGGTACAATCCATCTAGCACACCAAGCATAATAAAAGCGTTCTAATAACGTGGGCATTATTTGGGTACTACTGACTCAAAAGACTACTAATCCTCTCCAAAGACGCGCTCCTCTGGGTCTTCTGGCTCCTCCTCTGGTTCTTCTTCTGGTTCCTCGTGCTCATTGACGTGATGCCGTGAACAATCACAAGCGGTCGAGGGCGGTTGCGGCGACGGCAATCGAGCGCGAGCGAAGGAGAAGGCTTGCGCCTCTTGAGAGTGATGACGGGTGGCGGATGGGCGGTGCACCTTCTTGCGTCTTTGTGAGCACGTGCGAAGTCTGCAGTCGCAATGGTGCGCGTTGTTGGGGACGGTGGCTGGTGCTTGCGAAGACGGCGTGTAGTCGGGTGCGACTTTGAGGCGTCTCGGTCCAAACTCGTCCGTCTCGTCCCGAAGAAGCGTGCGCGAAGAGTGTCGAGTGCTGATAGCTGGAAGTGAGAAGCATCGGAGTTGTCCAATCTCCTCCCGAGCTCTTGCGTGGTGATCGCCATCGCTGGGTGAGCTGCACTGATGTGAAAGTCGAGGGTCGTCCAAGCGGAATGTCAAATGGATCTGGATACCTCGTCTGGGCGAGGTTGATGAAGAAGCAAAGGGGGACGATGTACAGCATCCTTGTGCAAATGGCACAACTCGTCAATGGCGAGGCGTCTTTGCATCTGGGCAGCGTCGAAGCAATGGGACCGAGGGTGCTTGATGGGGTATTTTGGGAGTTGAATTCCCCATCCCGTGCATACAGAATACCTCCATCGACCACAAGTCTCGATCCGGATCCGTGTCTTCCGTCCCCTGAAAATGGGCGGCTGACGGTACTCCAAGCACTGCATCAACTGTCGGAGAAGGCTAGCGAAATCTCCAGCATCCTCTCCATGTGAGTAGTAGTCCCACGGGGCAGCGGCCATCTACAAAGTTGAATAAAAGAAAAGATTAGTAAAAAGTTTTACAAGGGAATGTAGAGACATGAGCGAGATACTAAGTAAGAAGAGAGTGGAAGCAAAGAAGCTTATAAATTTTTAATATATTGTTTTTATAAATATAAGTCCTTATGGTTTTGCCATTCCTAAGCTAGGTCACGTCCTCTGATCAAATAGGCTCGATACCATCTCTGCCGGGACCCGGTTTCCGAACCGGACCCTCTGTATTCTGCACTAGTCCCGGATCAAAGCTAGTGCACACAGTTAAGCAGAAATGAATACATAACCAGCAACGCTTTATTACAATATTAAAGAGTACGGACCGAAAGGTCTCATTATTACAATAGAGGTTTAAGACCTCGCACACATGAAACTCAGCGGAAGCAAAGATAAATCAGCGATGACCCATCAATACGCCACGAGCAATTGGTAGGGAAGCGCGACCTAATCCTCCGGAAGAAACCGTCGCAGCCACAAGCGAAGCGATGGTCGTAGTCACCTTCTTGAGCTTCAACTTCCTCACGAGATTTTATTTTTAAGTGTAGCATGTGAGTACATAAAGTACTCGCAAGTCTTGGGAAAAATGCATAGATGCAAGGCTTAACAAAGGAAGGCCATATGGTTCTTTTGCACAAAGCAATATTTGAAATCTCAATTACTACTAATTATTTTCGAAGGCATCAAGTTAATGAAGTAAATGTTTTAACAGAATTAACTTTCTAGTGAAGGTTCCAACTACCAACACTAGCTAACCAATTACCATTGGTCAAAATTTAAGCTGCGGGTTCCATCCACCCTCTCTGCTCCATCCGCGAGATTCCCTTCCGAGTTCCCTCCACCCTCGGAATACAAAACTTTGATTTTAAAACAAAACCAGAAATCTACCATGTGAATGCATTCCTTGCCCGCCTTGACCGTGGGCACGGCTATTCGAATAGTTTTACACTCTGCAGAGGTTGTACAACTTTACCCACAAGAGATAAATTATCCTAAAAGTCAACATGCTTCCTTTGGCATGAGACCCAGATAAAATATCACAAAGCCTTTACCTTACTCTAATCTAGCTAGATACCACCCGCTGAGGTTTCACCGCAGGTAGGCTAACTGCCCGAACCGAAGCCCCTCTTGCGCCATATGAGTCTGATAAATCCACCCCTCACTTGTGAATAACGGTCCATCCACGGCACCCACTTTCCAATGGTGGCACCTAAACTAGACTATCATAAGTTAGTCGGCTAGGTCGTACCCATATAGACTTGTGGTTGTACGGTTAATGCTCAGTTTGGACAAACACAAGCGTCGGTCCTTAATTGACTAGGGTGGAACATACACTTAACAAGTTCTCGTGCTTACTGCACCAACCCAAACAGCCATCCACCCTAATCTAAACCAACTTTCACATTTTTATTTTATTTTTAAATCACAGTGACAACTCCAATTGCCACCTCATTTACAAACACAAGGGCTCAACAATAAATCATAATTTCCCATTTTCAAGATTCTCCAAAGATATTAGATAGCATGACTAAGCATTAAACTACCCATCTACTATTCACAAGTCATAATAATAATCTCATTATTGAGACAAAGGAAGTTCTAGGGTGACAAAGGTACATGGCAATCAATGTCAAATGAGGGCATAACAAAGTTGGAATAACTAATTCCTAAAGATTTGAACTAGTGGTTTTATGTAAATAGCAATGCACATAATTTAAAATATTTAAAACATTTCGAAAGCATAGGTTCAAGATGATCAAAGGAGACTTGCCTTCTTGCAGGGTTTCTGGGTCTTCTTGCTGCTGTGAAGAGGGATCGTCGACAACGTTGGAATCTACGCGATAAAAGACGAAGCAAACAAAGCAAATAAATACACACGAAATTCAAATAAAATCCAAAAATTCAACAGAGGCCATATTTGGATAGATCATGATTTTAGCTGAATTTAGAAATTTGAATGGCCGAATTTGGAGTTGAAATGAGAAAGTTATGATTGTTTGAAGTTTTCAATTTGAATAAATCCAGAAATTAAGAAATTTCTGACAGGTGGGGCCCACTGGGAATATTCAATTTTAACCTTTTATTTTAATTCCGAGAGCCTGACAGGTGGGACCCACTGAACAGTAGACCCTCTGCGGTCACTGACATGTGGGACCCCTCTGTCAGTGACCTCATCTGCCTTGGTCAGCGGCGGTGGGACCCATCGGGACTGGACCCACTTGTCGATCTTGACGCAGACGAGTGGGACCCGGGCGACGATGGCCCGCACAGACGCGGCGGTCGCCGCGGGTGGGACCCACTTGTCGATCGCGAACTTAACCGAAAAACTCAACCCGGCCGCGGGCCGAGGGCTCGAGCGCGCCGGGAGTTGAGCGCGCTCATTAACGAGGGAGGGAGGCTTTGCCTACCCGAGAGGGCAACAAATCCCTTTGAGGATACCTTGGTGGCCCGGCAGCGATGGTCGGGGCGGCGGCGCGGCGAGGGGGGGCGGGGTGCTCGGGCGGTGCGTGGATTGCAATCTCGCGCGAAGGGCTTTCGGTGGAGGGGTTGGCGAGTCGAGGATGAACGGAGGCGGTCGGCGGCGAGGAAGCGGCGAGCGGCTCGGGTGCTCGGTGCGGCGGCGCTCGGCGGCGGAAAGAGGTGGCCGAGTGTCGGGAGGACCGCGCGGACGCGAGGAAGCTTCGGGCGGCGGCGGTGAGCTCTGCGATTCACCGAGGCGGCGGCGATCGCTCGCCGGAGCTCTTTACAGCGCGCGCGGGAAATCACGGCGCGGCGGCGCTCGGGGCTCGAGAGATGGGCGGAGGTCTTTGAGAGGTGGTGCGGGAGAGGCGAAGGCCGAGGGCTATTTATAGAGCTTGGGAGAGGTGGCGGCGGGAATTCCTCGCCGAAGTCGACGGCCGGGGTTGATTCAAATTTGGGATAAGCCGTCGGAGGCAACGCGGAGCTCCGGGTTTTTAGGGGATAAGGCGCTTATCTCCCCGGGAGTTCGAATCCGCGTCCAATTCGAAGAAAGAGGCCGAGTGCAGGTAGGATTTGATCGCCGGATTCTTCGGGAGAGAGAGAAAGGGGAAAGAGTCCGGCGCCGCGCGGAGACGACGGAACTGACCTGCGGGGCCCGCAGTCAGCGAGAGCGGGGCGCGTTGTGCGGATGGCGGCCACGTGGCTTGGAGAGAAGATCGGACGGCGGGATGGCTTAAGTGGGAGGGAGCGGTGGATTGAGGCCGGGCGCGAAGACGCGGCTCATCCGAGCCGTCCACGCGTCGGGCGAGGAGGAGGGGAAGGCGGGGTCGCTGACGGGCCTGGCCCACTTGGCAGAGGGAGAGAGGGAGGAGAGCGGCCTGGATCAGGCCGAGCGGCGACGTGGGCGATCTGGTCCGTCCACGCGTCGGCGGAGGAAAAGGAGGGTTTTATTTTCCTAATTTGATTTTGATTTTCGAAAAGGCTAGAAAATTATTTAGGCCTCGAGAAAAATATGAGAATACCTCCAAAAATTCCAGAAAAATTCACGAAGCTCTGGACACATTTTGGACTAAATAAAATTATTTCCAACTACTGTTGGCATTTAATTTTATATTTTTAATTTACTTTTTAACTTTTAAAAATAGGTTTTAAATTCCAGAAATTCCAGAAAATCCAATAAGAGCCATATAAACTTCAATTACTTTAAAATAATTAATTTGAATTTAAATTTTTCAAGAAAGCAAATTTTTGGGATGTGACAGACCAATTGCCCATACTCCACAAGTATGGGGACCTTTAGCCGTCATGTCATCAACATGACGGGGACCTCGGCGCTTAGTCATCTCGTGACCAAGACTTCAATAGATCAACATGATGCATATGCGTGAATGTATCAATAAAATAAATCTTGCATTCACATTATCCATGCACCAGAAATACTCCTGAACACTGTAAATTGCAATCACCCATAAACAGCACCAATACATCCTTACCACAACCATGAACACATATATTCATATTATAGATCAAACATTGACATTCCACGCTATCAATTTCAAACCATCATTATACTTGCCTTAACCGCGAGAAAACGGGGGACGTGCAGAAGGTGCCGCCTCTGGGATCCGTCCTCCACCTGAATAATAATTATAATATTTGCTAAGATAACAGTAGCGGACCTTTGCCCAAATAAAAACAATCACAAACTAGTAAATTCTTCTAACTTGGTTCCAATTCCCAAATCCTATAGGTCATCCCGCCCCCCTCTGTGGATAGCCAACTTCAAAAATTCATATCTATTGGTACAGGAGTCTGAATAGGGTGTTCTTAGACTTTCTGGAAATATAATTAAATTATCTAACTAAACCTAGTTGGTGAGCCTCCCTGATTCGGCCATCTTCTACCTTCACCATCCAATTGTCTAAAACATCAATTTCATGTCGGGTTCTCTGGACAGAGCACTAAAAATGCAATAACTTCCAGCCCGAGTGTTCGAATCATGATTTCTTGACCTTCCTGGAAATCTAAGACAATTATCTACAGCTTTAATAATATGGAGATCCTGTGATTCTCCCGTTTTCTAATTGCCCAATCCAATCTACCAAAATCTGACAGAAATCTCCCGATCTGCAGAACAGTCTTACAAGAAAAATCATAACTTCTGCTACAAAGGTCCGATCGACGCGTTCTAGCACTTCATGGAACAATAACGACGTCCTCTACAACTCGCTAGGAGAAGTCCAGATCTTAATCCCCACGAATGTACCCCAAAACAGCCGTCCAATGAAATCTGTCCTAACAGTCCAGAATACCGACCTTGCAACAACTAGTAAAAAATGCATCTAATTGGGGAACAACGGGGATTACCCTTGACAAACCGATGTAGATTATGATGAATGCCCTACGGACTCCTCCTCTTCTCCTTTTCCCCTTTTCCTTTGCTCTTCCCTTCCTCCGGATCCAATTGCCTCGCTGCGGTTGATCTCCCTCCTCCGTTCGACCGGCAGCAAAAGGGGAATCTTTCTCACCGGTAGAAGGGGCTTCAATGGAGGAGAGGGGAGGGAGAGGGCTGCTGGAGGCGCAAGGGGCAGGGGGAGGGTGGCGCAAGGGGGAGAGGAGGGGAGAGAGGGGAGGTGGCGGCTAGGGTTGAGGGGGGGTGGGGCGCCCCCCTTTTTGGCCGGCCTCCCCTGGGCCAAGGCCCAGGCCCAGGTTGCCTGAAATTTTCAGAAATTCCCCTCTAACAAATCTTTACTTAATTCTTACCTATAAGGTCCCTCCCTCCATTTAATCAACTATCTCTCGAATCATTTCCGGGATATTACAGAACGATCGTCAAGCTGATGGCAAGAAACCTCTCCATCCCAATCCAATACCCGATGTTGAGCGAAATGAATCACTACCACAGGAACACCCCTATGCCAACGGATAGCGGGCAACGGACTGAACAATCGTTGCATGCAAAGTAACCGCAACCCAATTATTCTGTTCAGAACCATTCGCATCCTTTTTATAAGAACCCAGCCCACCACGTTCCAGGTTCCCTTTCATCTCTTGTAAAACCTAACTACCACTGACCTCCACCTCCCCCTGTGTGGCGGCGGCCATGGTTGTGGCGAGTTCCCAGTGGAGAAGAGGGCCCTGTTCTCGACGGTCAGCACCCGACTCACCTTCTCATGCCCGTCCATGGCACCAGCGAGTCGATTCTGACGGCCCTTTCTACACACCATCAACCTCCTCACCGCTATCACCATAGTGATCAGTCATCACCGAGTCTCTCCCTCAACTTCCTCGGCGCCAAATCGACACCGTGTAAGCTCCTAATCTCTAATCTGTACCCCCAATCCACCTGATTTCAAGTCTTAATCAGATCTGCTGCGAGTTGTACTACACGAGGGTCTAGGTTGCGACACCGTCCAAGGGTAGTACAATTAGAGGATCAACGGTGAAATCCTTCTGGCTAGTTACATCGCCTGTGACAAAATTGGATTGCTGATTGGCACAAAGGCATTGCAGATTTCTGTGATCTACTTGCACATAACATATTTGTTGAAATGCCTCGTGGTCATAAAGAATGATATTTCTGTTTCATTTGGTTTGAGTGTTTTCTGATGACTGTTGCCTCCAAATTCTCAACAAATCATTTTGGATGATGTAGTTATATTAGTTATCCTTCAGATCTTCCGTATTTATGTTTACATGACAAAAAGAAAGGCTCTCTGGAATTTGTAGAACTACTTTTGGTGCGCTTCTCTTTTGTCCTTATGATATTAAGTTGTTTTCAATGTACAATTGATACAAGATTGTGCTTATAATTTGCAAGTTTCACTCCTGTAATTGTATTGAATTTCGTATCACACTGCTACAAAATGATAACTTTGTGAGAGTGAGTTGTAAACCTTATACTTTGATTACTTTCTGTTCTATGTTGTATCTAATTAATTAACTGTAACTATTTTTCAGTTCATTTTGCGAAGCTCATCTACCACGCATGCTGTTTGACTACATGCTCTAACCACCGATCAGTCACTGGTTTCAGCCAGCCATAAGGTACTTTAAGATCAGCCAGTAGTTTCAGGTTTCAGCCATGAACAAAGATAAAAAAATTATTGCTCTTTATAGATCGTGTAACTGTGTTACTGCACTGTTGTGCTGAAAATGCACAAGATGGAGATATGCTTTTTGTAAATATGTGCACAAGATGCGTATAGCACTTATAAATATTACACAACTTCATATTTCAATTTTACATTTTCTGAATACATGAACAAGATATGGTGATTTATCAAGATAATGGCATTCAATTTTGTATAACCGTCAAAGCTTCTTCCAGTGACAAAATACTTAAGTAATTTTGTCTGAGGACTTCGCAAATATCTTGATCGGGCATATTTTCTATTAATCACTCCCTGAGTTAGATGATGTAGAGGTTATAAGGTATAGAATTTTACTTTAATAGTTCATCTCATTTCAGTTCTTAATTTAGAAGTGAATTGATGAAACACTTTTATATGTGAACTAGGTTGGCACTAAAGTATTCTTAAAGAGCATGAAAAATCAAAATAAGGATGTTGCCTTTGGTACAGTAGTAAGTTGTGATCCAACACAGAAAATTGAGGGTGTTCAGCTAGGCAAAGAATTTTGGATGGTGCGTGTTAGTTATCCATTGACACAAGATGAACCATTGGTACGACCATACAAGAATTACAAGGTTATTGGAGATGTATCTGGAGCTTCTATAGCGTGGCCTTCAACTTTTGTATGGTGTTATCCTGTTGCCCCATAAAATTTTATTTATCCTAAATGTCGCATTAACATACTCCAATTTTCATTGTAGATCGAGAAGATAAATGGATGAGATAGACTGAATATGAGAATGGAGGGCTGGACGGCTGGTGGCATTCTATAGGACTTCTTTGTGTTTTATATTTTATTCCCATATGAACATGTGTTCTGAACAAAAAATTATTCCATGGATTACGTGGATGGCACTTATTGTAATGCAAAAATTGCTTTTAATAGTTGTTATTTCTCATGTGTGAGATGGTCTCTAGTTTCCCAGTTAAATTGCTTATGCATTATTTCTTTATTTGGCTCTAAATTGAAATAATTTCCAATATTGTTTATTGATGGTTTATTCCTAGCTACGCATATAGGCGTTGCAGCAATCCAAATCTATATGTTGCTACGAACTATAGAAGTCATTCGTCCGCGATTGGTACAAACACATATAAGCGTTGCCATAGCCCATTAATATTCGTTGCAACTTTGCAACGGTTATTTGTAGGTGTTACCAACGCATATATAAGTGTTGCAACAAACCCTTGCAACGCTACTTCTGGCAACGCATAATAAATACGTTGGTATAGACCCCACCAACGCATATATGGACTTTTAGCAATGCTTATATGTGTTGCAAAAGGGGGGGTCATCTTGTAGTGAATTATGGCATATGGGCTGTCAAGATGAAGATAATCTTGTGTTTACTTGGGGTATTGTCAGCGATTAAAGTTGGAGATGAAGGCGGTGTCAAGGATCAAGGTGCAATGGTGGCCATCTCGCAAGCAGTGCCAGACGACATGACGATGTCGATCGCCAAGAAGGAGACGACGTAAGAGGCATGGAACGCACTCAAGAAGATGCGAGTAGGCGAGGATCATGTCAAGAAGGCATGTGCTCATGGGAGACTCGGAGATGATCACCGAGTACTCCATGAAACTCACCACACTGGTGGGTGAGATCCAATAGCTCGGTGCAAAGCTGGAAGAAAGTGAAGTTGTCAAAAAATTGTTCAGTTTGGTTCATGATAGATTCCTCCATATTATCAAAATGATCGAGCAGTTCGTTGATATTGAAATGATGTCAGTCTCAAAGGCGATCGGTCATCTTAGAACCTTTGAGGAAGGAAGGGTCGACGGCACTCGATGGATGAAGGAGAGAAGCTGCCCTTTACCCAAACCAAGTGGGAAGCGAGGAACTCGAAGACAAAGAAGGACGGCTCTAGTAGCACCGAGAAAGGAGGACATCATGGGAATGGTCAGGGACACGACCGCGGACAAGGTGGTGGTGAAAGATCCTATGACAAGTCATGTATCAAGTGCTTTGAATGTGATGAATATGGGCACTACACGTTGGAGTGCCGCCGCCACATAAAGTGTTTCAATTGTGATAAAGGCGGTCACTACGCTTCGGACTACCAAAGCAAGAAGGACGAGGAGGTAAACCTCACCAAAGTGGGGAAGGACGATGAGCTAGCACTACTTATTTCCTTATGTGTCAAAGAGACACCGGGGGTAGTGATCTTGAATGAGGAGAACATAGTACCTAAACTACACATGGAGGAAGTCAAAAATGATAACACTGATTGATGGTACCTGGACAATGGAGCCTGCAATCACATGACAGGTGATCGCCCCATGTTCCGTGAGCTCGATGAGAAGATTTCAGGCAAAGTTATGTTTGGCAATGGCTCCACGGTTGAGATAAGGGGCAAAGGATCGATGTTGTTGCAATGCAAGAATAGTGATCAAAAGTTGGTGTCTACAATTTATTTTATACCGAGACTGTGTAGCAATATACTCAGTCTTGGGCAGATGACAAAAGAAGGATGTAGGGTGGTGCTGCAGAATAAGTTCTTGCATGTCTGTGCAAAGAACAATGATATGTTGATGAAAGTGAAAAGATCTCTGAACCAGTTGTACAAGATTTCCTTGAAAACTTGTAAATCAGCTTGTCTGAAGAGCAGTCTGGAGGAGCTAAGTGGTAGCAAAGAGCAAGCTCGAGAGGGTAGTCAGCATGATGAGTCCCAAGGGTTAACTGTGCCAAGCACGGAAGCCAACGGCTTGGGTCAACATCGTGGATTCCACACACAAGGGGAGATCATAGAGAGCAGGTCGAATGCACAGGGAGTGCGCAGATGCTCAAAGGTTTTGACCATGCAGGACACAGGAGGTGTCCCAAGCTGTCCCAGGTGTCCAGAGAAGATACAAGTAACATGCAACACCCTAGGTCCACATTACCCTGAGATGCTACTAAACCACATATAACACTAGCTAGATTGAAAGAAAATTCGGCAGCACCTTCCCAGTAAATACTAAAACTACGCGGAAGCATGACAACATAACAAATAATGGGAATGATAAAACATCCTTTAACAGACTAATTATGAATTGTCCAACCTCACTAAAGTCTACCATGAAAGGCATTACTACGTTACAATATTCAATAACTGGATGAAAGAAATAATTTAAGAATTTAAGCCTCTAACATATACAACAACATTCACGAAGACTTGATTAATAGTGCCGTGCTGCTCTACCCTTTCCACACATGCTCAAGGTTCACCTGGAAGAGGGAAAACAAAGGTGGGATAAAATCTCAACTAGCAAACAGTTTAACAAATTAATTAAACAATACATGGTTAAGCATCCATTTGATATCACGTGGTACAAGCATAAAACAATATCAAATAACTCTTCTCAACCACACTGTAACCTCATCCATAATCAAAACCACAACCACAAAGCAATACCACTAATCACGAATGATTTCCACCATAAGGTAATACCACATACCACGAGGCAATACCACAAACCACAAATGATTTTCGCCATAAGATAATACCACATACCACGAGGCAATACCACAAACCACAAATGATTTTCACCATAAGATAACACCACACACCACGAGGCATACCATAAACCACAAATGATTTTCACCATAAGATAATACCACATACCACGAGGCAATATCACAAACCACAAATGATTTACACCATAAGATAATACCACATACCACGAGGCAATATTACAAACCACAAATGATTTTCACCATAAGATAATACCACATACCACGAGGCAATACCACAAACTACAAATGATTTTCAGCATAAGATAATACCACAAACTACAAGGCACTACCACAAACCATGAATGGTCTCCGCTATCAGAAAATACCACATTCACAAGTGACTCTAATGCGCCAAAACCTCTTAAAACCTTATATTAAGGTTTATCCTCATGGGATGCATAAATATGATTCTCTTCGTCTACATTGACCACAAGAAAAGAATATCCCACACCACAAATAACTCTCATGAGCCAATTCCTCTTAAGATTTCATAATAAGACTCATCCTCATGAAATGCATATGTATGCAAATGATCCACTACACCCTTACTTGGCAACGTAAGAATGTGCATTGTACTACGGCAATGTACGATGTGGTACTGGTACAGTCACGACTAAGTGCGGCGACATCCATGATGCAAATGACATGCTATGACATGCATGATATGCCCACAATTGATTCCTTAGGAATATAAGCACATAAACCACGATATATATATATATATATATATATATATATATATATATATATATATATATATATATATATATATATATATATATATATATATATATATATCAAGGCATAAAGCGCAACATGACATCTTTGTTTAAACATAGATTGTTTACCAAACCTTAGCAATTACGATGGCGGCAATAAAATTAATAAGTTAAACTATAGCAACAACCGCTACGTTTACTTGCCTCTACCGAAAGGGCGAAGAGCTCAAGCACGGTCAGGACTGAAGCCACCTGTTCACAAGGCACCACTCAGCACAAAACCATAACACAACATTCACAACTGAGAAGTAAACGCCTATACACCCAAAACCCGCAACTCCTCTCAAATAGCTGTTCTCACACTCTGTTCTCTGCAGCAGCAGCGCTACATGTCTTTTCCGTATCTTTTAATCTACTAATCAAACCACAATCCCTACTATCCCAATAATTCCCATAACAATTAGACTTCTTCACAATTATAATCTCATTAACTACACCGTCACAATCCTCCTACTAAACCTTGCAAAGTACCTAATCATGATACTCTAATAAAATTGATCAAGATTCTCATACTTTCGATAATTCTAATGTTTCATCAAAATGAATAAAACATTCTTGAACCACAATTTACTATATGTTCTTCTAGTTGTAACAATGTAACAAGTTAGCTCCAAAGACAAACATATTGTTTACATCAAATCCTCACTGAGAATTATTCTAAGGAATCAATTTATCACTCCATGAATCTCAAACAACTTGACACCCATAATCTCACCAAAACCAATCACATGACCACACCAACCAATTGCCATACACATCCTAAAGGACTTTGCAACCCAAATCGGTTACCCCTTTCTTAGAAGAGGCAAAAAGAAGTAAATTTCAGCACATGGAAAGATGTTACCATTCGCAATAGACACCAGACCAAGGGAAATAGCAATGATCCTGGAAAACAAAAGATAAGATCACAGTTGAAGGAACATGCCCCTCAAGAAGAAAAATATCAAATCTCAACCAATAAGAATACAATATAGCCATTTAAACTCAAGAAACTCTTATGCGGCAAAAATAAGAAGTCAAGCACACCTCTAAAAGTTACACAACTTGACTCCAACCTCAAATACTTTTACCTCACTCTTTCCTTTAACAAAGAGAACAACTTTCTTTGATTACGGTATTACCTTGACCATTCCAACAAAAGAGATTTGAAGAGCACAACACATTGATCCCTTAAGAACTAATAAAACCTCTCAACGCGTCTCTTTGCTCAAAATAATTTCAGCTGCCACATAAGTCATGAGGTCGAAAAGATCGCGTGAGCAAATTTCAAAACTTTTGATTTAAATAGTATCATGGAAGTTATCAAAATTTTTTATTTATAAAACATTCAACATTATCATCACAACCACATACTGACAATTATACTAACATCAAAATAATACACTCTTAACAAGAATCATCATATCCTCATATCTCTTCATAAACTTTTCCAAAAGGAACACAATAAATCACTTCATCATGTTTCTATTATCTAAATAAGATTGCAACTACTTAATCTAGGAAAAGCCTAGTGCACAAGCGACAATGTTGAAACAAAACTCTTTTAACAAGCTGGTACTAGAGCATAGCAATCTCAACAACTGTTATGAGCATAGATTCAACATTCCACCTGATGTTCAGCAATTAGAATGAAATATCTTCAAACTTCAATAATGCAAGCACTATAAGACAAGGTTTTACAAGTAAATACATCAATCTTCCTCTATTTCTTTATATATATTTCAACAATTTAGCATGGTGAAGAGATAGATCAACCTAGCAATTGTACATGCTCATAAAGTATCTAAATAAAGGACAGATTTAAAGGTTAATATTACTAAAAAAATATTCCAACACCTCCTTACTTAATCATCCCGAACGGTCAGAGTAATTACCGAAGACAAAAAATAATTCAATTTAATCAACAGGATAGAAATTTAAACAATCATAATAATCATACCAATTGTTTTTGCACACTCAATAGCTCCATGAGTTCCAATCATGTATAGACAAATTCCTAATAACAATTCTTCAAGAAACTATTACAAGGCGACATCAAATTAATCAACTACACTTCCAAGGATGCTAGTTGAAATTAATTATGCACCATGCTAACATCTCAACTTGATAATTCATACCTTATGAATTAATTTATATGATTACCACCTCCCACTTAATCACAGCAAAACACCACAAAGGGTTTTAACACTCTCTTTTATAAAGGAGAGGAATTAAACTCAAAAGAAATACATAGATCCCAGGATTTCACATGTTAATGAATTTGCAACATAAAACTTTCATTAATAAAAAATACCAAGTGAACAAATGAGTCATGATTCACAACAAGACAAAACTCTCACAAAGGGACCAACCTTGCAAATCAACAGTGTTCACAAGTAGCGAACGTGCCTCAATAGTCCGAAAAACAATAATTGCTTCAAAGAACAGGTAGAGACCAATTGCAAACCCTCAACTGCAATGAACCACGAACCCAAGATAAATTCATTCACCATCACCATAGGATAAGAATTGACAAAATTCAACTCAAGGAAGAGAGAAACTTTTATAAAGAACTCATTCCTAACCTCTGAAACTAAGTTGCCTAAGGAAAAATCCTTCACCATTTCAATACCACGAATAGTGATATAACCTGACCATGCCCATGGCCGCACCGCAATCTCTATCTCTCAACATCAACTATCACCACACATAACAATCATACAATCAAATCATAGGCACAAAAGATCATCTCATAACATAAATCATCAATACAATGTATTAGAAGCATAAATGCAATGCTTGACCCATCCCATCGTACTGTGCACCAGTGTGTCAATTTAATAATTCAATTACCAAGGACATAATATCCGCTCTGATACCAATCCGGCAGCACCTTCCCAGTAAATACTAAAACTACGCGAAGCATGACAACATAACAAATAATGGGAATGACAAAACAGCCTTTAACAACCTAATTTTGAATTGTCCAACCTCACTAAAGTCTACCACGAAAGGCATTACTACGTTACAATGTTCAACGACTGGATGAAAGAAATAATTTAACAATTTAAGTCTCTAACATATACAACAACATTCATAAAGACTTGATTAATAGTGCTGTGCTGCTGTACCCTTCCCACACATGCTCAAGGTTCACCTGGAAGAGGGAAAATAAGGGTGAGATGAAATCTCAGCAAGCAAACTATTTAACAAATTAATTAAACTGCACATGCTTAAGAATCCATTTGATATCACGTGGTACAAGGATAAAGCAATATCAAATAGCTCTTCTCAACCACATTGTAAACTCATTCATAATCAAAACCACAACCACAAAGAAATACCATTAATCACGAATGATTTCCACCATAAGGTAGTACCACATACCACGAGGCAATACCACAAACCACAAATGATTTTCACCATAAAATAACACCACATACCATGAGGCAATACCACAAACCACAAATGATTTTCACCAAAAGATAATACCACATACCACAAGACAATACCACAAACTACAAATGATTTTCACCATAAGATAATACCACATACCAGGAGGCAATATCACAAACCACAAATGATTTTCACCATAAGATAATAACACATACCACGAGGCAATATCACAAACTACAAATGATTTTCACCATAAGATAATACCACATACCACAAGGCAATACCACAAACTACAAATGATTTTCACCATAAGATAATACCACAAACCACAAGGCACTACCACAAACCATGAATGGTCTCCGCTATCAGATAATACCACATTCCACAAGTGACTCTAATGAGCCAAAACCTCTTAAAACCTTATATTAAGATTTATCCTCATGGGATGCATAAATATGATTCTCTTCATCTACATTGTACCACAAGAAAAAAATATCCCACATCACAAATAACTCTCACGAGCCACTTCCTCTTAAAATCTCATAATAAGACTCATCCTCATGAAATGCATATGTATGCAAATGATCCACTACACTCTTACCTGGCAACGTAAGAGTGTGCATTGTACTACGGTAATGTACGATGCGGTACCGGTACAGTCACGGTTGAGTGTGGCGACATTCACAATGCAAATGACATGCTATGACATGCATGATATGCCCACAATTGATTCCTTAGGAATATAACCACAATATATATATATATAAGGACGCTGAAATGGGACACCAAGTTGCCCGGGCACCAAGCCTCCCTGCCTTTAGATTGCTTTTAGATGCGTGTAAGTGCAATGATATATAATATCAGGATAGAAAGTCTTAATTATGGATGGAAAGTCTCAATCACGAATGGAAAGTCTTAATCATGGAGTCTGGGCATCATGGTGCCCCAATTATTTATACTATATATATATATACATATATATATAGGCATAAAGCGCAGCATGGCATCTTTGTTTAAAGGTAGGTTGTTTACCAAACCTCAGCAATTACGATGAAGGCAATAAAATTAACAAGTTAAACTGTATTAATATGAACTTCTACAACCAGATGTCCAACAGACGATGCAACCAGTCCATTCTACGATGACGTGAAGACAACAATGTCAAAGAGCAAGTAATTGCAAGCCTACGACCTATCCAGGAGAACAAAGTTTTCTCTTCCCTTTTGACTTCTCCAAGTGCTAACCCCTATTGTGCAGATTTTCATCTCTCTGTGGAGCTAAGAAACTATACATCGAGCCACACCCCGAAACCCATTGCTAGCCAACATAACCCACCTTCATTCTTTCTGATCTACCGGAATCTCGGGGTCGAGATTCTTTTTAAGGGGGGTAGATTTGTAACATCCTGAAATTTTAAATTTGAAAATATGAAGCCCTTGAGTTATTTTTGTCAAGTATTCTATTTGAGTTTGGATTTTCAGGGTGTTCTTAAATTTTGATTGGGCTCCTAAAAGTTAAAGAGGTTCAAGAAAGACCAAAAACAAAATCAACATTAGTAATGCCATATGAGGAAATATACAAATAATGGAAATTCAAAATTTTAAATTCGAATATGAAAAGATGATCCATGAAAGGGAGGAAGAAACTAAAATTAAAATATAGAATCTCATTTTGGAAATAAGGACATAAATAGCAATAAAGGAGAATGACTAAAATACAAACACCTATACATATATATAGGTATATATATATATCCAAATTGTGCAAGGAAGAGTTTAACAATATAGGGAATAGTATATATATATATAATATGCAAAACCAAGCAAGCTAGCCAAGTAACAATATGTGAAACCATATATAAATATACGCACATAACATAAATAATAATAATCATAGAAGCCCTCAGATAACAGTTGATAATCTAAAGCTTAAACGTCATGCAAAAATAAATGATCATAAGTATGAAGCAAAATTTAAATTAGAAATATGAAATCTCAACACTAAGCCTAAAACATTCTACTATTTCCTGTCACTTCCAGGTGGACCCTACTTTTCCCTCTTCTCTTCCCCCTCCTCTATTTTCCCTGCCGACCAAGCACCTTGCCCTCTATCACTGCCTGCGGGCCCTACTCCCTATCGACCTCTCTCCTCTCCTTTCCCCGTGCACACCAGGCCCCTCCTCCTTTCTCTGCTTTCTTCCTCCCGCTCCTGCTTTGTCACATCGCTAGGCTAGCGCGGCGCAAAGCTGCAACACTACAGTAGGGGGTCACGCGCGAGGATTTGCCAAGATCTTGCGCTGCCATGTTCACTGCACGCCTGCCCCGTCCCATCGCCTCACGCCCCATCCTCCTTCTGCGCCGCCCGCTGATTTCCCCCACCGTAGCCACTGTTTTCCTCCCCTTTTTGTCGCCATAAGAAACTGGCGTCCTCCCTCACATCCGAGACCCCCAACCGCGTCGCCCACCTCCGCTCACCCTCCCCTCTCGTGGAATTGAAAGCCCCCACGCCGAAGCTCGCTGCTGTAGCTTCTTCTCCAAAACCGGCCGTCGCCGCTATTCACGCCGTCAACGTCTCCCCGGGCCACTGCTATCCTATTCCTAGAGGTGGGAGAGCCTCCTCGACGCCCTGGACCCGTCCCCATTGCCGGCCGAGGACCCCGCAGCCTGTACGGCGCTGGCACCGTGCGCCACCGTCGCCCGATTCCGCCTCACGCCGCCGGCTCGCTATGGTCCCCATCCGGCTCCACCCACACGACGGTAGGCCTTCCCTCCACTTTCTCTCACTGGCACGCACCTCAAATTCGCCCTATCCCCACGCCGTCGCCGTCGCCGCCGCCCCTCTCCACCCTCATCGCCGGCCGCCCCACGCAGCCGCCCACTAGCCTCGCCGCCGCTCTGGCCAAACCGTCGCCACCCCTAGCTACCCAACCCTCAGCGCAACCCATTTTGAGGCTCACCACCCCCCCCCCCCGGCCGCCGCTCGCCGCCGGCGACACCGCCTTCCGCCAGCACCAACTTCCTCTGTTTTGCCCCACTACCGCTACACCTCTTTTCCCTTCTCTAGCCGAGAAACAACAGCCGCTCGGTTGGTCACCAGCGTGCGCTTAACAGCCCCACAGCTGAGGTCCTGAGTTCAAATCCTCATGCCGCACCCTTTTCTATTTTTTGTATTTTATGATTTATTTCCATGTTCCTTAACCCATTTTAATTAGTAAAAATCAAGGAAAAATTTGTACATAATCCATGTAAGCTAATAAATTTAATTGGATGATAAAACCAGACTGTTTAATATTTGAATGTAGGTTGGTTATTAGACATGAATAATTAATGTTATGTGAATAACTAACTCAAAGACTAGATATTAATTAAAGGTAGTAATAAAGAAAAATTTCTTTGATTATGTATTCAAATTTAGTAAAGAGCTTAATTGAAAAGAAATTCCAAGTAAGAGGTTTTATGAAATCAAGGCTCTAAAACTAAGGACTACCCTTAATTATAAGCAAAATCTAAGCCCAATATTTACCATGCACCATTAAATATATTTGTATGGTAGGTTTTTGCCAGTGAGCAAATATTGAAATATAACTTTGCAAACCAAGCCTTGTTAGGTAAATAAATTTTAATTAAAGCTAAGCCAAATAACAACTAAAATGAAGAAACCTTCTAGGAATATATATATATATATATATATATATATATATATATGTATGTATGTATGTATGTATGTATGTATGTATGTATGTATGTATATGTACAAATGAGTGGTTAGAGAGATGCGGGCGGTATGTGTGCAATTCACTAGTGAAAGTAACCAAACAACGTTGCGGTCACCGTAGAGCCTATTAACATATATGTATATATGTTATCGTTAATATACCGCCAGTCATGAAATCTTAAATAGTAACTTTAGTTAATCATGATAATAAGATTAACTCCTGTATAGCAGGCTCGACTTGTAAAAAGATAAAGTATCAAGTATCAGCAGTTTTCAGAGTGCACGTAAATTAAAAGGTCATAATAATATACAGATGCTAACATATAGTAGCCCTAGGTCATCAAATACCAAAATAATCTCACGGACATATAAATACTCTAAAGTAAATATGTAACCATTAACGCGAGTAATTAGGGTCACATAAAATGATACATAACAAGCATTGCTCAGATTGTTAAGTTTAGACTAAAATTAGAAATAAAGATAAGCATAATAGTAACTAAAGTATAGATAAAATAATAATGGTACCATTAATTAATTAAATCTTAATACTAAATTTAGTAAATAATAATGATGAGCATGAAATAACAAGATATGGCCCATACAACTGAATCCTAATTCGAGTGAAATAGGCTTAGTGAAAACTAAGGCTACATAAAATATCACCCCATAAAATACTATACACCTGGACTCTAAAATTAATTCGGTAAGCCAAAATACCCTGAATATTAGCGCTCGACAAAGTAATACCTAGCTAAACTTGTACATTAAATCATAGGTCTAACCTAACTTATGAAACTTCCTTGATAAATACAAAAATAATAAAAGATATTTTTAATAAAATCAAGTCATCGTACCCCATCGCAGACCTTGCCTCAAATCTCCCAAATCACCTATTAACTCCTAATAAAACTAAATTGATTTTATTCGGATTTATTTGGATCTTTTGAGTTATTTACTTTTATTTGGATTCAGTCGATTGTCGCGTAATTAGAAATGGGGAGTCGTGAAGATTCAGTGGATCAAGCGAGATCCAGCTCGAAGTGAAGATAGAGACCCAAAAGCTCAAGAGAAAGCATTGTGTGAGCTCAAGACCGCGGTAAACCGCACCAGGCGAGTCAATAATTTGATCATGTTGAACCTACATTTTCTGCAAATTACTTTGTTTTAAATTATCAAATTGCATGTTGTTATTTTATATGCAAATACATGTTTAATTTAATATTCTAGTTATGTGCCCATTGTTTACCTTGAATAATATTACCCCTTCTTTGGAATATTTGAATGTGTGAACCTTATCGCCCTAGCAAAATTATAATAGTAACATTTCAAAAATAAGTCCCTAATTATATGCTATGCTTAGTACTGCATAGATACTCGGTATTTGAAATGCCCCAAGCATCATTGTCATTTTTAATCATGAGGAACTGGTTTGGGAAGTCATGGTGGTAACGACTGGTACATTTGATATGATTATTTTATACTACCAAAATCCCCAACTTGCTTAAATATCTGGGCAGATTGGTTCGAGGGTGTGTGTGTGGTGCAGTGGAAGCAAAAGTAGGTTAGTGATAGACTGCCCAGATACCACTAAGGACTGAATCTTGTCATGACCTCCTGTGTAAAACAGTACAACCACAAGTCTGCAAAGTACAACTTGGCTAAGTAAATTTATCGAAACCCCGGACTCATCTCACTGGTAGTGGATAGAAGTGGATATGCACGGGCAAGGGGCCCTAAGGGACACCGGTGTAGGCTGAAGTTTCCCAGCTGTTCTAACGTTGCCGGAAGTGGAGCCCGGCTGCGTTAGTAACTGTGGGGAACATCCCGCGCATAGATGGGACCCACCGCAAGTGGGCAGTTTCCCATAAGGTGAGATGACAGAAGGGACTAGATACTTTGAAAAGTCACTGTGATGGTCTGCTCAACCACATGACTAAGGAATCGTGTGGGGCAACGAGTTGATTGTCTCTTGTGGTGAAAGTGTACAAACTCTGCAAAGTCAAAACTATTCGAATAGCCGTGCCCACGGTCAAGGGCGGACATGGGAACTTAACTAGATATAGTTCTGTTTAAAAAACAACCTTGTGGGTGGAAATGGAAAAGTGGAAGGGCAGTGGAAAGCCCTGATTTGAGTTGTCCTGGGTGTTGTCCCAGTGGTAATGTAAGCGGTTATAACACTGAAATGTTAGCATATGGTGCAGAGACCATGTAACGGTGGATGGAATCTGAATCACTATTATTATTGCATTCTCTTACACATTATGTCTTTGGTCAAAACTGCTAGGTTTCAGGAAATTTCTATGTATTATATTTCAAATAATGGCACTTCTACTCTTGCAAAATAAAATACAAGGGGGAATAAGTAAGGTTGTGAGTAAAGGAGATGGATGTATGTGATGAACACATAAAGATATTGGTGGATTCATGTTGATCATAAAAAGGACACGATAGTGTGGATTCTGGTATAAATACATTGGTGGAGCTTAAATGAATATATAGGCTAGGTAGATGATTTAAATGGTTTTTGGAGAATTAGGGAGTGCAAAGATAATTGCTGGATCACGACACTGATATCTAATATGAATTTTTGGGAGATATTGGCGAAGATGGGATTAATAGGATTTGATCAAATACTAGATGGATGAATTGAATTTTGGGGAATTTGGAGGTATGATAACATTTATTGGAGTATAAACTTGATCAATGATATTATTGGTGGATGAATACTAGTGAATCGTAGACTTGATCAATGATATTTTGGTGGAAGAATACTAGTGAATCGTAGACTTGATCAATGATATTTTTGGTGGAGGTATACTAATGAGTTAGTTAGGGATAGATGATGGGAAAATAAGGTTGATTATTGAAAGAGCAAACTATATATGGTTGTGGATCAACAATAAAAAGGATTGGATTGTTAGGAAATTGGAATACAAAAGATATTGGTGGATTATATAATTGATGATATTCATTGTTTGGAGTTTTAGACAGCACTCAATATAAAAAGTGTGTGTTCGGTGGATTAACTAAATGATATTAGATAGATGATGTCCCTAGCTGTTTGGAGTCTTAGATAGCAATCAATTTGAAAATAGTATATTCGGTGGATTAAGTAATGATGACACTCGCTGTTTGGAGCCTTAGACAGCAATCAGTAAGGAAAGTGTGTATTTGGTGGTTTAAGTCAATTATGGCAATCGCCGTGTGGGGTTTAGCTAGAATTAATAACACCATGATGAAATAATAATAATGCTACTGTCGTAGGGGTGGCCCCACCTGAACCCAGCAGGCCTGGTAGGAGATTACAAGGCCCAGAGTAGGCCATGTGTAATGACATAAGCACCCCTAAAGGGGCACTCCAATGTAAGGGCTCTATTGTAAAAGCGCTCCTCATGTGCATATATATATGGCGGTAGGCCATGGGGAGGGGAAGAGGCCAGGACACTTATCTTCATCACTCTCCACTACCACTTCTCTCTCTGTTTGGTCTGTAGCCACAACAGTTGGCGCCGTCCGTGGGGAGGACGGGGACAAGCCTGAAGACCGAAGGAAAAAGATGGCACCGAAAAAAGCTTCTTCAGCGGCGGCAAAGGGAAAGAAGGTGGTCGGCCGGAGCACCGCATGAGCACCGGGCCGGTATCGGCGGCGGCGACGCGGCGTCGGCGCAGCGTGGTGGCGAAGACGCCGGCGTTCGCGGCGGCGACCAACCTCGTCACCGGCACGCGGCGATCGCCCGGCACCGGCACGCGACGACCCGCCCAGCTACGGCGTCGCGGGACGGGCCCCACGACCGACCAGCGGTCGAAGGCGTCGGCGCGTGCGGCGGCGGCCCGACCGACCGACCCGCCGGCGCAGCGGCGGCCGACCTCGCGCCCCGCGGCAACCTCGCTGTGGCGCGGACGGGTGGTCGAAGTAGCCACGGGCGACCGGCAGCTCGGGACCTCGCGGCGCGTCGTCCCGCGCCCGATCCGCCAGCTGGGAGCACCGGCGACCCGGCCTGCACCGGCGGTGGAAAGTGCCCTGCTGGCGGCTCTCAACGCATTCCAGCGGGAGCTGGGGGACCTTCGCGGAGCCGTCAGAGATATACAAGAGGCTCGGAGTCGGCCGCGCGCGCGGCAAGATCGCGTCGAACCCGCGCCGGAGAGGGCGGACAGTCGCGAAGCCCACACGTCCAGCCGCGTACCGCTGCGGCGCGTGGATCCGGAGTCCCCGCTCTCGGCGGGGCTGCAGCAGGCGGCATGGCCCGAAGACTTCAAGTTCCCTAGCGCCATCGACTCGTATAAAGCGACACGGACCCCGTGAGTTCGTGCGCGATATGAAACCGCGATCGGCCGCGCGGCGAGACGACGCCACGAAGGCAAAGACTCCCTCTCGCGCTGCAAGGAGTGGCGCTCTCTTGGTTTTACCATAGAGCGGGCTCCATCTACGCGTGGGAACAGCTCGCGTCCGCCTCCACAACAACTTCCGGAAACTCGTCGGCCGGGTGGCGGACCAACTCTTCACCGTGAAGCAAAAACCTTCGGAGAAACTCCGGGATTACTTCAAACGCTTCGCCAAGATTCGGTGTCAAGTGAAGGACGTCAACGAGACCACCATCGTCAATGCAGCCATCTGGGGCCTTCGTCCCGGGCCGATGGCGAATACAATGCGCGAAGCCAATCAAGGCGGTGGCGGCTCTTCGACAAGATGGAAGAATACGCCGGCGCGGAGGAAGCGCGGCGAAGGCAAGGTGACGACTCGACACTAACGGCGGAGCCTCGGCAAAACCGGGATCCACCGGCGGCTCTTGAAAGGAAAGCGTAGCGAGGTGCGTCGAGGACGCGCCGACCGCGAGGATAACCTGCATAAGTCGTCGGATCAGCCCAAGTCGCGACCAGCAAAGGTCGAGGCGAAACCGTGCGTCCTCGACATCGGCGGGTCCAACGAGGCGCTCCAACGGGCCGAGGCGCGCGGCGCCGCGGCGTGGCGCGCGCCATGGCGAGGCCGTGGCGATAAGTCGTGGAGACTCGACGACCAGCATCGAGGGCCGTGGTGCATAGTCCACGGCGCGGCAATCATGATACCCGTGAATCGCACCTCCATCGCGGCGCTCGCGGCAGTGTCGCTTCGGGGCAGAACCCGAGGCGCGCCGCTGCGGTGGCCCACGTCCAATTCCATACGAGGCCCCATGCGAGTGCAGGCGCGCGCAGGGATGCGGTGTGGCGCGCAGAATGCAACCCCAAGAAGGCACCTTGCGGATCAAGCTCACGTGCAGCGGCCTCGGAAGGCCTCCTATCGTTGCGGCCCCGACGCAACCTACGCAGGTCATTAATGTCATATCCGGCGGCTCTGCTGCTGGAGTTCGCCTCGGCGCAGCGAAGGCCTACGCACGAAGACTACATCACGTGGTGGTATATCCAGCGCAAGCGCCGCCGGAATGGGCGCGGCACGAGGTTACATTCACACCGATGGCGCCCAGGTGTGGCCTTCCCTCATCGGGACCCTTGGTCATCGGGTCACCATCGCGGGTGCGGCGTGGGCGCGCATTGGTGGGCGGGGTAGTTCCACGAGCGTATTGTTTACGCGACGCTTCGACCGGATGGGGATTCCTCGAAGCGCTGGGGCCTCGGGAATCCCATGCGCAGGCTTGGAGGACAGCCCTGCGGTGCCGCCGATCGGCCTTCAAGTCTCCTTCGGTTGAAATGACAATATGCGGACCGAAGAGGCCACCTTCGACGTGGTCGACCTCCCGTATCCCTACAATGCCATTCAGGGCGCCTATCCTCAACTCCTTGGCGCGGTACCACATCGCGGCTATTTGTGCATGAAAATCCGGGCCCAGGACCATCATCACCATCCGAGGCGACCAGGATATGGCTCGGCGCATCGAGCTAGGCACCAGAGGCCCGCGCCGCGAGGCCCAACGACGCCCTTAGAGCCGACGTCACAGCGCGGAGGTCCGGGGTTACCATGGCGCTGCGCGAGCCTGCAGACGTCCCAATGACTAGAGGCTGCGGCGGCGTCAAGGGTAAACGGTCGATATATTCACCCCTTGTAGCGCTCGCCGCGCAAACGGGGATATAATGAAGGTCGCCGTTTGCGTTAATTCTTCTTCGTCACACGAGCACGCGGTGAGGCGCGCGCGGCTTAGCCAGCGCGCGCCGCGATATAAACCAAAGACGCACGTTCGCGTGTGCACTCGCCGTTGCCAGGGTGGGCGGGACTGAGTATAAACCAAAGACGCACGTTCGCATGTGCACTCGCCGTTGCCAGGGTGGGCGGGACTGAGTATAAACCAAAGACGCACGTTCGCGTGTGCACTCGTCGTTGCCAGGGTGGGCGGGACTGAGTATAAACCAAAGACGCACGTTCGCGTGTGCACTCGCCGTCGCCAAGGTGACGGGACTGAGTATAAATAAAATACGCACCGGGGGGACGCCCTCGCGCGCGCGAGTCTCCGGACTATAAAGAAGACGTAGCGTCGAGCTTAGCTCCGCACGCAATAGTCTACGGACTCTAAATAAGACGTAGCGTCGAGCCTAGCTCCGCACGCACAAGTCTTCGGACTATAAAGAAGACGTAGCGTCGAGCCTAGCTCCGCACGCAATAGTCCACAGACTCTAAATAAGACGTGGCGTCGGCGCAGCTCGCACGCGCGAGTCTCGGACTATAAAGAAGGCGTGGCGTCGAGCCTAGCTCCGCACGCAATAGTCCACGGACTCTAAATAAGGCGTGGCGTCGGCGTGGCTCGCACGCGCGAGTCTCGGACTATAAAGAAGGCGTGGCGTCGAGCCTGGCTCCGCACGCACAAGTCGACGGACTCTAAATAAGGCGTGGCGTCGAGCCTGGCTCCGCACGCACAAGTCTCCGGACTATAAAGAAGGCGTGGCGTCGAGCCTAGCTCCGCGCGCAATAGTCCACGGACTCTAAATAAGGCGTGGCGTCGGCGTGGCTCGCACGCCGCGTGAGTCTCGGACTATAAAGAAGGCGTGGCGTCGAGCCTGGCTCGCGCGCACAGTCCACGGACTCTAAATAAGGCGTGGCGTCGGCGTGGCTCGCACGCCGCGAGTCTCCGGACTATAAAGAAGACGTGGCGTCGAGCCTAGCTCCGCACGCAAAGAGTCCACGACTCTAAATAAGGCGTGGCGTCGGCGTGGCTCGCACGCCGAGTCTCGGACTATAAAGAAGACGTGGCGTCGAGCCTAGCTCCGCACGCAATAGTCCACGGACTCTAAATAAGATGTGGCGTCGGCGTAGCTCGCCGCGCGCGAGTCTCGGACTATAAAGAAGGCGTGGCGTCGAGCCTAGCTCGCACGCGCGAGTTCACGGACCCTAAATAAGGCGTGGCGTCGAGGCCTACCTCCGCACGCGCAAGTCTCGGACTATAAAGCAAGGCAAACGCGGAGGTTCGCCTCCGCACATGTCGGTCTGCGATCGCCGTTCTACGGAACCACGGCGCGGATACGTCGCCAGCGGCGATCATCGACACACGACACACAACTTACGGTGCGGGAGGCACGCTTGCGAAAGGGTCACATATACAAAGGTCCGCCAACATCCCAGCCGCTCTAAGCCGCTACCCCGCGGGTTCGTCCTTAACGCGCGCCAAAGGCGACACCTCGCTCGAGGAAGGCCGGTTCGCCCAAAAGTCGAGCGAATCTTTGGCCCTTTGCCAGCGTTGAAGGCGTCGTCGGGTTGAAAGGTCGACCGCCCGAAGCCGGCCCCAGCAAGGAAGCTGCCCGGGATATAGGGGAAAATCAGCATGCATGCAGAAACTGTGCGCTTTATTAACAAAAACAAGGGACAGCACAATGCACGCTTGCACCTAGGCACCGCGGCATCAGACCTGCGGGTTCCAGGCGCCTTCGGAGGGCCCAGCGCTGCCATCATCGCATCGAGGGACCCCGTCCAGAAATGGCGAGCTCCCGTCCGTGAGCGACTTCGGAGCTCGATCCGTCGGCTTCCGCCCCGACGGGACCCCAGATCCGGTCGCAGAAGGGCCCAAGGGCACGGCGAGCGGAGCGGACGGCGCCTGACATCACTCCGGCCCCGCCAGGCATCTCCAGCTGAGGGTCATTCAGCCCGGCGACATGCGTACAGCCGCGGTGCTGGAGGAGCGCGCACGAGCGAGCCAAAGTGTACGCGCGATGGGTGACGAAGGGCGTCGCCGCGTCGCGCGCGACGTTGGCGGCATCGATCAGCGAGCGCCGAGATAACTCCTCGGACCAAAGGCGCGTCCCGGCACCTCCGCCACCAACCCTTGAAGATGGCTCTCCAGCGCTTGGATGGCGTCCCAGGCAACCACCGAGGCGTCGCCCAGCATCTGGTTGCGCTCCGCTAGAACCAAGGCAAGTTCGCCTTTCTCCTTCTCTAGCGCGCCGACCTGCTCCAGGAGCCCGTCCCGCTCCGCCGCGAACTTTTCATCGGCAGCTGCTGCGGCTGATTCCCGCGCCGACGCAACAAGCCCGTTGGCGCGCGCCCTCGCTTCGGCGCATTCCGCTTCCAGCTAACGGATGCGAGCGTCCTGGGCAGAGCGGGCGTCAGAGGCTTCGCGCAGCTCCCCCTCGGTGGCTCGCAGCCTATCCTCGAGCGCTTTTGGCTACGAGCATAGGCGCTTGCGGGGCCTGCCCCAGAGTGTCTGCAGAAGGAACCAGACTTAGCAAACTCAGCTAGACTCAGGTGCGGTCGCATGAGTACTTACCCTCATCGGACACCTCGGCGTCCTCGAGGTGCCCCACGCCGTAGGCGGCGGCACTGCGGTCGGCGCTCGGCGCCTCATCCACAATCCCGCGCCACGCCCTCAGCGTCTCCGAAGGCGGCACGAAGTCCGCAGGGTTCATGGGCTCGGAGGCCCCGGGTTCCGTCGGATGCTCCCCCTCCGGGATGAGCAACGCTGCAAAAAAGAAGGCGGGTGACCACTCCAAGGCATAAAAATCATACACCAGAGTAAGCTCGGCCACCTTACCTTCGTTCGCCGCAGGGATGGTTCCGATGCGGATGGAAGCCTCCGCGTTCGGGGAGGCCGGTGGCTGCCCCCGCGTGATGGACGGCGTCGTCGGGAGGCCGGAAGGTGCATATGCTGCAGGGCCTCCGGCGCTCGCGCTGGCATCCCACAGGCTTCTGATGCCCGTGGCCACGACAAACCCCCGCGGTGTCCGGTGGAGCTCCGGCCGCACGCATAGACGTTTGGCCGGGGCAGCTAGCAGCGCCACTGCCCCCGCAGCCGTGGCTGGGGAAGACCCCGCGGCTGCTACGCCCGGAGGCGAAGGTCCCATGGTAGCGATGCGTCGAAGGGCCACCTCGGTCCCGCGCCGCGGCAAGGACAGCGCGGCTACGTGCGCCCGCGGAGGGTGCCTCGGCACCACAGCGGCCGCGGTGAGGCCTCCACCTCGGCATCTCGGTCCGCACGGAATCGCCTCGGTGACTCCGCGGGTGGTGAGGCTTCCCCCTCCGCCGCGCGGCAAACCCACCGTCCCGGGGCGCTGCGAAGACACCTCACCTTGGCGCTGCGCCACCCAAGCCCGAATCGGCGTACCTCGCGAGAATCGACTCGCGTCGCGCATCCTCGAAGCACTAGCAGCGCGCGCAGGTGCCCCGCCGCGCCCTCTTCCGAGGCGAGGCCTTCTTCTTCTTCGCTCCACCATCGGCTGGAGCGACACGGTCCGGCACGGCAAGGCCCAGGACCTCGCACACGCGGTTTAGTCGCCCGACCCGCCTTGGCGAGCGACGCGCCGCTCGTGCTCCTCGGCGGTGTACGGACCCAGGAACACGCGCGCGGCCTGCTCCGCCTCCTCCAAAGGAACCCCTGAAGCAAAGGAGAGCAACATCAGCATACAACGCATTTCACGTCAGCAAAGGCAGGAGCGCAATCGAGGCTTACGGGGATCGGGCGGCGCTGGTAGCAAGCAAACCCACGGCGAAACATTGTCATCTCGACGCCTCTCGGCGGCAAGATGCCAGTCATGGGCAAGCGGGGCCACGCCATACATCACATACTCCTCGGCAAGGTCGCGCATATTCAAGCGGGCGGCCATGCCTACAAGCCGTTTGACCCTCCGCTTGTCCTCATCATCGAGCGTTCGGCCGGGCGAAGGCTTGAACGCGATCGGGCGGCCCGTACGCGCGAGGCCGCTCCCGCTCTCCACACGGTGGTAGAACCACCGCTTCATCCAGGAGGACTCCCACTTCCCGCGAGTCGAGTTCGCAGGGAAGAGCTTCTTACAAGACGGCGGAGAGTAAAGAGACGCGACAAAGCTCGGCGGCGTCCGCCTCTCGGCCCGCCGGTGGCACCGCGCCTCGTGGAGATAGGCGAACAGCGACGCACTGGGCCAGCACGCCCCCGAGCGCAAGGCCCAGCTGTACACCGCGAGCCGGACCACGGCGTTTGGAGTAAGCTGCACCAGCTCCAGCCCGAAGGTCCGCAGTACGTCGCCCACCACGCTCGCCGCAGGGATCCGGAGCCACGCGTCGAAAAAGGCAACGAATACGATCGCCTCCGACCTCTCGGGATGCGGTTCGTCTCGCCGCCGGCGGGCAATCGTGCGTCGTGGCGCCGGACAGCTTCCCGCGCGCAAGAGCCCTTGGATCGTCTTCTCGCCACGGCGAGGGCCTGGCTTCGCTGGAAAACGTGCCTTCCTCGCCGCCCGGCCGCTCTGGTCGGCCGCCGCGGGTCGCGCTTTGGCGCGTATTTACCTCAACGGTGAGGATCGCGGCGAATGGCGAGGCCACCAACCGCCGGCGCTGCTGCTGGAGGCCATCGCTCCACGACGAGACTAATACGGCGAAGATAGTGCGAAGGTGGAAAAGGCCGAGCAAGCGGAAAGAGGCGCAAAGGTGCGGGGCGCTATTACGGGGCTATTTCAAAGCCGCCTCGCCGTCACCGCCGCTGCAAGCGTCGCAACGATCGCGTGCGAGACAAAACGCGCAGGCGTAAAGGCCCGCCCGCACGCTTCCGTGTCGAAAGTAAAGGGTCGCGAGGTCCGCGCCACGCGCGACGCGATCGTACAAGCGCCCATCTGCGCGACGCCTCGCGGCGCCACTCATCGCGCGCCTGTCCCCCTTGCCTAGGGAAGACGCAAGCGGCCGCAGACACGCAACCGTCCATCCGCGCCCGCCGATGCGTAGGATGTCGCGTGCCCCGGGCGTGTCAGGACGCACGGTACGGGAACCTAACCCTGTCAGTCCAGGGACCGGCGTGATTCAAGGAACCTGTATAGCGTAAGGCCGCATCAAAGAGCCCAAGTCGCGCGCGCGTCTACTTCGACTAGGCGCCAGCTTCGCTGCCACCCGTTCGAAGGGTAGCGGACGAAGCGCGCGCGTCATCGCGACTGGCGCCGCCAGCGCCACCCGTTCGAAGGTGGGGACGGAGCGCGTCGCGCTCCGACTAGCGCCCGGCCGCGCCACCGTTCGGCGGGTAGCGGGCGGCGCGCGCGCTCTGCGACTGGCGCCAGCCCCGCCGCCACCGTTCGAAGGTAGCGGGCGGAGCGCGCCGCGTCTGCCGACTGGCGCCGGCCGGCGCCACCCGTTCGAAGGTAGAGGACGGAGCGCGCGCGTCTGCCGATTAGCGCCCGCCGCCGCCACCGTTCGAAGGTAGGGGCGGGCGCGCGTCTGCGCCGACTAGGCGCCCGGCCGCTGCCACCCGTTCGAAGGTAGCGGGCGCAGCGCGCGCGTCTCGCGACTAGGCGCCGGCCGCTTCCACCCGTTCGAAGGGTAGGGGCGGGCGCGCGCGTCTACCGACTGGCGCCAGGCTTCCCGCCACCCGTTCGAAGTGCGGGGCGCGCGCGCGTCTGCCGACTGGCGCCGCCGCCGCCACCGTTCGAAGAAGTGCGGGGCGGCGCGCGCGTCTACGCCGACTAGGCGCCGCCGCCGCCACCTGTTCGAAGGGTAGCGGGCGGAGCGCGCGTCCACCGACTAGGCGCGGCCGCGCCACCCGTTCGAAGGTAGGGGCGGAGCGCGCGTCTACTTTTAGTAGGCGCCGGCCGCGCCACCCGTTCGAAGGGTAGGGGCGGGCGCGCGCGTCTACCGACTGGCGCCGGCCGGTGCCACCGTTCGAAGGTGCGGGGCGGCGCGCGCGTCTGCGCCGACTGGCGCCCGGCCGCGCCACCCGTTCGAAGGGTGCGGGGCGGAGCGCGCGCGTCTCGCCGACTAGCGCCGCCGCGCCACCCGTTCGAAGGTAGCGGGCGCAGCGCGCGTCTCGCGACTAGCGCCCGGCCGCTGCCACCCGTTCGAAGGGTAGCGGGCGAAGCACGCGCGCGTCTGCCGACAAGCGCCGCCGCTGCCACCCGTTCGAAGGGTAGCGGAAGGAGCGCGCGCGTCTGCCGACAAGCGCCGCCGCGCCACCCGTTCGAAGGTAGCGGGCGGAGCGCGTCGCCCGCCGACAAGCGCCGCCGCTGCCACCCATTCGAAGGTAGCGGGCGGAGCGCGCGCCCACCGACAAGCGCCGCCGCGCCACCACTGCTCGAAGGTAGCGGGCGAGCGCGCGTGCCTCTCGCGACTAGGCGCCAGCAGCGCCACCCGTTCGAAGGGTAGCGGATGAAGCGCGCGCCTCTACTGCGACTAGGCGCCGGCTTCGCTGCCACCCGTTCGAAGGGTGGGGGCGGGCGCGCGCGTCTTCGACTAGGCGCCGGCCGCGCCACCCGTTCGAAGGTGGGGGCGGGCGCGCGCGTCTACCGATTAGGCGCCCGGCCGCGCCACCCGTTCCAAGGGTGGGGGCGGGCGCGCGCCTACCGATTAGGCGCCGGCCGCGCCACCCGTTCGAAGGTAGCGGATGGAGCGCTGCGCCGATTAGGCGCCCGGCCGCGCCACCCGTTCGAAGGGTAGGGGCGGAGCGCGCGTCTGCCGACTGGCGCCGGCCGCGCCACCCGTTCGAAGAAGTGCGGGGCGGCGCGCGTGTCTGCCGACTGGCGCCCGCCGCGCCACCCGTTCGAAGGGTAGCGGGCGCGGCGCGCGCGCGTCTCGCGACTAGGCGCCGGCCGCTGCCACCCGTTCGAAGGTAGCGGGCGGCGCGCGCGTCATCTGTGACTAGGCGCCGCCGCTGCCACCCGTTCGAAGGTGGGGACGGGCGCGCGTCTGCCAGTAGGCGCGCGGCCGCTGCCACCCATTCGAAGGTAGCGGGCGGGCGCGCGCGCTCGCCGACAAGGCGCCGGCCGCGCCACCCGTTCGAAGGTAGCGGGCGAGCGCGCGCGTCCACCGACTAGGCGCCGGCCGCGCCACCCGTTCGAAGGGTAGGGGCGGAGTGCACACGTCCGCCGACTGGCGCCAGGCCGCGCCACCCGTTCGAAGGGTAGGGGCGGAGCGCGCGTCTACGCCGACTAGGCGCGGCCGGCGACGGGCGTCTTGTCTGCGAGATCTGCCTCGTTTTCCTTAATAGGCCACCTACAGCGCATCAACATACAAGGTAATGCGGCGGGCTCCTCGGGAACACCCACCGTAGGTAGGCTGTTAAGAAAGACAAGCGGACCTCGCCGTGGCCTCTGACAGTGCGGTGCGGGTCGAAGCGCCGGGCTGTCGATAACCGTGCTGATCGAGCTCCGGAAAAATAGACCTCATACGTGCATCAACATTCCCCAAGCCGCTCAGCATCACGGGAATGTTGATGCACAACAGGCCCATTTTAAGCGGCGACTTCTATCACAATATCTGCAGAGCAACGCCTCGGCGGCGCCATATATATGCCCCAATCAGCGGGGAATCAACGGCGGAACTCCAGCCACCGGAAGTCCGCGCCATATTAATGGTCACGACGCCTCAATGCCCGCACCACGCCAAGCACGCTGCACCACGTGGGCGCCGGAAGTCCGAAAGGCCGCAACAATACAACAAGCGTCGCCCGCTTCGCCGCAGCATGCCCCGGTCCAAGTCTTCGATAGGCTTACGGGCCGCGGGACGGAGGGCCAAAGGACTCGGCGACATGGCCGGCCTTGTGAAGCCCTTTACCATGAGAGGCTCTGTCGTGGGGTGGCCCCACCGAACCAGCGAGCTGGCAGAGATTACAAGGCCCAGAGTAGGCCATGTGTAATGACATAAGCACCCCTAAAGGGGCACTCCAATGTAAGGGCTCTATTGTAAAAGCGCTCCTCATGTGCATATATATATGGCGGTAGGCCATGGGGAGGGGAAGAGGCCAGGACACTTATCTTCATCACTCTCCACTACCACTTCTCTCTCTGTTTGGTCTGTAGCCACAACAGCTACTAAAAGCGATTTTTGGCAAATAAAATAACTCGAGCCTCTCCTTTGATAAGCCATGCATACTATTTATTTGCATCCTGTGTATTGGCTCGCGGAGCACGGTGGTTAGTGTGCTCACACTCGCTCTCATAACAAATCCAGAAGCAGGAATCAGATCACTATGCTTCAGCAATACTTTTGGTTATAAAGGAGGAGAAGATGAAGTCGTCAAGGGCTAGGTCGCGACTCGCGAACCTCCAGTTGGCTGCCTGTGGGCATGTCCTGAAGATCCCACATGTGTGCTTCGTTCTTCCGCTGCTGCAACTTAATGATTTCGGCCTAATCGGCCCATGAGTAAGTCTACTATTAAATTTACGCTTCCGCATGATATGTACTTTGATATTCAAAACTATAATCTGTGAGCACTATCTACTGATCCAGGGAATAGTGCGGTGGAATAACAGATAAATCCGGATTGTAAAATCTGCAAACTAAAACTTTTCGAGGGAGCGGAATTCCTAGTAAAAAAATCCTGGATCCTTCCACTTAGATGAAAAGGAATTTTTCCAATAGAACCAAGGAACCCCCGAGCGTGCCTGACATCAAGCACGGTTAGGACTGAAGCTACCTGTTCACAAGGCACCACTCAGCACAAAACCATAATACAACATTCAAAACTGAGAAGTAAACGCATATACACCCAAAACCCGCAACTCCCTCTCAAACAGTTGTTCCCGCACTCTGTTATCTGCAGTAGCGCTACTTGTCTTTTCCGTATCTTTTAATCTACTAATCAAACCACAGTAAAACTAACATATTTGAAATCTACAGAACAAAAGCTACAAATTTTATGAAGACACCATAATTTTATTATATAGTTTTAAGGACGTAATTCTCACTAGAAAAAAGAGAACAGACTCTGCCTTCGAGTTATGTCCAGCAACTTCCACAGACCACCACCGACAGCCCACTACTCCAAAAATTATAAAATTATACCAGAAGCTAGTTCTAGATATTATCTATTATTTTTGTTATTATGAGTTAATTCATAAAATTCATTAGGACCTCTAAATTAGTCCACGATCAGAAACTGGATTCTGAATCCAGATCTGCTATACAGCAGACTTCAGTCCTCTGTTACGCCCAAACCACTCATCCACAAATTCTGAAAAATTTACAGACACTAGATCTTTTCATCCTATACAACTTTCGTGTTTAAGGGTTCCTCGGGAAAAATCGTTTTGACCGCCTAAACCACCCGAAGACGCGCTGCTTGATCCAACTACGCGCAAAGCACTGATTAGTCGCTAATCGACGGTTTCCATTAGATGATCCACCTCTAACGATGAACCAAAAGCCTAAGATCCCCTAAAACATAGGGAAAAAGATTAAAATTTCTTACCTAGGTTGCCCACGCAGGATTTCTTCTCTTCCCTTCTTCTTCTTCCCTTCCCTTCCTCCTTTCTTCCCTGTTATCTTTGCCAGGCAGCACAAACCCTGTTGTGGCAGCCAATTTCCTTGCCGTGGCAGCAATTCTAGAGGTGGCGGCTGTGAAGGGGGGGGGGAAGAGGGGTGCAGCCACAAGGGGGAAGGGGTGGCCTAGGGTTAGGGAAAAAGGGGGGTGGGGCAGCTTGGGCCAAGGGGAAGGAAGCTAGGCCTAGGGGGCGACTTGGGTCCATGGTGGGTGGTGGGACGCCCAGCCTCCCTCTTTGGATAGCCTACCATCCTTTCTTTTTTTCTTTTTAGATAAATCCACTAGATACTTCTAGAAACGCCGAATCAACGTCTAGGGCATTACATACCAGAGGAGTTTCGAGTAACTGGAAGTTTTTGAGTGCAAAGTCAGAAACGTACGGTTGAAGTTCGAGTTTGAGTGCACTGTCGAAAGAGTTCGAGTGCTACCAGTTGAAAGCTCCGAGTAGTGCGGTCAAAGGATCAGAGTACGCAGTGGTCGGAGGTTCTAGAGCATGAAGTGGTCGGAGGTTGCGTGGTCAAAGCCAACAGTGGTATCAGCACACATCACGGGGACCAACGGGTTCCATTGAAGGAAAAGGTCAATGCATCCCTATGAGAGATAGAACAAAAGAAAATTTTTGAGCAAGGAAAATTTTTATTGCAAATGGCAGAGGAAGGTCCCATGAGCATGCTGTAGTCTCACGCTCAAAAGGAAGATGTGACCCATGGCACCTGTGGAGGAAGAGCAGGCAAGTGTGGATGCCAACATGTATGGAAGCAGTGGAAGATGAAGGGTGCAGAGTAGTAGCCAAAGCATCAAGAGCAAGAAGTCAATGAGAGTACCAGGTGTGGAAGAGCAGTAGAAAGTGGTTAAGTAGGTGCTCCAACCCAGACAAGTGTGCAAGGGAGGACGAGTTCAGTCCAGGTGTAGGACGCGGTAAGCATCGGATTGTGTGAGGCTTAGGATGGAGCAAGCACACAGTATGGCGGTGACAGCCAAGGATGGAACAATGCATGGGAGTGTAGGTAAAAAGAAGAAGTAGAATATAAAAAAGAAGATCGGCATGGTTAAAATGGAGAAACAAGATTAAGGGGATGATTGTTGAAAATAATCTTTTTTCCTTTGTTTCTTCCATATGGTTGTATGAGACAAGTTTTTCTTTGTGTCTAGATGTCTCTATATCTTAGTCAATGTACTGAGTATATGAGTAGAGGGATGTAGGCTTATAAAGTAGCAAGTCGAGAAGAAAAGAGAATGCCAACGAGAGAGCGATCGGTTGTGATCAAGAGTTGAGGGGGAAGAGAGAATATAGAAAAGTGGAGTGCTTTCAGGCCCCGGAATATCGACTTGTGTTCTTGGCTTGTTTTCATGTTATCACGGCCATACTCGAAGGCAAGAGGAGTGGAGGAGCTACGCATCAGAAGTACTCGTACTTGAAGTATCAAGTACCGAGTACTCATACTCGAAGTATCGAGTACCGAGTACTTGGAAAGCATTCAAAGTTTACGAGTGAAGGAGTTCGTGGTTTAAGTTGAGCGTGGTCATAACGAGATTGAAGGTGTGGTCATTATGAGTATGACCTGGAAGATGTGGTTGTTACGAGGACGTGTTGATCGTAACAAGGCTACGAGCATGAGCAAATCAGGAAGACACAGTCGTAAACCAGAGTGGTCGTAACTCAACTACGAGTTCGTGCACAGCAGAGAAGGAGTGGTTAAAACCACAGATAATGCGGTCGTAACCACAAACAACGTGGACATAATCAACTTTGAGTGGTCGTAACTCGTAAACATCAACTGGGCCAACAACGATGTAGCTCCATCACCACCATAGAAGTCTTGAACTGTTACACCTCCTCCAACTATAAAGCTCCGACGGAGACCATGGATCCACATCCTTGTGCCGCTCTCCTCTAATGTCACCAAAATCAATCTCCAACCCTTGCCTTTTTGTCATCGATCACCATCGTCAAATTCCTCCATTGCCGGTAAGCCTTTGACCTCAGTGGCTGCATCTATGGCTTTGATGTGCCTAGATCTACTTCACCCTAGCCTTGTCTTCATCGAAGCATAGTTGGATATGAGTTTTCGGTGGAGCCAATGCTTCACTACCACTCTTTGCCCACCATCGGTATCCTCTAAAGACCCTTAGAGTGAGGCTAGATGGATTTGCCACCCTTAGAGCTACTAGATTCCGTAGATGGCATCACTTAAGAATGTGTCATTCACCGTCATCATTTGTATGCCATGATCCATTGTCACCCTAGGATGGTTATTATTAGTTTGTCATTATTGTAGCACCAACGTGAGTTAGTTAGATTGCTTAGCCATGCTGGGAATTATCAAACATTGTCTTGGAATATCAAATTAAATTTCATTAATGATATATGGAATTGCTATATGAATCAATTGGTGTATTACATGCTATCATTGATGGTATATGTTTTGCTTTAATATCAACGATGGATAAATAGTTTAGACTAGGGCAATTGAAAGAACTATGTGCTTGTGGTTTGGGGAACTAGAGAATTGTGGAATAGTTAGTTAATGGGTAGCACCGCCCATTGAACTGAGCCACAATCGTACAACCACATGCTTGGTATAGGACGGGCCTAGCTCAATAAGTTACTAAGTTTCGGTGTTGATGCCTAAGGAGTTAGGTTAAGCTCTGTGTCACGGTGGAGGGTGTAACTACTTATGAGGGTTACATCATTTGGATGGGGTGTACCATTTACAAAACAATGGTGAGTCCCCTTTCCTCCACAACAGTGTTGGTTTAAGGGGGTGTGAGTAGAGAGGATCAGGATCATTAGGAGGAGTCAATACTATGGAAAAGTTTCTAAAAGGTTTTGTTATGATTCTCTTGGTCAATAGGGCCAAGGAAGCATGTTGATGTGTAGACATTACAAGTTGATCATATCATGTGGGAAAAGTTGTACAACCTCTACAAAGTGTTTAATCAATCTATTTGACTAGTCGTGTCTGTGGTCATGGATGTGCTTAGGGTTTTCACACAAGGGTTAGATTTTTCATAACAAAAACTAGGAACAACAAGCAATGTGGAATTGATAGATGATCTATGTGGGATATTATTGTTACCTTGCTATCTGTTTTACTCAAATTATGCTTTCAATCTATTTATATTTACAAGTCAAATCAGCTTTACGCAAAACAAGCCATGATAGCTGTCAGACCCCAGATTTTACAATCCGGATTCCTTTGTGATTCCACTGCACTATTCCCTGGATCAGTAGATAGTGCTCACAGATTACAGTTCTGATTATCAAAGTACATATCATGCGGAAGCATAAATATAATAGTAAACTTACTCATGGGTCGATTAGGCCGAAATCATTAAATTGCAGCAGCGGAAGAATGAAGCACGCAAGTGGGACCTTCAGGACATGCCCACAGGCAGCCAAGGAGGTTCGCGACCTAGTCCTTGACGACTTCATCATCTCCTCCATCATAACCAAAAGTATTGCCGAAGCGTAGTGATCTGATTCCTGTTTCTGGATTTGTTATGAGAGCGAGTGTGAGCACACTAACCACCGTGCTCCGCGAGCCAATACATAGAATGCAAATAAATAGTATGCATGGCTTATCAAAGGAGAGGCTCGGGTTATTTTATTTGCCAAAAGTTGCTTTTAGTAGCATTATTATTGTTAAATCATAGTGTTATTAATTCTACCTATACTCCGCACGGCGATTGCCATAATTGACTTAATCCACCAAAGACACAATTTCATTACTGATTACTGTCTAAGACTCCAAACAGCGAGTGACATCATTTACTTAATCCACCGAATATACTCTTCCCAAATTGATTCTTGTCTAAGACTCCAAACAGCGAGTGACATCATTTAATTAATCCACCAATCATATTATTGCTATATTGTTTGCTGTCTAAAACTCCAAACAGCTAATGTAATCATTTATTGAATCCACTGAACACACTTTCAATATTGGGTGTTGTCTAAAACTCCAAACAGCGAATATCATCAATTATACAATCCACCAATATCTTTTGTATTCCAAATTCCTAACAACCCATTCCTTTTGCTATTGATCCACAACCACAATTTGCTCTTACAAAAATCAACCTTATTTTCCATTATCTACCTCTAACTAATCCACTGGTATACCTCCACCAAGAATATCATTGATCAAGTCTATACTCCAATCATCATATCTCCAAATTCCCAACAATTCAATTGATCCATCTAGTAATCGAACAAATTCTATTAATTCCATCATCGCTAATATCTCCCAAGAATTTATATTAATTATCGGTGTCATAATCCAGCAAACACCTTTGCACTCCTTAATTCTCCAAAAATCATTTAAATCATCTATCTAGTCTATATTTCCATTTAGGCTCCACCAATTTATTTCTCCCAGAATCCACACTATTATTCCCTATTTACGATCGACATGATTCCACCAATACCTTTTTGTGTATACTACAAACATCCATCTCCTTTACTCATGACTCTGTTTACTCCTCCCATATTTTATTTTGTGAGAAGTATTACCATTATTTAAGAAATATAATACATAGAAATTTCCTAAGACCTAGCAGTTTTAAACAAAAACATAATATGTAAGAGAATGCAATAATAATATCGATCTAGATTCCATCCATCGTTACATGGTATCCACACCATATGCTAACATTTCAGCGTTATAACCACTTACATTACCACTGGGACGACACCCAGGACAACTCAAATCAGGGCTTTCCACTGCCCTCCACTTTTTCCATTCCCACCCACAAGGTTGTTTTTGAAATAGAACTATATCTGGTTAAGTTCCCATGTCCGCCCTTGACCGTGGGCACGGCTATTCGAATAGTTTTGACTTTGCAGAGTTTGCACACTTTACCCACAAGAGACAGTTCACTCGTTGCCCCGTATGATTCCTTAGTCATGCGGTTGAGCAAACCATCATAGTAACCGTTCAAAACACCTCGCCCCTTCCATCATTTCACCCTATAGGTCGTTCCCACTTGCGGTGGGTCCCATACGTTGTGCGGGATGTTCTCCTTCTGAACGTCTAGCAGCTGGCTACCCCCCTGCTAGCCCGCCACAGCAGAACTTCACCCTCTGCGAGTGTCCCATTCAAGCCGTCACGCAGACAGCCGCTTGCACTACCTCATCACCTCTTCCTGTGAGGATGACTTTCAGGGTCCGATAAATCTACTAAGCCAAGTTGTACTTTACAGACTTGTGGTTGTACTATTTTACACAGGAGGTCATGACAAGATTCAGACCTTAGTGGTATCTGGGCGGTTCTACCATAAAGCACACTCTCGTGCACCGCTGCACCATACCCCCGAACCATCCGCCTAGATAAATAAGCAATTTGAGGTTTTTGGGAGTATAAAATAACCATATCCAACATACACCAGTCATTACCACCATGACTGCCCAACCAATTTTTCTTAGGATTAAAAGTGATTGCTTGGGCGCTCTTGCGCCCATGAGTATCTAAGCAATACTAAGCATGGCATATAATTACGGACTTATTTTTGAAAAGTTACTATTATAAATTTGCTAAGGCGACAAGGTTCACATGTTCAAATATTCCAAAGGAGGTGTAATAATAATCAAATTAGATAATAGGTATTTATCTAGAATTCTAAATTAAACATGTATTTACATATAAAATAACAGCATGCAATTTGATAATTTAAACAAAATTATTTTACAGAAAATGTAGGTTCAACATGATCAAAGTATTGACTCGCCTGGCGCGGTTTTACCGCGGTCTTGAGCTCACACAATGCTTTCTCTCGAGCTTCTATTCTTTATCTTCTCTTTGCTCTGACCATCTTGATCCGTGGAATCTTCAGGACTTCAGTTTCTAATTACACGACAACCGACTGAATCCAAATGAAAGCAAATAACTCAAAAGATCCAAGTAAATTCGGATAAACTCAACTTTTGTATTATTATGAGTTAATAGGTGATTTGGGTGATTTGAGGTAAGGCCGGTGGTAGAAAACGATGACTCAATCTTTTATTAACAGTTTCTTTTATTATTTTTATATTTATCAAGGAAGTTCCATGAGTTAGGATGGACCTATGAGTTGATATCATTTTGTCGAGCGTTACTTTTCAGGGCATTTTGGCTTACCGAATTAAATTTAGAGTCCAAGTGTATATCAATTGATGGGGTGATATTTTATGTACATTTAGTGGTCACTAGTGTTATTTAAAATTTATTTTTCTAGCAAAGTTATATTTCAACATTTGCTAATTAGCAAACCTACCACTAAAATTTATTTAATGGCAGCATTTTGAATAGTGGGCATAAATCTTAATTTTAATTATGGGTAATCTCTATTAGATTTGGGTATTTAATCAAAGTCATAATGCTTCTATCAATATCTTTAATTAATAATAAATCTTTTGGACACTTATTCAAATCATATAATTAATCATATATGAGCTAATCCAAACTTAAGTCTTAAACAATCTCATTTTCATTCTAGTTAAATTTTATTAACTTCTCTAAATTATTCTCAAATTTTCCTCGATTTTTATTAATTAACATGGGTTGCAAAAATAAAATAGAAATGTGAGGAAAAATGGTGCAGCTGAAGGATTCGAACTCAAGACCTCGGCTGTGTAAATGTTAAGCATTCGCTCGGGTAGCCAAGTGGGCGGGCAAGGATGACTGATGGAAGGGTGGCAATAAATCACAAGAGGTGAACGGTGAAAGGGGGCTCAAAACAGAGCATAATGGCACCGGCGGGGAGGGGCTTGGCCGGCGGCGAGTTGCGGCCGGAGGGGTTTGGGGAACCACCAAAATGGATTGCTAGGAAGGTGTATTGGCCTAGGGGGGCGGTGGTGTAAGCCGGAAATGGATGAGGTGGATCGGGCGGCAATGAGAGCGGTCGGCGGTGAGGGTGGAAAGGGGCGGCGGCGGCGGGGAGGAGGGCAGCAATTGATGCGCGCACTAGCCTGTGGGAGGTAATAGGAAGCTCACCGTGCTGTTTGTTGGTCCGGAGGAGGTTCGAGGCCAGCTGGCGGCGTGAGGGGGCGGCGGCGCAGAGGGGTTCACGCCGCCGGCGAGCTAGGGCGGCGGGGAGCTTCGGCCGGTGGTGGGGAGGAGTTCAAGGCACTGAGAGGTAGCTCCTCGAGCGTGTAATCGAGAAGTTATCGCCCGAGGGGAGGTGGGCAGCGGAAATGGCGGTGGCGGCTGGCGTTGGGGAAAAGGGAATTCTGACAAGCTCGGGCACAGGGGCTTCGATCCCGTGAGAGGGGAGGATGAGCGGAGTTGGGCGACGCGATTGGGGGTCTCGATCGTGCTTTATATACAACGGGGCGTGCTGGCGCCGAGCAGGGCCGACCCGGCGGCGTGGGCGCAAGCCGACAGGATGGGGCGCGACGTGCGTGCGGGCATGCAAGGCGACGTGCGTGGGTTGGCACAGCGGGAGACAGGGGCGGCGGCAGGCGTGCGTTGACGCGGACGCCACGGGCGCGGCTTTTGACCGAGCGAAGAGGAGATAGGGAGGGGGACCTGGGCGTGTGAAGGAGGAGGAAGGAGAGAACGGGGGCTGCGCGCGTGGGGGGTCCAGTCCGGGCTGTCGGCAGGGAAAAAAAGGAGCCGGGCCCACTGGCAGGGAGGAGATTCGGTAGGGAGAAAAGAAGAAAAAGGAAAAAGGAAAGAAAGAAAGAGGAATTGGGGCCCACAAGTAATACAGAGAAGGAAGGAAAAAGAGAGGCTTAGAATTTGGATCTTTAATTTTGTATTTTGAATTTTCTATTTTGACAGACTCTTCCTTGCGCAATTTGTATGTACATACACATATATGTATTTATGTATAGATTTTTGTATTTTTATTCATTTACTTTTATTGCTATTTATGCCATTATTTACAAAATGAGATTTTTATATTTTAGCTAAAATTTCTCTCTCCTTATACTGGATCATCTTTTCATATTCGTATTTAAAACATTAGTTTTCTATTATCTACATATTCTCATTTTGGTATTATTCATAGTAGTTTTATTTTTCAAAGTCTTCTTGAATTTTTGAATCCTCCACCAAAATTCAGAAAATCACCATAAAATCCAGATTTCAACAGAACATTTTGCAAAATATTTTAAGAATTTTATATTTTCAAATTCGAATTTTTCAGGATGTTACAATAGCCAATCCTTTGTATTAAGCCTTGCATCTATATATTGCATTCTATGTGTACAACTTGCTAAGTACTCTATGTGCTCATCATTGCTATACAAAAATGCTACTCAGTTGCTAAAGATGCCAGTTACACTTCACTATTCATGGATGACTACTACATCAAGAATTGAGAAGAACTGTGTCGCGCTACCTTAGTCGATTACCTATGGGCATATGGATGGGCTACACTTGAAGATTATTTTATTCCTTCTACCATAGTTTAATTGAGTTGTTTAAACATTGAGGCTTTTAATTGCAAGCTTTGATCCTATGGCCGCTACTCTAATAATAAAGGTATTTGTTTATTTCTTAGTCATTTGTGTGTATAGAATGGTATTTCATCTATGTTGCCACTATATGCACAAGCGTGATCATGGACTAGTGTAGCATACACAGAGGGTCCGAATTTACATATTCAAGTCCTGACAACTGCCACCTCACTGAACATCGTACCTAGCCTTAACACCACCCATTCCAATGCCACACCATCTTTGCCATGAATTTACACCGCCACCAAACCCTGCCGCCAATCGCACTAGGGAGGAATGACGACCCTTGTGCTACCACCATGTCATTGTCCTAGTGCCGAACCAGCATAGCTGTCCATGTCACTACCCACATGTTGAACTTGCCTCATGCCTCTACTGGCGCCCCCGCCTTGCTCTGGCTATAAAGCCAAGGATATTGACTACTTCAACCTCTTCTTCTCCACACCATCACACTAGAGCCATTGTCTTCTTCTCCAACTGTGTGAAGCTGCACATCCACTATCATCCCCAAATCCACTGAGCCTCGCCCACCTTCAAAATTTCTCGCATCCGTTCCCGCTCTTACCAAACTAGTCATTCCCTTAGCATCACCTCACCATTGCGAAGCTATTCCCTAGCTTCCCACCCAACGTCACCACCCTTAGCTCGGTGCCACTATGTGCCATTGCCCAGCCGCACACGGTCACCATCGCCAGCCTTCCACAGACCTTCACGAGCCACACCATCACCTCCATCGAGCTTCCCTTACCTCCGAGATGCTCGATCCGCCTCCAATTTGATCAAACCTTCATTGTTGCTTCGCTGTGCCAAGCCCCTATTTTGACTAAACTCCATAGTAGCCGGCCATCACCAAGCTGCCACTGGTCGTGTGTGTGCCCAAATGGGTTGCTCATGTCACATAGTCACTCGCAGCACTACCGCTCGCCGCCGCCCGTTGTCACCGTCGCTCAATCTCGTGAAGCCGCTGTTCCTCTATCTCAGCTACCATTAGAGCTAGCTTTAGCAAGTACTATTTATAGCTAGCCCAATACTGTTCACAACCCACCCCATTACTGTACAGCCCATTAGGTTCAACACAAACCCATTACTATTCACCAAACCCGACCCACTATGAATAATACCAACCTAGTACTATTCACCTTACCTGTTACTATTCACCAAAATCTGTTAAACTTGTTTATACTCATTTCGACTATTTTTAGCTCGTCTAACACATTTTCAACCCCTTCAACCTAACCAACCTTAGCTTAACCCTATCCACCCAAACCCACCTTCTAGATCGTTTTCTAGAATTCTGATTTTACTTTGTTCTCAACTTGCATTCCATAAAGCAGGAACTTACTTTTATTCATTCTTTTGTGCTAGTATCCAGATTTGACTAATTGGCCAATGAAGAAGCTACTGGGGCAACTGAGGTAGATGATGTTAAACCTAAAACCTACAAAGAAGTAATCAAAGACTCTGCAGAAGAAGGCAAATCACATATCTTTGATCATATTGATCCCATATTATTTAACTATTATTACTTTTATTTATGTTATTTGAGTACTATTACTTACATAAAATAATAATTTAGAATGCTATGATAAGTAGTTAAATCCAACCACTGAAAAGCCCAGTGATACTCTCGTAAGTCATATTCACCATGACAACCATAAGTATTATTATAATATGAAATCATCCCGTTGATAATTAGTAGGCGGGTTAAAAAATATAAATATTTTACCAATATTGTTAGAGATTTCCAGTCTAGTGTCGGCACTTGGAAACAAAGTTGAATATTGAGGATTCTTAGTGGGAAACCACTATATGGTTGGAGCCCACAACCTCACTTGAACATTAAGCCTCTGTTTTGGATATGGTGGTGTGGTGTCGGTATGCACATGGTATGTGAATGATTGTCTCAAAGGACTAGACCCTTGTGCCAAGTAAATAAAACAGAAATCGCTCAACCACAAACTTGATTTGTTAAATTGGTCTATTACACTACTCGATTCGATCGAACGTCTACAAGGTGATAATTATCCTAGTTTCATCTAGATAGCCCACAAGAAAGAGGTGAGATGAAAATTAGGCCTATTGGGCCACTTGAAAATCTTCACAACAATAGGTCCACTCAACGTCGGGTAACAATTTCCGCACTAACCAGTGGATTCCAGAAGGTGGTTGAATGGCTCCAAGCCTACCAAGCAAAAACTAGAATGAAATGAGCAGTAAAACAACCTTGTTACCTTAGCTCAGTTGCACGTTATCATGTTGTGTGTCTATAGCTTGACATTATAAGTCTGAGATATCTTATAAGTAAAGTTACACAACACTGTAGAGTATAATAAATGGTATCTGAATGCACCGTGCTCCGTATCAATGGAGTTGTGTTCCATGGGTTATTCCTATAACAAAATATAAGTAGAATTTGGATAATTTTAAATGTGAAGATTGCATATGATAAAACCTGGCTAATTAAATAATGTTTTACTATTTTAAGTATAAAGTTCTTTACTAGCAAACTTGTATCTGTTTTTTATCATACCACAACTCATGAATCTATCCAGTTGAACAGCTTGCGAGGTAGTTAAATAGCATTCCCGTGTGGCTTACTAAGTACCTAGTGTTCTTAATCTTACTTATTTTCATCAGAACAAACAACTGAAAGTGGAATGATACATCAGCTATTGTGTTAGGGTTACAATCGCACTCAAAACTTCATGTGGGATTTCATCGATAATTCTGAATGTAAGTTAAGTTTTGGGCTTAGATACCCGTAAAGCTGTTGAAGTTTGGTTATTAGGCTATTTTTTAACCAAGATAATCCTTTTTAAATACTCGTGAGATACCTTTTCTATCTATAACTAAACTCCTAAATTGTTGCAAGAAATATGACCGTCCTATTTTAAAAATAGGGTCGTTACAAAGAACATGAGTTTAATGGAATACATCCTATTCATCTAATAGTTATGGATCAGTTCAGACACGCATGCTTTCTTCGATTTGCATCTCCATGACAATAAGTTGATTGGATTTGATATAGCTCCATCTTTGCCGAACTCATCGACAGTTTACACGGCCTCACTAAATCGCATCCACAAAGAGTGTTGCCGTGGCATCCGATGTCAATATGTTGCAGCAATTTTTTTTAAAAGTCCGCAAGGAATGCCGATTTTCTTAACTTACTTTTTGAACTTTCAACTCAGATTCGAACACTTTCAACTTGAAAAGAGCTTTCAACCTAGATTCAAACTTTCAATTTTTGAACTTTCAACCGGATCTAAAAAGAACATTTTTTTTCAAAAATGCGGTGAACATGCAACTTGAACTTTACCCGGCGCCGGTCATGGGGGAGGCGGTGGCGGCGATGGTGCGGATCTTGAGGGAGTGGGGGGAGAATGGGGATGACGAAGGATAGGGAGAGATGAGGCGGCTGTTCTAAGAGATGAGGGAGTTGGGGGAAGATGAGAGAGACAAGTTAGTCTGCTCTTGAATTGTCTGTTTCTTTTTGGAAAAGTTGCATGCACTTAACACCAGGTATTTTTAGACAAGCTGTAGAGTTTAAAACGATTCTTTCATTTCACATCTTTTTTGTTACGTTTTGCTGAATACTGTAGAACACATGCGGATCATTGGAACGGTCAGCTCAATCACACCATGTACGTCGTAGATTCATGGACATCACCAGACCGTACGTTTTCGATCATTCTGTATACAACTTTGATGGTTGATATATGCTGTTATATATTAGTAAATTTTACACTTCATAACTTATGATATTATGGAGATACTTTTGACACCATATTGTTAACTGCTAATTAGGGAGATCCAATGTAATTCCCATTCCTTTATTTTGAGTTACATGAAATGGAACAGCTTTTACACTCGGACATATACGGGTGCCAGTAGTAGGCATGACCCGATCTTCTATAAGCCTGTGCCGGGGCAGAAGGTGACCTGGTAGGCCGTGGCGTTGCCGCAGGTGAAGGTGCTACTCCCGTCGTCGAACGCGTAGCTGTACGCCTGCGGGCACTGCGCCTTGAACAACCTCGAGTAGCTGCTCGGCTTGCACGTCGCCGGCGACGCGAACCGCCCGCGGCAGCAGTACTCGTCCGTGCCAAACGCCAGGCACGCGCTCTTGCACGCCACCACGGCGCCGGCGCCGGCTTCACCGCCGCTCCCGTTTCTGGCCGACCACGAAGTCGGCCGCACCGCTAGCTCGTTCGGGCACACCCGGTTGATGTTCGCCGGGCAAGAGGTCGTCGGGCACTCTCCCTCCGGTTTTATCTGCAAACCATGCAACAAACAACTAATGAATCCACCATAAAGAATGAAAACAATAATTTTGCGTTTGATCATGCATGCATTTACCTCGACGGGCAGGTTGAATCCGTCGACGTTGCTAACGTCGTAGAAGTCCCTGAGGGCGCCGCCGCCGAGGGTGAACTCGGCGAGGGTGGCCGGCGGGGCGCCGCCGTTGCCGTTGCACGCGACCTGCCCTGTCCCGCAGTCGCCTGAGTAGCAGGAGAAGCGGCCGCCCGAGGCGCTGCACCCGGAGCGCCCCCACACCCGACCCGACCACGTGGGCACCACGCCGGTGACGGAGAGGGAGGTCCCCGGCGGCAGGACGAAGCCGGTCGTCGGGAACGCGGGGTGGCCCCCGGAGGTCAGCGTCGCCGGCCAGACGGTCTCCGGGCAGTTGTTCCGGAAGGTGAATTTCACCGCCGTTGCACCTGGGGTAGTGTGCAAGATCAATTGCGTCAAGAAAACAGTCATAACATCAGGCCACCGTCCCAACGTCAGTTCGGCCGTTGGATTAATTGCCAATCGCTATTCCACCCAAATTCCCGTACCCACCAAGGAAAGAATAAACTTTATACCACTCGTCCATCCCATAATATAGGTGGGTTTTTTTAGCTGTAACTTATGATTGTGATTTTTAAATTTTGGTCTATTTATGGAAGACAGTACACTAAGAAAAATAGTCACATGTGATTTTAACTGGTACAGTTTGTACTCTATACAATTTTTCCGTAGACCCACTTTAAAAAACACACCATTTAACGGCGAGTTACTGTAGATTTTAACTGGTACAGTTTGTACTTCTGACAATCATGTGCCATAATGGCAATCATGTACCATGTGATAAAACTCAACGAGAACATTATATTGTAGGTTGCATTCTGATCATTTGAATGAAATTTTGGCTATACGTTTGGAGAAATAGCCTAAGTTTCTATAAATTAAAATTTTCATTCGAAAAAGGCAGCGACACGTGGATGGATGCATGCGTGCACACCTTCAGCAACAACACACCATTATCATGTGAGCTTGTCTGTCGCACGGGATAGGCCAAGAAACTAGTTGACTGCTTGATTCTAATCCAGTTGGACTATGCTTGATGAGTTAATTGATACTAATTTATATTAGTGCGTCGTGGGAAACTAGACAAACCAAGGGAGTAGTTTATAGTAAGACACATTGTCTTTCTGAGTGATAACTAGAATTCGATTTTCATTGGTTATTTGTGTGGATTTTTGGTTATGATTTTTTTTGGAATTTAAGCCCATAAACTGTGGATTATGACTAAAATTGATTGCACTCGCTAGTTGTCTCCTAACATCTAAACAAACGTTGAAATCTACTACAACTTTTGGTAGAGACTAGTATTATAAGACTGAAGACCACGATCTCATTGCTCCGTAAAACCATGTAAAATATGGATATCTCCGGCATTCGATAGGACACACAAAAATAATAAGGAAAACACACTACTACAAAGAGACTATACTAAACGCTTACATCACAGATGACTCTCAAAACCCGTTTATGCTGTAACTGTCACAGACGGTTCATATGAATGACTGTCTATGGAATTTTCACAGACGGTTATTCATATGAACCGTCTGTGATAATGCAAGTCATCACAGATAGTTATTACTAATTCCCGTATGTGATAATTCACAGACGGTCATTGATAAAAACTATCGGTGATAACGGCAGACATGACAGGCGGTTATTTATTTAAACCGTCTGTGATACTTCTTAGATAGTTTTTGTTATAACCGCATGTGATAATGAAGTTATCACAGACGATTTGTACGAAAAAACATATGTGATATTTTTCCGCCTTGCAATCTCTTAAAATTTCATAATCTCCCGCCCACTTCTCCCCGATATGAATTCGAGTCCAAGTAGGATTCTGTTCCGAGACACCTTTACTAAAATAGACATAACTTTTGCACACAATATCCGTTTTCGATGTTCTTGTACTCCAATGAAAAAGAGGACCCGCTTGTGCCAGTCACCCTCTAACACCTCCAAAATTGGCTATCTTTGGCTCCAAATTTGCGTCAAAAGTTTTTTGTTTCTATTTTTTCCATTTTTCTTGGTCTTCCCTTTGGAATTTGGGTTTCGCCTCAACTTCAAAGTTGTAGATCTCGTCGAAATGTTTTAAATGAGCATATATAAGCTATATAAAACTTTGCTATTTTATCTTTTAAGACTAGCTGTTTATATTGCACCGATATATTATCTTAATGATCTACTGTCTGGTCATTATAATCGATGGTTTTTAATAACAACCGTTTGTGATACTCTCATTATCATAGATCGTTTTTGTTATGAATCATCTGTGATACCCCACCATGTCATTGATCCGTGGCATATCCCCTAGGATCCTGATCTTACCTGTCCATTCTCTCCATGTCGAATGGCAGGCACTGGTCTCCTTCTCACCTCTCGCCCCTTATTAATCCCCCTCTCTACTCGAAGAACCAACACTACCAGTACTACTCCAACTCATTTGTGCGTGGCAAGGGTGGAAAGGGGTTTGGCAAGGGCGGCTGAAATTTCACTTGAAGCAAGATGGGAAGGAAGAAAGCAATGGCAAATCTACACTATTCCAAGTCGCCGGCATTGGCAGGGGGTTTTTGCTTGTTACATCATGAAAGTGCGGCATTCTGTTGATTTTAGCATAGAAGCTGAAAATGGTATTCGTTGTCTTTTTGTTTTTGCTACTTCAAAATTTTCTCGCACCACTTATTTAAATTGTAGTTTAATGAAGGATAAATAAGTCTAACTTTTATTAGCCTGAAGTTTCTAGTAGTGTAAGCATCTTTCTGAATTTGTAACCGTAAAGCTTTTATTTGTAAAATTGTAAGTGTCCTCTTGTGTATGTAGTGTTATGGATAACGTACTCATTGTCTTGTGATGTTGTAATGGCGAATTCTTATCTTAATAGAAATAGAATGTGCTGTTGTGCTTGTTGTGTATTTGATTATTTTTATATGGCATAGTTAACACTTTCTGAGGCTAGTTGAAAAATAGAAAAAAAATTAGGTATAGAATGAACTATCACAGATGGTTTCGTGGTATAAACCGTCTATGAAGGATTATTACAGATGACTCGAACCAAAAACCGTCTGTGATACTCGCACATCACAGACGGTTCTATCTACCAACCGTCTATGATACTTGCCCATCACAGGTGGTTAGTAGCTAGAACTGTCTGTGATATATAAGTATCACAGATGGTTTTTAATTCAAGCCGTCTATAATAGTCTTCTTTACAGACGATTCTAGTTACAAACCATCTGTGATGTATTTGTCATAAATGACTCATAAATTGTCTGTGATAATCTCTGATTGTCACTGACATATAAATTCAGATGGTTCAAATAACCATGTGTGATAATAGTTCTAAATCATTCTGTGATGATCATTTTGTAGTAGTGACAATCGAGGATACAGTGGCATTTGGAAGGAAACATGCAGACATGCATGCAGTCCAGTCCAGAGATGCAAAAGAACAGGCCGGGAGGGCTGTTAAAATTAAGCTTTGAACACTGTTTAGTTCTTAGTTCTGCACTGCATTTCATTTGCTGTTTTCTATCGGGTCTGTCTTTTGTCGGATTTCCGTCAGAACAGCCACGTCGGGTTAGTATTTTTCAGTTTACTTGAGTCAGTTTAGAACCCGCTTTGATTCAGTCCTGCACAGGCGATTCAATGGGGAGTAGTGGTGTTTAGTTAGAGCATTTTTCGGAGCACGTTTCCATGAAGTTAGTTGCTAATAAAAAGACTAGAAAAACCAGAAAAGCTGCGACGGTTTTTGCAGCGCAAATAGCCAGTCTACATTGTTTTCACATTTGCCTTTCCACTGCTGTTTTCACCTGAAGATAGAGCTGATATTCAGAACTGAACATATTCAGTTACTGTAGCTCGACTGAAATCCAGCAGACAAACCGGCGATCACAGAAGAGTTCGCATCGATCAAACTCGATTTTTCTGACAATTGGTATCAGAGCTCCGTTCAGGGTTCTGGTGGTGATGTCGGCTCCGGCAAGACGAATGTCGATCACACCTCCGCGGCTGGATCATTTTCGGTCGCCGTCACGGGGTCCTCGCCGTCTGCGACATCAGAACGGTCGGGAGCGCGAGGTCGTAATCGAGCGGGTCGTCAAGGAGGCATCTGGATCGGTTTCCTACCCGATGTTGACGCGGACGAATTACCAAGAATGGGCGTTGGTGATGCGCGTCAATCTCCAGGCACAGGGGCTCTGGGACGTCGTGGAGCACGGCGTCGGCGAATATCGCGAGGATCGGATGGTGCTCTCAGCGATACTCTGTGCGGTACCGGCGGAGATGCTGGCATCACTCGCGACGAAGGAGTCCGCTCAGCAGGCGTGGGAGGCAGTCAAGACAATGCGCGTCGGCGTACAGCGTGTTCGCGAGGCGAATGCGCAACAACTCCGGCGTGAGTTCGGGGAGATGGCGTTCAAGCCAGAGGAGACGGTGGACGACTTCTCGATGAGGATTACTGGCCTCACCAACAATCTCCGCGTCCTCAGCGACCCCATCACAGATGCAGAAGTAGTGAGAAAATTTCTGCACGTGGTGCCGGATCGGCTTGCGCAAGTGGCAATCTCGATTGAGACCCTCCTCGATGTCAACGAGCTCTCGATTGAGGAAGTCACTGGACGTCTGCGGGCTGTTGAGCAGCGGCTTCAGGGGCACAACACGGAGGACAGAAATTCACGCTTGCTTCTGACGGAGGAAGAATGGATGGCACGACTGAAGATCAACGGCCAGGAAGGGGGTCACGGCAATCACAGTGGCTCCGGCAAGCGCCGTGGTGGCTGGAAAGGAAAGAAGCCGAGCGGGGGAGCCAGAGAAGGCCAAGGAGGGCCAAGCTCGGGGTAAACTCGTGACCGCTCCGGCGACACCTGCAAGAACTGCGGCAAGAAAGGGCACTGGGCCAAAGATTGTCGCGGTAAGAAGCGTCTGGAGCAGGCGCATGTAACTCAAGAAGAAGAAGCTTCTTTGCTCATGACTCGGTCTTGCACTCCACTGCTTACGTCCTTCTCAGCCTCATCACGGACACTTCGGCTACGAGAGCAAAAGGTCTTTGCACAGCTGGGGATGGAGGAAGAGGACCGGGACGGCAGGAAGTGGATCCTCGACACCGGGCAACTAACCATATGTCGTTCCCGGTCACTTTACGAATCTGGACACACAGTCTCTAGCTCCGTGCGTTTGGCGACGACTCCATTGCACGGATCGAGGGCTGTGGCACCGTGTTGTTTACCTGCAAGAATGGTGAGCACCGGGCATTTGAGGCGTCTTCTTCATTCCCACTCACAACCAATATAGTGAGTGTAGGGCAACTTGATGAGGCGGGATATCGGTGATGATTGATGGCGGGTGATGACAATTCGCGAGCCGGACAGAGGCTGCTAGCAAAAGTGAAACACGCGCCAAATCGTGCATGCGCGCGAGATCACTTTGCACGGCGGTGTGCTCGGCGATGCGCGGCGACGAGCTCTCCGGAGGTGGCATGCACGGTGGGCCATCTCAATTTTCGAGCCATGAAGAAGATGGTTGGCTTGGTGCGAGGATACTGAAGTTGAGCGGTGAACCAGTGTGTGAAGCTCGTTCGCGGGGAAAGCGAAGCGGCGCCGTTCCCACCCACGCCGAGTACAGGGGCTGAACGGGTTTTGGAGTTAGTCCATGGGGACATCTGCGGCCATATCTCGCCTCCAACGACATCGGGTAACAGGTTTTTCTGCTCTGGTGGATGACATGAGTAGATTCATGTGGGTAACCTTGCTGCCATCAAAAGATCGAGCCGCCGAGGCCATCAAGTGTTTCGGTCAGTGTGAGGCGAAACCGACAGAAGCTGGGTGCACCGCTTGGAGCACGGACCGCGGCGGGAGTTCACTTGAAGGACTTCTAGGAGCACCGCTTGGAGCACGGTATGCGGCGTCGGTGACAAGACCGTATTCGCCGCAGCGAACGGCGTCGTGGAACGCCTAACGCTCTGATGGTGGGAACGGCTTGGAGCATGTTGAAGGCAAAAGGTCTTCCAAGTTGGTTTTGGGGAGAAGCTGTGCTCACTGCAGTGTATGTCCTTAACAGATCGCCAACGAAGAGCGTGGAAGGGATGACACCTTTCGAGGCTTGGTATGGGAAGAAGCCGGGCGTACAACATCTTCGCATTTTTGGCTGCATTGTCTACATCAAGAATACGGTGCCGCATCAGAAGAAGCTCGACGACAGAGGTCGGCGCATGATCTTCATTGGGTACGAGCGGGGCTCCAAGGCTTACCGAGCCTACGACCCCATCGCGAAGCGCGTTCATGTGACATGAGATGTGGTGTTCAACGAATCGGCGCAGTGGCAGTGGGGAGACGAGAAGGGAAGCGCTGGCGACACAGACGGATTCTTCACCGTGGAGTACATGTCCATGAGCGGGAATGGCAATCCGGAGGATGCAGTTGCTGTGCCCATGTCTCCAAGCACCATAACAGGGCTCAATACTCCGCCTTCACCCACTGTACCAGGCTCCATGGTTTCGCCTACTGCCGTGACACCCATGGTACAGTACGCGACTCCGCCGGCGGAGCTTGGAGATGAACTAGATGCAGACCACGACGACGAGGAGCCACTGCGGTTTCGTACCATGGACAACATCCTCGGGCTTTCGACACCGCCTGGGTACGCGCTGCGTGAGCTGGGATCCGAGGAGCTGCACGCAGTGAGTGCCGAGGAGCTGGCGACACTTGCGGAGGCGAAGGAACAACCGTGTTGGCGTAGAGCGATGGAGGAGGAGGTGCGGTCCATTGAAGAAAACCGCACCTGGACGCTCACTGATCTTCCTCAAGGCCGGCGCGCGATCGGCCTCAAATGGGTGTTTAAGGTGAAGAGAGATGAAAACGGCGCCATGGCGAGGCACAAAGCACGGCTCGTCGTGAAGGGATACGCGCAACGGCATGGCATCGACTACGACGAGGTTTTCGCCCCGGTGGCACGCATGGAGGCGGTGCGTCTTCTCATTGCGGTGGCAGCTCACGAAAGTTGGGAGGTGCATCACATGGACGTCAAATCGGCGTTCTTGAATGGCGATCTCCAGGAGGAGGTTTACGTGGAGCAGCCACCAGGCTTTGTCAATGCTGGAAAGGAGCATCAGGTATATAAACTCCATAAAGCCTTGTATGGGTTGCATCAGGCTCCAAGGGCATGGAATCACAAGTTGGATGAGAGCTTGACGCGTCTGGGGTTCATGAAGTGTCCATCGGAGCATGCCATCTATTGCAGAGGAAGAAGTGCAGAGCGACTGGTGGTTGGTATTTACGTAGATGATCTATCGATCACCGGTGCTAGCGCTTCCGGTATTCGAGTTTCAAGAAGGAGATGACAGCCTATTCAAAATGAGTGATTTGGGACCGCTTCACTACTATTTGGGCATAGAAGTGAGGCAAAGGTGATGGCATCTCTCTCAATCGAGGCACATTTGCAAAGAAAGCTTCGGAGAAGGCGAATGGCGATCGTAACTCATGCCAAGTGCCAATGGAAGCCAGTTGAAACTCTCCAAGCAAAGTACCGCACACTTGGTTGATGCAAAAGCTACAGAAGCATAGTTGGCAGCCTCAGGTATCTAGTCCATACCCGGCCTGATATTGCATTTTCAGTAGGCTATGTCAGTAGGTTCATGGAGGAGCCTTGTGAAGATCATCTTGCAGCAGTGAAGCATATTTTGAGATATGTTGCTGGGACAAAAGATTGGGGACTGTTCTATGCAAGGAAGAAAGGAGAACAGCTCACCCTAACTGGTTTTAGTGACAGTGATCTAGCTGGAGATTTGGACAGCAGGAAGAGCACTTCTGGAGTCATCTTCTTTCTTGGAGACAGTCCAATCAGCTGGCAATCAACCAAACAGAAGGTGGTGGCTTTATCGAGTTGTGAAGCTGAGTACATTGCTGCCGCTACTGCTGCTTGTCAGGCAGTTTGGTTGGCAAGACTGCTTGCTGAAATTGTCCAGTCGGAAGTAGTCAAGCCAGTGCTAAGGATAGACAACAAGTCCTCCATCTCTTTGGTTAAAAATCCTGTACATCACGACAGGAGTAAACATATAGACACAAGGTTTCATTTAATCCGGGAGTATGCGAGCAATGGTCAGCTGGAAGTGAGGTTCATTAGAACGGAGGAGCAGCTTGGGAATATACTCACAAAGCCTCTCTGCAGAATCAAGTTCCAAGAGTTTTGCAGGAAGATTGGACTTCGACAAAATCAGCAGCTTCAGCGTTTCAAGACTTAGGAGGAGATTTGATAAAATTAAGCTTTGAACGCTGTTTAGTTCTTAGTTCTGCACTGCATTTCATTTGTTGTTTTCTATCGGGTCTGTCTTTTGTCGGATTTCCGTCAGAACAGCCACGTCGGGTTAGTATTTTTCAGTTTACTTGAGTCAGTTTAGAACCCGCTTTGATTCAGTCCTGCACAGGCAATTCAATGGGGAGTAGTGGTGTTTAGTTAGAGCATTTTTCGGAGTATTTCAGTTGCCTTGTAACAGCACGTTTGCATGAAGTTAGTTGCTAATAAAAAGACTAGAAAAACCAGAAAAGCTGCGACGGTTTTTGCAGCGCAAATAGCCAGTCTACATTGTTTTCGCATTTGCCTTTCCACTGCTGTTTTCACCTGAAGATAGAGCTGATATTCAGAACTGAACATATTCAGTTACTGTAGCTCGACTGAAATCCAGCAGACAAACCGGCGATCACAGAAGAGTTCGCATCGATCAAACTCGATTTTTCTGACAAGGGCGGCTGTGCGTACGGGCAGAGCTGTTAAAACCCCCATGCTATTGCGGTATTGCCTGTAGTGAAAGCATATGAGCATTCCCATTCATTTGCTTTTAGGGGAATAGAACAATCTCATCCTTAGTTACGCAGGTGATCGAGCATGCATGAGTGATATTGGACCATCAATCAGGTCGGAAACTTAAAGAAGCGAAACAAGGCTATCTATGCGTATTGGCCGGTTTGGAACCAGCAGTACCGTAGAAATTTCGTAGGAATTTTTGAAAGAACGGTACAATTCTAGTGGAAATCCTGTAAAATAAGGAGCACACGTGAGCAGTAGGTACTGGTACATACCATGGATAGCGAGGAGGAAGACGAAGAAGGCGACCACTACGAGATCGGACGCGCCTCCGGCCATGGCCACAGATCCAGCAGCAGCAGATGGACTCTCGATCGATCTCGAACGTATATGGATGGAGTTGTTCTAAGAGCGGAGCACCAGGGTCCAGAGCACCTACCTATATACTTAGTGTATCTTCACGGGTACTTCTTTCTTCTCACTCTTTCTTCCTATTTTTGGTGTACGGTAATCTTTGCGGATCGCAGTGATGCTTGCAGCCTAATCCTTACATCCAAAAATAGAGAGATATAAATATGATTTTGAAAAGCCACTGCAGGAAAGGCTATAAATAGAGGCTAATAAAGATTGGTTACAGCTTGGACCAGGAAAAAGGAATGGCGTCTTATTGTTAGGAAACCTAGGATGGCCTTGAAGTCTTGGTCTATGGTGAACAGCTCACCAGTAGGCTATCTGTAGGGGGGTCCTATTGGCTATTATGTTGTAACATCCTAAAATTTAGATATTCAATGTATGGAATTTTTAAAACCTTTTCTTGTACTTTGCTGGCGTGTAAAAATTCTTTTGAATGTTTAATTGAAGTCTTTTCAGTTTTTGGTGGCAAGCAAATTAATATATTGAGAAATAATACCCAAATTTAAAAACAATGATGGTGTTAATAAAAGAAATAAAACATCTAAGGATTTGCACCCGAATATAATTTTAAGTATTAACTAATGGGAGTAAAAATTTGAAATCCAATTCACTTAGATAAAGGAGAAGAAATGACTAAAGGAGTCTTAAAAACTCACTTTTAAAAGTTGAAAATTTCAAATGGCATGCAAGAATTTAAATAAATAACCTCAATGTGAGATAGAAATTTAAATTAAAAATCCAAATTTTGAAGTAATGCTTGAGCCTCTCATTTTCTCATTCTTTTATTTCTCTCTCACTTCCAAGTGGGCCCTATTCCTTTTTCTCTCTCCCTCCTTTTTCTTTTCTCTCCCTCTCACTGCCTGCGGGCCCTGCTCCCTGCCGACCGTGTGGCTGAAGCCTCTCCTTCCTCTCCTTCTTTCCCCGTGTGCCCGCTTCCCCATTTCTTTTCTCTTTTCCCTCTTCCCTTCTATGGCCGCGCGACCCTCTGCATCACCTCCTTTCTACTCTCCTGCGCTCTCTGCTCTATGCGGCGCAAAGCTGCAGCGCATGCATGGAGTAGTCAAGCGCGAAATCCCCGGAATTCCACTGCACCGCCATGATCACCTCATGCCCGCCTTGTCTCGTCGGCGCCGCACACCACCTGTCCCCGACATGACCGCATGGCATTCCCCTCCTCCTCTGCGGCTATAAGGGCCCTGCCGATCCCGCTGCTCTTCCCTGACTTTACCCCCTTCTTCCCTTGCTCAGCCCGAGCTCAAGCACCCCATGCCCATTGATAGACCATGTGGAGGTGACCCTGTGTGTGTGATGAGTAATTGACATCTGTTTTAGGAAAGTCGAGTTTGGTTTGTGTGGTTTGGACCATGTCATTGCACAGTGCAATTGGTTTCGGTTGGACTTGGTCGAAGTGCTTAGGATGCTCATTCTCTTGATTCGACAGGTTTTGGCTCTTTCATGCTTAAGATTTCTCTTAATGCTATTGTTGATCAAATTATGTCGAGCGGTGCTATGTGATGTGTTTCTTGTCTGTGATGGCTGCAGGACGTCGAGGCGAAGTCGTGGCGAGGCACGGGATGACCGGACTAGGCGCAGGTGGTGCCAAGGTCAGAACGGTCGAGGTGTGCCGAAGACGGCGAGGACTCGAGGTGGTTGCGAGACTTAGACGGAAAGAAACAAGAAAACTTCCCGGAAGGTGCAGAATGGGCGATTTGGTAAATTCGCCTCCCAGCCCGCCTCCCGCCGCGCCCAAACCCCACGGCCGGCCGCCTCCTCCTTGTGCCACCGCCGCCGCCGCCTCGTCGCCGCCGTCGGTAAGCCGCCGCCGCTCGCCGCCCGGCCGCCGGCCGAGCCTCTCTCCGTGCTGCCTTGGGTGCGCCGCGTGGCGGTCTAGCCCGCGTGGCCGCCACCTCGCGCCCGCGTGGCGCCAAGTCGTCGGAGCGCCACCTCAGCCCTAATCGCCTTCCGTGGAATTGGTCCACGGTGGACCGGGCCCGCGTGTCATAAAATTCCAATTTTCAATTTTCACTGATGTCATAATTAAGTTTTTCCCGTATAAAAATAAATCCCGAAGAATCGGCCTTTTTCATTTTCACTCCTTTTAACCTTGCGGAAGCCATAACTTCTTCATTTTAACTCCGATTTAACCCGTTCAAATTTCTAAATTCTTCTAAAATCATAAAATACCCAAATCTAGATTTTTGAATTTTTGAATTTTATTTGAATTTTGTTTGAATTTCTTTTGGTTCTTCGCGTGTAGATTACGACGAATTCGGAGAGTATTTCTTCGACAAATCGCAGCAAGACTTCGAGCAAGGCAAGTTACACCTTTGACCATGTTGATCACAGTAATTTAAATTATTTATGTTGTTTTTAAATTTATATGCATGCGTACTTTTATTCAAATTAGTTCAAATGTGCTTAAAACATTAGTTACACCCAATTTCCTTTGTATGGCCAATCTCAATATTGAACGAACATACCTTGTCACCATAGATGAAAACCTAGTTGGTACATTAGTATTAACTAGAACATTTTATGGAATTGCTTAGCCATGCTTAGAATAATTCGGGTGGGAAGAATTGTTTCACATAAAATGATAAAGTTTTCGAATGTATTCTTGACTTCGGTGAGTCAAGAATAATTATGAGATGTTTTCAAACAAATTATAAAACCTGTTCTTAGACTTAGGCATTGATATGGTGGTGGGTGCTTGCTGGCATGCATCGTAGTTTGTTGACTCGATGTTGACTGCCAGGCACAAGGGGTATGCGGGTAGGCCTAAGTCAAGTTAAGGACCGGTCTGTGAACTACTAATACAAAGTCACACCGTACTACCACAAGTCTGGTATGGGACAGACCTGGCTAAGTAATTTGTGAAGTTCCATCTTAGTTTTTGCTATAGGCCATGGGAAGTCTCACATGGCACAAGAGGGGGCTCCATGTAACATCCTGAATTTTGAGTAGCCAGAAATCTGAAAGTTTTACAATTTTTCTTGCACTTTACTGGGTCCAAAATTTCTTCTAAATATTTATTTGAAATCTTTTTGAGTTTTGCGACATACAAATTAATAATCAAGAATACTCCCAAATGCAAATAATAATTTTGCAAATTATAAAAAATGGAAAATGTCATTGCAGATTATGAATTCAAAAACCAACGTCTTGAATTCAAATTTTGGCAATAAAATGAGCCCCAAAAAAATACTAGAATATACCCATAAAAAACTAAACCACAAATCCAAGGCTGAATATTCAAAATTTATACGTATATATATACAATTCATAAACAAAGTAATATCAAGAGCAAAATTTAAAATAAAATAGAAAATAGAGAAGCGGTAGATTTTGAGTTTAGATAGTTAAACCAAGATTTGAATTAAACATTCAAAAATTGAAACCAATGATCTTAAGTATAAAATGGAAAATTAAATTAAAGATTCAAATTTTAGAATTGTGCAAAAATCAAAATCAATAAGTACTAATGTAAGATAAAAATGTAAAGTAAAAATCCAAATTACAAAATTTGGCTTGAACATTTCTTTTCTCTTTTTCTCCCCTTTCCCTACCCTCTCTCTATTACATGTGGGGCCATCCTTTTTTCCCTCTCCTTCTTTTCCCCCTGCCGACTGAGGTGGGCCCAGCCTGCACATCCTCCCTTTCTTTCCCCCCTTCTCCCTTTTCTCCACTCTGGCGCTGGGCCCCTTACTCTTCCTCCTTTCTCTTTTCTGCTCTGACCTCTTCTCCTCTGTCCTTGCTTGTCTTCTCCCGCGTTATGGTGTCCTACCCCGGTCCCGTCTCCCTCTCCATGCCTTCACCTCGCGTCAGTCGGCCCTGCCTCCAACTGCTCCCCATCCCCGCCCGTCGTCCCGCGTCAGCCGTCACCCGCTCCGGTCGCTATCGCCGCACGGCGCCCCTCTGCGCCCACGCCCCCGCGCCCATCTCCTGCTCCGCCATGCCCTGAGCGCACCTACCCCCACCGTCCCGTCACACCGTGCCGGCCATGCCACCACTCCCACCACTCTCCACGGTCCCCTCTTCGTCGCTATAAGAGGCCCCGACTCCCCCTTGCTCTCCCCGACTTCCCTCCCCACCCGGACCGAGCGTCCACGCTCGCAAGCCCACCGGCCGCCACCTCTTCTCGGCAAACCGGCCACCTCAATGAAATTTCCCAAAATCAATCGCATAGCAGTGAGCCTCCACCCCCCAGCTACCCTCTCTCCAGAGTAATTAAGTTATCATCCACCAGAGCGCGCACATTGGCCATCTTCCCCATTGCCAGCCGCCGCCGCCTCCACAACCGCCATTGCTCCCTTGGAGCATCTTCACCACGACGTGAACCTCCCCCAACCGCCGGCGGGGCTCCTCATCGCCGAAGTTCTCCCGCCGCGGCGTCCTCCCCGTGCCTTCCATGGCCGCTGCCGACGACCCACCACAGCGCCCCTCCGGCTCGGCCAACAGTGGGGTAAGGTTTCTCTGCGTCCCCTACTGCTCACAAGCTCGCCAAGTTCCCCTCTCTTCCACGCCGGTGCCACCGCCCTGAGCCCACCTCGCCGCCGGCCGCCCCGCATCGTTGCCCTCCCGCCTCGCCGCCGTTCCAGCCAACGCGTCGCCCCCAGTAGCTCGACCACCTTCTGCACACTCCATTTTGACGGTCACCGACTCCCCTCCGGCCGCCACTCGCCGCCGGTGAGATCGCTCCCCACCCGCATGGGTTTCCTCTGTTTTGGCCCCAGCAGCCGAATGAGCTTTTCTATTTTAGCTCCTTGTCTCTGCCAGTCCAGGCCACCGGCCCATTAGGCTTACTGAGTGCGCTTAAGCCACTGAATCTCCCCCTAGGTCCCGAGTTCAATCCCTGCCCTTCCCCCCATTTCCATCCTTTTTATTTTGTTTTTGTTTTGCCTTCTTTACTCCAATGCAGTTAAGAAAAAATTTAGGGAAAATATGAAATTAGCCCTTGGAAGCCAACAAATTTCATTAGGATTATTCAAGATTTAATATTTGATTAGTTACCGTACATGCATAATTGATGTGTTTTTGTTATTTATCTTAATCTAAATGTTAAGTAAAGGCATGAATAAAATATGTTTCGCTTAATGTCCAAATTTAATAAAAATCCTAATTACTATACACACACGCGCGCGCGCGCGCACATCCAAGTTAAATTTAAGGAGAATCAGGAAATGCTCCATGGAAGCTAATAAAATTTGTTTGAGACAAAGAAATCAAATTATTTAAGCTTTAATGTGGATCCGAGGTCACATGTGAGTAACTAATGTAGTTGGGAACATTTGACTAAAAATCTAAATTTTACTTAAGGCAATCATAAAATGTGGACTCGGTTGCATGACCAATTTTAATAAAGATCTCAATTAAAAATATACTCAAGATCAAGATTAAGGAGATAAGTTGAATAGTATGTTTACCTACAACAGTGAGACTTTGAATAAAAGATTAACCTTATTTATAACTAAATGATGAGCCAAAGTCATTTAAAATGAAATATTTATTTATTTAAATTAGAAAGTCATGATTTATAAACCCCACCATTAGCACATCGCCGATAAGTAAGCCTCAAACGCTAAATATAGTTAATAGTGATAGTTGGTGCATAGGGTAGTGTTTCACATAAAATGACCCTAGAATATATTGTATAAACTATTTGCACAACAAAAGCAGTATATAATTAAGTGATACACAATTAGCCATCTAAAGTTTGACGGTCGCTACCATATCTTTAAAAAGGTCATGAAAATACTTTCACGACAAACATTAAATAAAATTGAAATGTTAGGTTGTTGCTGTTTAAGTTATAGATACGTGACTCGTGTAAAAGACTGTAATAAATATAACAATTGGGCACATAATGCTGAAAACTATTAACAAAACGACTAACCCTTAACTCAGAATGCAAGTTATATTAAAGGCGATATATGAACCCCTAGGTCACGGTTAATGCTCTTACGATGTACAAGCTAAGTGCCATGCAAGAAATAATAAGCTAATATTATAAAGTAGCACATAGGCCTACCCTAGCTCATGGAACTTCCTTGATAAATGTAAATCAATTAAAAGAAAGTCATTAAGCAAAAGGTCAAGCCTCGCTTTTCCCCAATCGGCCATGTCCGGCCACCTTCTTTTCCCAAAAGTAGATAGTTCCTGTAGGTACATCTTCACTTTTGATCCCTCGTGTTTCTGAAATTTTTCCTCACGGTAAAGCATTTAGACAACTCGTCCTCCTGCTCACATCCAGCTATCGCTGTGCTTACAACACGCTAACCTGAATCATCCTTCTATTCTCAAATCGTAATAGATGTATAATTTAAAAACGGGTATTTAAAGTGTTTGGATTTATTTGGATCTCTTGAGTTATTTGTTTTTATTGAATTCAGTCGCTTATCATGTAATTATAAACCGGAGTTCGGAAGAATCAAGGATCAAGCGAGATCAAGATCAAGGTGGAGATAAAGATCAGAAACCCAAGACCATCAAATGAGATAGCCTTGAGTGAGCTCAAGACCGCGGTAAACCGCGCAAGGCGAGTCAATACTTTGATCATGTTCAACCTACATTTTTCACAAATTTACTTTTGTTTAAATTATCAAATTGCATGCTGTTATTTCATATGCAAATATATGTTTGTTTGAAGATTCTAGTTATACACCCATTAATTGACTTGCTAGTATTATACCTCCTTTGGAAATATTTGAATATCTGAGCCTTGTCACCCTAGCAAAATTATAATGGTAATCTTTCAAAAATAAGTCCATAACTATACGCTATGCTTAGTACTGCTTAGATAATCGAGGGGCACCAACAATGCCCCAAAGCATCACTTTGAATCATGCGAAATTGGTTTGGGCAGTCATGGTGGTAATAACTGGTATATGTTGGTATGAGTATTTTATGTTTCCCCAAAACCCCAACTTGCTTATTTATCTGGGCGGATGGTTCGAGGGTGTGTGTCGTGGTGCAGTGGAAGCACAAAGTGGATAGTGGTAGAACCGCCCAGATAGCCCTAAGGACCGAATCTTGTGATGATCTCCCAGTGTACAACAAGTACAACCACAAGCTGGCAAAGTGTAGGCAGGGCTAACTAATTTGCATCGACTTAGTAAGAGTTGCGCTGGTGTGACCACGGGCGGGTAGAGGATGGCCACATCCTCCGACGTGACGGCGCAAGAGGGGGCTTCTGGAAGGGTGGTCATACCCCGAAGGAAGTGGAAACCTTAGCGGACGTAACTCTGCTAGGAAAAATGCATTGTAAAGGTCCTGTGATAGTCTACTCAACCGCATGGCTAAGGAATTATGTGGGGCAACGAGTAGATTTATCTCTTGTGGGTAACATCACAACAAAACATCCGTGGGGAGACATCATATTTGTAGGTTAGAGACGTTCTGTTTCGTCTCCCACAGACAACTGAGGCGCTTTTATAAAGCGTCATAGAAACGTCTCTACATGAACCGTCTCAAAAATATAGAGACGCTCTCTAAGGCGTGCCTATATTATTTGAGACGTTCATTAGAGACATCTACACTGTATCCCTATAAAGTTAGAGACGCTTTTATAAAAACGCTGCACCACGTCTCAATTAATATAGACACGTGCGTTGAGACGTTATGTGCCGTCTCAAGATGTCCTATGTAGTATGTATTTTTATTTTGATTGGTATATATTTTCTTCTATACACACAAATACGTATCCGTATGAGAATATAATATTCCATATATTTATTATATATACATGTATATATAATAATTTTATAGGCAGCACCATAATATTGAGTACATATTTTATAAAATATAAGGAATTGGCGTAGCACAACAGATATAGTACTGTTATAAGAAAAGCAAACCAACTACAACTGGAACCAAGCCACACCCCGGGCAAACCATTGGCAATTGACAAATTCATCATCATTGCACCCTCCAAACCCCAAAGAAGTTTACATAAGAGAGATTTACAAATAATTATAGCATCCATTTAAATCAACAGAGTTCACAACTAAATAAAAATCTAATATGCGATAAACACATGTCGGTAAAACATCCTCCAATTTGACACACATCTTTTTTTAAACTACTATAATAAATCATCAGGTCTATTTCTTCAATCAGAAAATTGTGCATCAGGTCTTCCACTCTGCATTTCTTTTCATAGTCCTCCATATCCTGCAAACATAGCAATATTAACAACAAAATATTAGATATGAACAATCATGAAAATATTATGGTACAAGTTCAGTTAATTAAACTAGAATTGGCATACCTAGGGAGTAGAACGTTTAGGCTTTTTTACCTGAAGCAATAGATATTATATGAGTAACAAGACACAAATATTTCTGGTAGGAAAATTATTCTTGTAGTTCAAAGAATTGATCTTACGTAGAACCGTGGCCAAGCAACAACACAACCAATTGCATCCTTTACCGTACAGTATTTTTCAAATGGTCTAGGCAGCCTCTCATCACCAATATTTGTGACACCATGAATACCCCATAATATTCATCTCCAAGCATGTTTCCTCCAACCACATGTGTGCTATCTGAACTCACTAAATTTTCTTTGGCCACAACTTTACCTTTGTATATTGGATTCAATGAAAATAGGTACACTACCCTTTGATCCTATCATTTTAAGAAAAATGTCATTGTCATTCACAAAAAATGAGCATGTGTTCTGATCCTGACAGATTAAATCCTAGTGACATACCCAAAATAAAACTCAACTAGAAAACAACTAGTCTTTACGGCCTCTAGTTCCTACAGTTAAACTCATACCACAGTTCTAGCTCTAATCAGGTTGTTTCACTAGTTAAAACTTTCAAGTCAATTTGATCTAGTGCCTTATTCAATGCCTTTATAATCTAGTTCCTACAGTTAAAATCATACCACAGTTCTAGCTCCTAGTTGCTGTGTCATTTCAAAGTTATCTAGTGCCTTATTCAATGCCTTTATAATCTTTGAGGCCTCCTGAAGAAGGCCAGTATCAATGGAATCTAACTCCTCGGTAAGCTTCACAATGGTCTCCGCTTCTTCAACCTAAAAGTAGCAAAGGCTGTGATCAAGAACTAGTGTTAACGCCCACTTATTGCCATACTTCTTTCACCAATTCAGAACATCTATATGGATATGTGCAGCAAATCTGTATTTTTTCAATAACTATCATTATCATTATATAATTATTATAGAAGTGTAAAATAGTGCATTTCAATATATGCAGCTATAACATAAATTAACAATTACAATTTTGCATTGGTTATACCATTTCAGGTGCTGAATGCATAAGACTGTCAAGTTGAAGAGGCATTTGAATTATATAGCAAAATGACGAGGAGAGGCCTTGTGCCAGAATTAAGTGTCTTTATTTACCTTGAGGATCCAGTTGATAGCAATGGCACCTGGGATTGCCTTGCTCTGAGAGACTCTAATGGAGCTTAAGAAGCTTCTTGTTGTAAACACACCCATTGCTCCACCAAAGAAATGCTGAGCAGTGAAAAAAGTGAAACTTAGCTTTATATATTTGAATCAAGACCGTGAACACAAGTTCTAAAATATACCTTCAGAGCTCTCTAGGTCATGTATGGGACGTATGAAGGAGTAATATCATGTCGATCTTATGAATGCCATTATTTCTTGCACCATAGTATGTAGTGTGGTTATTTCATAAAGCTGTATGGCCACTGTAGTTTATTATTTATATGACTTAACTATAATCATTTGGAAAGAATGATCTCAACTTTTAATAAAGATTTCAAGTAGACGACTTCATTTTTTAAAGCTCAAAGATCTACAAAATCATAAAATACAATATTCATGAGCTTGCTACAAAATCATTAACTATTGTTTTTAATTTGACAGGAAGTAGACCTGCAAGTTGCATCATAACAATTGGGCAAGTGACTAAGTCAGTTACTAGTGTTCATGGTCCGAAAACAGAAAACATCTAAAGTCTAACCTGCCCTTTCCTCTGAAAATTAAAGCTAAGGGAGTGAGCGACTAAGGGAACTGAGTCACCGAGGACTACATCAGTCATCAACTCATCATTCATCAACAATTCAACATCATGCTCATCGTCTAGTCATCTTTACACATACACTCTAACACTCAGCAGTAGTGCAAGACAGCATCAGCCACAAACGCACGTAACTACGCCTCTGAAGTTCTCAAGTACTCACTAGCGGAGGGGCGGAGCGGAGGGCTGGAGCGGGCGAGCGGCGGAGCGGAGAGCCCAGAGGTGACGGCGTGACGCGGTGGCGCGGTCGGGTCTGCGCCTCTATGGACTGCAGTGCCGGGCTGCCAGCGGAGCTGAGGGCTGGATGGTGGAGGCGCGGTCGCCGGTCGCGCCGTCGCGGTGCCGGCGGAGCGGAGCTGCAGAGGCCGACCGGGATCTGGCGGTGGTGTCGCGGACGGCGGACCTCGCGGTGCCGACGCCCGACGGAGTGGAGGGCCGGCCGGCCGGAGCGCCAAAGCGGAACGCCGGAGCCTAGATCGACGCGGGCGGGCCGGAGGTGCGGTCGACGCCGAGTCGCCGACTCGGGTTGGATTCCGTCGCCGCGTCGGGCTCGGCCGCTCGGGGAATGGAATGCAGATGGGGATCGGGGGAGCTGGGGGCTGGGGCCTGGGATCGGCAGGCCGAAGGCCACCTCTTACGCCGCCGCGCAGAGAAACATGGGCTGGGCCTGGCTTCACGCGGATGCGGGGCGCGGGCTGCAGCGCTGCTGCATTTCCCTCGGGCCGGCCGGCTTATTGTGGCCTGAAACAGTTAATCTGGCCCAATTATATGTATATATATGTATTATACCTCATATATACTAGATTTTTTGTCAAAAAATTTGGGTGTTCAGTTGAACACCCATGACCCATAGTAAATCCGCCCCTGCTATATACTACATACATTTTTATACCACGGGCTAAAGCCCACCTTCCCAGGGGGCCCAATTCCGCTCCTGTTAATGCGTGAACATTCTAAACCTTAGGTTGAGAGTTCGAACCCTAGAATTGATATTTTTTTTATGTTTTCAGCCACTGGACAAAAGCGAAAGAAAAGTCTCAGGTTGTGAGTTCGAACTTTGAGATTGATAATTTTTTATGTTTTATATATATACCGTTACTTACACCATTTTGTTTTTTTAATATTCTTATATAGAGATAATAGATAAGACGTCTCAAATGATAAATAAGACATCTAAAATTTCGTCTCTATACATGAGACGTACTCCAAAACGTCTCAAGAAATTGCTTTAATAGAATTTAATAGCGTGCAACCCTTTAGAGCGTCTCAAACTGCGTCTCTATTTCAATTGTGGTTCTAAAAAGAGAGACATGATTCAAAGCGTCTTAAACAAAATGTCTTAATATGTTCATTTTGTTGTAGTGGTAAACTGTGCAAACTCTGCAGAGTCTAAAACTATTCGAATAGCCGTGCCCACGGTCAAGGGCGGACATGGGAACTTAACTAGATATAGTTCTGTTTCAAAAACATTGTGTGGGTGGAATTGGTAAAGTGGAGGGCAGAGAAAGGCCCTAATTTGTGTTGCCCTGGGTGTCGCCCCAGTGATAAGTTAAGCGGTTATGACGCTGAAGGAATAAGCATATGGTGCAGAGGCCATGTAATGGTGGATGGAATCTGGATCGCTATTACTATTGCATCCTTTCACAAAATAAGTTTTAGTTCAAACTGCTAGGTCTCAGGAGATTTCTATGTATCATATTTCAAAAGCAATTTACAGCAAATAAAATAACCCGAGCCTTCCTTTGGTAAGCCATGCATACTATTAAATTGCATCCTGTGTGTTGGCTCGCGAGCACGGTGGTTGTGCTCGCATTCGCTTTCCCCACAAATCCAGAATCAGGAACCAGATCACTACGCCTCAGCAACACGATTGGACATGGTGGCAAAGAAGATGAAGATGTCAAGGGCTAGGTCGCGAACCTCCAGTTGGTTGCCTGTGGGCATGTCCTGAAGGACCCACCTGTGTGCTTCATTCTTCCGCTGCTGCAATTTATTGATTTCGGCTTAATCGGCCCATGTGTAAGTTTACTATTATATCTACGCTTCCGCATGATATGTATTTTGGTGTCTATTTTTGTATCTGTGAGCACTATCTACTGATTCAGGGAATAGTGCGGTGAAATCACAGAGGATTCCAGATTGTAATATCTGGGCTCCTACACTCCAACATGTGGATTCATGTTGTGGTGAAACCTTAGTGGCGGCGTAACTAATTTGGCAATGGAACATTGGAACAGCCTTGTCATGAACTCTCAGCCGCACACCTAAGGCAGTGTGTAAATCGCGTGGCAAAACGAGAGAACATGTCTTGTGGGTAAAGTTGTACACCTTTGTAGAGTAACAAACTATCCTGGATAGCCGTGTCCTCGGTCAAGGACATGCTTAGTATGGTTTTTCACGGATTAGACTTTGGTTTTAAAAAAATTTGGTTTATGGACAATTGTGAAATCTTTTGGAAAGATGGTCCGGGTGGGATACCCGTGGATAGGTTAGTGTTAGGTTGTTGCCTGCACTAACGTTATTATTTTAATTAAAGGAATGTTTTACATTTTGTATCAAATTAAGCTTTTGCACTTACTTTACTGTATTTATTCCAATGATACTTTTTATGCAAATAAACCATAATATGCCTTCCTTTGTAACCCCTTATGCATGCATCAAATCTATTATATCTCCTGGTGTAACTTGTGGAGTACTTTATGTGCTCACCTTGCTTAAATACTGTTGCCAGAGGACGACGACGTCGACTATGTTGAAGATTGCGACAAATAGACCACGTCTTATAGTCATTTGCCTGTGGGCAGGCAGGATGGGCTGCTCCTTTATTTATGTTCCGCTATTTACTTTTATGTTTGGCCATGAAGCCACCTTATTGTAAACTTGGCCATAAGGCCCGTACTTTTGTCTTATAATAAAGTTTGGTTATCATGCGTGATACGTATCACTGTTCGACCTGTGTGCACTAGCTTTTCCTGGGATAGTGCGATTTACACAGTGGTTCTGGAGTTGTTACTCCGGGTCCCGACAATATCACTAAGGACTGAATCTTGTCATGACCTCCTGTGTAAAACAGTACAACCACAAGTCTGTAAAGTACAACTTGGCTTAGTAGATTTACCAGACCCTGAAAGTCATCCTCACAGGTGGAGGTGTGAGGTAGTGCAAGCGGCTGTCTGTGTGACAGCTTGAATGGGACACTCGCAGAGGGTGAAGTTCTGCTGTGGCGGGCTAGCAAGGGATGTAGCCAACTGCTAGACGTTCAGAAGGAGAACATCCCGCACAACGTATGGGACCCATCGCAAGTGGGAGCGACCCATAGGGTGAAATGATGGAAGGGGCGAGGTACTTTGAACGGTTATTGTGATGGTTTGCTCAACCGCATGACTAAGGAATCGTGTGGGACAACGAGTGAATTGTCTCTTGTGGTGAAAGTGTACAAACTCTGCAGAGTCAAAACTATTCGAATAGCCGTGCCCACGGTCAAGGGCGGACATGGGAACTTAACCAGATATAGTTGTATTTCAAAATGCTTTATGGATGGGAATGGAAAAGTGGAAGGGCAGTGGAAAGCCTTGATTTGAATTGTCCTGGGTGTCGACCCAGTGGTAAGTTAAGCGGCTATAACGCTGAAAAATGCTATATGGTGCAGACGCCATGTAACGGTGGATGGAATCTGGATCGTTATTATTATTGCATTTTCTTGAACATTATGTTTTGTTCAAAACCTGCTAGGTCTCAGGAAATTTTTATGTGTCATATTTCAAAAGTAAAATGTTTTCTCTTCTCACAAAATAAAATATATGGGGAAATAAACAGAGTCGGGAGTAAAGAAGATGGAAGTTTGTGGTAAAAACGCAAAGATATTGGTGGACTCATGTCGATTATAAAAAAATGATAGTGTGGAATCTGGGAGAAATAATTTGGTGGAGTCTAAACGATTATATAGGCTAGATAGATGATTTAAATGATTTTTGGAGTATTAGGAAGTGTAAAGGTAATTGCTAGATTACAATCTTGATCAATGATATTCTTGGTGGATGTATACTAGTGAATTAATTAGAGACAGACAGTAGAAAATAAGATTGATTATTGGGAGAACAAACTATGGTTCTGGATCAACAACAAAAGGATTGAATTATTAGGAAGTCCCTATGCGAATGATCTCGGTGTCTTTAAAAGCAATTGATCAGTGGATTATATAAATTATGATACTCGTTGTTTGGGGATTTAGGCGACAATTGATTGGAGGATTGCATAATTGATGATATTCACTGTTTGGAGTTTTAGACATCACTCAGTATAGAAAGAGTATGTTTGGTGGACTAATTAAATGATGTCACTCGTTGTTGGGAGTCTTAGACAGCAGTCATATAAAAATTGTATGATCGGTGGAATAATTAAATGATGATACTTGCTGTTTGGAGTCTTAGACAGCAATCAGTAAAGTAAGTGTGTTTTTGGTGGATTAAGTCAATTTATGGCAATTGCCGTGTGGAGTTTTAGGTAATAACAATAACACTATGATTAAATAATAATAATGCTACCCAAAAAGCGATTTTTGGCAAATAAAATAACCCGAGCCTCTCCTTTGATAAGCCATGCATATTATTTATTTGCATTCTGTGTATTGGCTCGCTGAGCATGGTGGTTAGTGTGCTCACACTCACTCTCATAACAAATCCAGAAGCAGGAATCGGATCACTACGCTTCAGTAACAGTTTTGGTTATGATGGAGGAGAAGATGAAGTTGTCAAGGGCTAGGTCGCGAATCTCCAGTTGGCTGCCTGTGGGCATGTCCTGAAGGTCCCACCTGTGTGCTTCGTTCTTCCGCTGCTGCAATTTATTGATTTTGGCCTAATCGGCCCATGAGTAAGTCTACTATTATATATTTACGCTTCCGTATGATATGTACTTTGATATTCAGAACTGTAATCTTTGAGCACTACCTACTGATCCAGGGAATAGTGCGGTGGAATCATATAGGATTCCGGATTGTAAAATCTGGGTCCTTACACAAAAATACTTATTTTAATTTATATTTTTATCTTAATTAATTTTTATTTATTTATTTCCATAAAACTCTGGGCTGTTACATAAAAGGAGGGTTGTCTCCTAGTGCATGCATGGCTTGGGAGAGGAGCTAGAGTTGTTTTGCTTTGTGCTTTCTCTTTTGCTTTCTGTTGAGAGTGGTTGGAGAGAGCAGGAGCTCGTTGTTTTTGTCTCCCTGTGTGTGTTTGAGAGATGTGAGGAGTTCTTGAGTTCTTGTTGTGAGGAGATGGTTGTAATCCCTGTATAATCATTCATCCCTCTTCCTCAATATCAATGGAAAAAGGATTGTGATTGGATATCTCCAGTTCTTGCTCTCTGTGATGAATTCCATTTTCAGCTTCTCTCTCTGTTCTTCACTGCTGGGATTGATCTTTTGGTGATTTAGTAGTTTGCTTGTTTGATTCTTCATAGCTCTGAGATGGGAAGTTACTCTAGATCTCTTGGGCATTCCATTTTCAAGATCAATTGGAAGAATAATTGCTTTCCCTTTTCTCCCTGAGCTTCGTCAGAATTTCTCTGTTCTTGGTTTTTCTAGGGTTTGGGTATAGAGGAACTTGTCTTCTCTTGAATTCCCTTTAAGAGATGGCTTAAGATTCATGTTTTTAAGTCTTCTTGTTGTTGCTGAACTAATTTGAAATGTTCGCTGGTGAGTCCTTGGATGATTGTTTTGCACGGTTTTACAAGATTCTGAGCAACCTCCGAGCGGTCGGTCTCATATACCCCGACTCGGACAACGCTCGACAGATGCTCGCGGCTCTTGATTTGTGTGTTTGGGAGATGAAGGTGACTACCATCAAGGACACCACCGATCTTTCGACCTTGACTCTTGACGCGTTGTACTCACGCCTCAAGACCTACGAGATTGACATAGTCTCTCGTAGGTCGAAGTCGCAGTCAATGGCCTTAATCACCGATCCTAGTCCAGCTTCTGGACCTTCTTCCGAGTTGATTTGTGGATTCTCTCTTGCTGCTCTGTGTGACGTGACTGATGATCAATTAGAGCAGCTACCAGAGAACTAGTTAGCTCTTCTAGCTAGGAAGTTTTCCCACGTGTATAAGAGAGTGAGGGACCGAAAGAGGAGTGGGCCGATTATTTGCTTCGAGTGTGGTGGCCCCAACCACATTCGGGTGAATTGCTCCAAGCTGGAGAAGGGTAAGAACGACTACGGTGGCGTGAGCAAGAACGACTACATCGACAAGAACCGCAACAAGAAGCCTCCAGCTCATACCTAAAGCAAGAAGAAGTTCCGCAACCTTGGCAAAGCCAAGAAGCTCTTCCACCGCGTCCTCACCGCCTTCGACGACATCGACTTCAGCGATGTGGAGGGGTGGAGCGATGACAACGGCAAGGAGGATCAAGATCCCAAGGACGGCGACGACTTCATCGAGATGTGCTTCATGGCCAATGAGGCCGATGTCAGCGACAGCAAGCTCTACAGCGACCGCGACGAGGTATCTCCCTCCTATGACCAGCTCAATGATGCATTCCTTAAGTTAGGAAGGTTTTATGCTAGATCTAGAGCTAGGTGTGGTGATCTAGAGAAGGAGGTAGAGAGCTTGTCACGGGAACTCACTTCACTTAGATCTGCTCCCTTCCGTGACGATTGTGATGTATGTTCTTCTTTGCTCGGAGATTTGGAGAAGCTAAGGACCTCTTATGATAGTGTGATTTCTGATCTCGACATGGTTAAGGTGGAGAATGTTAGTCTGCTTGCTGAATTAGAGATGGCTAGGATAGCTTCTCTTTCATCTACTGTTGAGACTACATCTTGTACCTCATGTGAGGTTAAGGACAATGCTTTTAGAGGTCTTTACACCATGCTTATCGATCTGCCTAAAAATTGTGAAAATTGCAATAACTTGAAGATTAACTTAAAGAAGGCAGATCATAAAATTGCTGAGTTGCATACTTTTTTGCTTGAGCCAATTGCTTCATGTATGAACTGTCCCAAACTAACTGCTGAACTTGAATTTGTCTCAAAACAGTTTCAAGAAATGGTTGATCAAAACAAGAAAATGGCTCAATATGCTTCTAAGGACCCTGTTAGCTCACCATGTAACAATTGTGAAAAGCTAAAATCTGAATTGATTGCTTTAGATGACAAGTGTGTGAAGCTAACTAAGGACCTACTAAAGAAGTCACAATCTCATTGTATTGTGATTGCTGGTGTGGGGGAGAAGCCCAAAGGAGTAGAGACGCTTAGGCACGATGACCAAACAGCTAGAGGTAGGATTGTCCCTCCTAGTCCTTGCGAAGACCTCAATGTTGAGGCGGATGTGTGTGCACATACCATTCCTTCTTCTGCTGTTGGTTCTCTTTCTTCTCCTTCTACTGTCTCTTCTTCCCCTGCTCTTCTTGCACCTCTCTCTTTCGGGAGTGTCAGTATCTTATGAACACTCTTGAGAGATTTGTAGGAGGCAAGAAGAAGCTGAATCTTATTCTAGACCAATCCAATATTTGCAAGTTCAATCAAGGTCTAGGGTACGATTTTCTTGAGGATGTTAGGAAGCATCCACCTGCTGTTCTCAGACCCATAGCAGCAGGTGTGATCGAGGTCAAGTCCAAGAACAAAAAGGTTGAGTTCAAATCTACGGGCTTTGTCCAAGGGATTTCTAACAGTAAGGTGGTAACACCTGGTGCTTCGACCTCTCAGAAGGCGAAGTTTCATTGTACCTTCTATTAGAAGGATGGACATATGATCGAGAGATGCTTCAGGCGCATCAAGATGGCGCAGAGAGATCATGTTTGCGATCTTAGGCGCATTCAGGGTCAGCCCTAGACCTTGAGTGCACCTAAGACCAACACGAGGTCTAGGGTTGATCACTCTGAGGGTTTTAGGCAGTATCGAGGACTTGGCTTTTCTAGTGTTTCTGATTTTTGTCCTCATTTTGCCTCTGCTCGTTACTTCCGCCGTCCTGAGGGTAGATCTCGTTTCCCTCGTCGAGATAGCTACCCGCGGCGTGATCAGCATGTTGTTGGTGTCTTGACTCGCTCGTCCGTAGCAGTCAAGCCCAACAACAGCTTTAGGTCTACACACAGACCTTCTAGCTTATTGAGCGATAGAGAGCGTAGGGTAGCTAGAGGTCAGTCGTGTGTGGCTACTTCTCCTACTTGACGTGTTACTCAGTATTGGGTGCCAAAATCGCTTTTGATTTATCCCAGTACTGAGCCTTCTCTCTCTGTTTGACTCAGGTTCGCCGGGCTGGGAAGGGAAAGGTTTGGCTCGTAGACTCCGGTTGTTCTCGTCATATGACCGGAGACTCACGTTGGTTCTCTTCCCTAGCTCGTGCTCCAGGTGATGAGTCTATCACTTTTGGAGATGCTTCATCTGGATGCGTCATCGCCAAAGGTACAGTGCGCGTGAATGATTCATTTATCTTAAAAGATGTTGCCTTGGTTAGTAAGCTGCAGTATAATTTGCTTTCTGTTTCTCAGCTTACCGATGACGGTTTTGAGGTGAGCTTTAAGAAAAACTCTTGCAAAATTCTTGATTCTTCGGGGAGTCTAGTTTGCGGGATTTCTAGATATGGGAGGGTTTTTCTTGCTGATTTTGCTGAGTCTTCTGGTGATTCTCTCAGATGTTTGATTGCTTCTGAGTCCCGTGATCTTACCTTCTGGCATAGGAGACTTGGTCATACTGGATTTGACCATTTGACCCGAGTTAGTGGCCACGACCTCATTCGTGGTCTGCCGAAACTCAAGATGGTCAAAGATATTGTTTGCGCTCCTTGCCGGCACGGCAAGATGGTTGCTGCTTCTCACCATCTGGTCACAGTGACTATGACCGATGCACCGGGATAGCTGCTCCATATGGACACAGTTGGACCAGCTCGAGTGCAATCTGCAGGAGGGAAGTGGTATGTTCTTGTCGTGGTCGATGACTACTCGAGGTACTCTTGGGTGTTTTTCTTAGCCTCGAAGGATGAGACGTTTACACATTTCTGAGGTCTTTTCAGTAGGCTTTCTGTTGAGCTTCCAGGTGCCTTACGAGCGATCCGCAGTGACAATGACGCGGAGTTCAAGAATTCCTACTTTGAGAGGTTCTGCGATGAGACAGGTGTAGAGCACCAGTTCTCTTCTCCACACGTCCCACAGCAAAATGGCGTCGTGGAGAGGAAGAACTGTAGCTTTGTTGAGATGGCCAGGACGATGCTTGATGAGTACTCTACACCTAGGAAGTTTTGGGCTGAGGCTATTGCGACCGCGTGCCATGTTTCGAACAGAGTTTTTCTGAGGTCACACTTGAATCGCACTTCTTACGAGTTGAGATACGGGATAAAGCCCAGTGTCTCTCATTTTCGTATGTTTGGGTGCAAGTGTTTCATTCTGAAGTTCGGGAACCTAGATAAGTTCGAGTCACGATCTTGTGATGGGATCTTTCTGGGCTACTTGACTTCTTCGCGGGCGTATAGGGTTTGGAACTGCGAGTCTAGTAAGATGGTAGAGACCTGTGAGGTGACGTTCGACGAGGCCAGTGTAGGGACTAGGCCCGATACCTCAGGTTCTTTAGAGCAGTTCGAGACCATATTTGTGGACGATGAGGAGGATGGAGATGATGGTTGTCTACTCGATCAAGTTCCTCCTCCCTTTGAGGTGACTGCTTCTTCCACCACACCTCGAGGAGATCAGCCCATGCCTTCCACGTGGCTCTGTTCGTGCCTCGCCAGCTCATGAGGTAGAGGCCACCCCTTCATCTCATCCTGGACCTCTCTGTCATATTCAAAAAGACCATCCTTCAAATCAGATGATAGGAGATCTCTTTGAGCGTGTCACACGTTCAAAATCCGGCATGTCTCACTTCTGTCTCCACTCTGCCTTCGTTGCTTCTTTCGAGCCCAAGGATGTTAGTCATGCTCATTCTGATGAATCTTGGGTCAATGCCATGCATGAGGAGTTAGAAAACTTTGAGAGAAACAAGGTCTGGTCACTTGTTGAGCCCCCTCGAGGTCACAATGTCATTGGGACTAAGTGGTTGTTCAAGAACAAGCAGAGTAAGAATGGGATTGTCATTCAAAACAAGGCTAGACTGGTAGCTCAGGGTTTCTCCCAGGTTGAGGGTCTAGATTTTGAGGAGACCTTTGCCCCTGTAGCTAGGCTAGAGGCCATTAGGATCCTGCTTGCATTCGCGGCGTCTAAGGGCTTCAAGCTTTACCAGATAGATGTCAAGAGTGCCTTCCTTAATGGGTTTATTGAGGAAGAAGTATATGTCAGGAAACCTCCAGGTTTCGAGAACCCCAAATACCCAAGCCATATCTATAAGCTTTCCAAAGCCTTGTATGGACTTAAGCAAGCCCCTAGAGTTTGGTATGAGAGGCTTAAGTCCTATCTATTGAGTCATGGGTTTTATCTGGGTAAGGTAGATAAGACCTTGTTCACTCGTAGGCATGACAATGACCTTCTACTCGTCCAGATTTATGTGGATGATATCATCTTTGGCAGCTCTTCTCATGCTCTTGTTTCTCAGTTCTCCGATGTCATGAGCTCAGAGTTTGAGATGAGCATGATGGGCAAGTTGAGTTTCTTTCTCGGCTTTCAGATCAAGCAGACTCGGGAGGGTACGTTCTTGCATCAGGGCCAGTACACTCAAGACCTCCTGAGACGCTTTGATATGAGTGATGGTAAGCCAGTTTCTACTCCTATGGCATCATCAGCTTCACTCGACCCAAATGAGGATGGCGAGCCAGTTGATCAGAAGGAGTATCGTAGCATGATTGGCTCCCTCTTGTACCTCACTGTCTCGAGGCCAAACATACACTTCTCCGTGTGTCTGTGTGCTCACTTTCAGGCTTCTCCTTGCGTATCTCACTGCCAGGCGGTGAAGCGCATCCTTCGGTACCTTCGAGCTACCATTGACCATGGTATCTGGTACTCTTCCTCGTCCTGTCTTTCCTTGAGAGCCTACTCGGATGTTTATCTCCTCTCTTCACCTATAAAACCCCTCTCCATGCGCCAGCTGTTCCCCTTTCAGCCTCCCCTCTTCCCACCGCCCTCCTCCACTCTTCGGTCGCCGCTCCCGCCGCCGTTCCGGCCATCATTCGCAGCCACCCCAAGCTCCCTTGCCGCTGCCACCACCTTCCCTCGCTACCGGCTGCCCTGGTCCTCCCCGACCATCGCCGTCGGTAGGTGTGGCACCGCCTCCGCCCCCTCTTCTCCGCCTCCCCTCGCCGCCCCGCCGCCGGCCTACCGTGCACAGGCGAGCCGCCGCCCGTGCTCCCCATTCCGGTCGGTGCCACGTGGTCGGCCCTCGCCCGCGTGGCCATCGCGTGTGCGCCGCATGCGCGCCCGTGTGGCGCCATGTCATCGGGTGTGCCACCTCGGCCACCGCCGTCTTCCGTGGACCCGGTCCACGGTAGACCGGGCCCGTATGTCTGAATTTTCAAATTTTGAATTTTCGCTGATGTCATAAATATGATTTTTCAGTATAAAAATAAATCAGAAAAATAATCTTTTTCTTTTTCTCCTATTTAATCTTTCGGAAGCCATAACTTTCTCATTTTAACTCCGATTTGACTCGTTCAAATTTCTAAATTTTTCTCAAATTTCTCATCTTTTTGAATTTTTGAATTTTATTTGAATTTTGTTTGTATTTATTGTTTTGTTTGCTCTGTCTTTTTCGCGCGTAGATTCCACCATTGCCGAAGATTTCTCCGCTCCGCAGCAAGAAGACCCTGAGAGTGTGCAAGAAGGCAAGTCTCCTTTGAACATTTTGTACCTATGTTTGAGAAATGCTTTTTATTATTTTAAATTTAATTGCATTGCTTATTACATAAAAACATTAGTTTCTATCTTAAGGTATTAGTTAATCCAATCTTGTTATGCCCTCGTTGAAACTTGAATGCCTTGTACCTTTGTAACCCTAGGATTTCCTTTGTCTCAATAATGAGAGTATTATAATTCTTTGTTAAATATTAGAATGGTAGTAAATGCTTAGTCACGCTATTCAATCTTTGTAACCTTGGGAATGGAAAAATTATATTTCATTGTTCTAATCTTTTATTTAGAAAATTAGTGGCAATTGGTGTTGCCACTATTCTTTTAAAAATAAAGCAAAATGTGAAAATTATTTTAGACCAGGGCGGATGGTTAGATTGGGTTGGTGCGGTTAGCACGAGATTTTGTAAAGTGTATGTTCCGCCCTAGTCGATTAAGGATCGACTCTTGTGTTTGTCCAGACTGAGCACTACCGTACAACCACAAGTCTATATGGGTACGACCTAGCTGACTAACTTACGATAGTCTAGTTTAGGTGCCACCAGTGGAAAGTGGGTGCCAGGGATTTACTAGTTATTCACAGTGAGGGACAGGGATTTACTGTACTCATATGGCGCAAGAGGGGGCTTCTGATTGTGGTGGATTTAACCCTTCAGCGGTGAAACCTCAGCGGGTGGTGTCTAACTAGATTAGAGTAAGGTAAAAGCTTTGTGATAAGTTATCTGGGTCTCATGCCAAAGGAAGCGTGTTGACTATTAAGATGACTTGTCTCTTGTGGGTCAAGCTGTACAACCTCTGCAGAGTGTCAAACTATTTGAATAGCCGTGCCTACGGTCAAGGGCGGGCAAGGAATGCATTCACATGGTAGAACTTTGGTCTTTCATTTTTAAAAACAAAGTTTTGGTATCCCGAGAGTGGAGGGAACTCTCGGAAGGTTGTCCTGGCGGTTGGAGCCAAAGTGGGTGGTTGGAACCCGTCATTTTAATCTTTATCGGTTAGAGCTGGTTATGTAGTGTTGGTGGATAGAACCTTCACTACAAATTGTTTATTAGTTTCAGTTAAAACAATTACTTTGATAAACTAATGCCTTCGAAAATATTTAATGTTATTTGAAATAAAATATTGCTTTGTGCAAAAGAACCATATAGCCTTCCATTGCTAAGCCTTGCATCTACTGCATTCTTTCCCAAGACTTGCGGAGTACTTTATGTACTCACATGCTGCACTAAAAATCAACTCAAAGGAATATGAAGCTCAAGAGGGAGGCTATGACTACTTCGCGTGTGGATTCGATGAAGGTTTCCCGGAGTACTAGGTTGCGCTTCCCCAGTCAATTGCCTATGGCGTATTGATGGGTCTTCGCCCGATTTATATTTTGCTTCCGCTGTGTTTTGTGTGTGTGAGGTCTTGAAACCTCATTTTTAATAATGAGACCTTTCGGTTGGTACTCTCTATTATTATAATAAAGCGTTGTTGGTTATGTAATCATTTCTGTTTGACTGTGTGCACTAGCTTTGATCTGGGACTAGTGCTGTAATACACAGAGGGTCCGGGTTTGGAAATCCGAGGTCCCGACAAGGTGTGATGAGTTGTTGGTTTTGGTGGTGTTAGTCACGGCAGGAGTCTGTGCAAGTGTTAGTAATGGTGTGTCTATGCATGTGTGAGTCATGGTGTGTCCATGCATATGTTTTGCTAATTGAGCATCAAGTGCATGTCATTTGTTCTTTGATTGATTGTTTTATCTTTGGTGTGTAGGTGCTTTGATGATGGATTGGGGCCAATAGCAAGATTAAGACTTGGTGGCCATGGAGTGTCATGTAAGTCCGGATGAAGCACTATCTGAAGCCAACAGGATCGGAGAAAGACAAGGATCGTGCGGACGCAACACGTGCATGTAGTATGCCAAATGGACATGTGCGTTTCAAGTGGTGATGGTTCTCAGAGAAGTCATACGATCTTGACAGTAAGTAATTAGTCCTCATAGACTATGGTGTAATGCAGTGTGCCATAGGACTCAAGCGCTTCCAGTGGTGACAACCTTGGTGTAGGCGTACAATCTTGGTAACAAGGCGTTGGGCATTACATATTCGTGAAGATCGGTGGGTGCCAATTTGGGAAATTATCCAATACTAGGTGGAGTAGCGGTTTGCTAAACCACGATGCATTTTATGTCACATCTTTGTGGATTAAATGTCTTAACAGGCTTATGCAATCTTTAGAAGTCACGCTTTGAAAAGCATGTAAGTGTGTGTAATATAAACCCTATTTGTGTGTGGATTACCAGGTTCCCTAATTATAAGTGGTGTGATCCACTAAGAAGTGGTTGGTTGTTAGGGTTAAGTGAGAGGTGAGCCTACACTATATAAGCCTTCTATTGAGTTGAGTGATGTGTTGGCTCAAGTCTAGAATTAGGGTTTCCTTATGTTGGTGCATTATGGGTGCACGCTGTAGGCTTAGAGCTCTGTTATCTTGAGGGATTGGCTATAAAACATTTCTCTACAAGTGAAATGAATATCCAAAGTTTGTCCAAGTGAGTTGTGCCATAGATCCCCTCCTATGCTCTTGATTTGCTTAGCTTTCTTATTTAGATTTCTCACTTTTTCATATTTTCTAGTGTCAAAGAGGTGTAAGTGGTAGAGATGTTTCTTGGAGATCAGATCTCATCCATCTAGACACCTTATAGGGGAAGTTCTTGAGTTTGCTCCTTTTTTCTTCAAGAGAGAGGTGGGTTGAGGGTTTCACTCTTGTGAGTGTTTTGAGTTGAATTTGTGCTGTGATCTAACTTTCTATGACATATGAGACCAAGGTCATCTAGATCATTAAGGATGATGAACCATGTGGAGGTGACCACATGTGTATGATGAGTATTTGACCTTGGTTATGCTAGTCGAGTTTGGTTTGAGTGGTTAGGAGTCGAGTCGTTGCGTGGTGCAATAGGCTCGGTCGGACTTGGTCAAACTTGGTCGTATGAGCATAGGATGCATATTCTAATGTTTCGACAGGTTTGGACTTCATCTGTGGTAAGTAATGGTATTTGTGCTTTCATGTATCGAGCGGTGCTATTTGACGTGTTTACTTGTCTGTGTGACTGCAGGACGTCGAGTGGAGTCGTGGTGAGACACGGAGGACTGGACTAGGCGCAGTGGCGCCGAGGTCGAAACGATCGGGAGGTGTCGAAGACGACGTGGACTCGAGGTGGTTGCGAGGCGTGCGAGGCAAGGAGCGCGGAAGCTTCCCGGAAGGTGCAGGAGCGGCGAATCGGGAAATTCGCAAGGCTGCACAAGCGGGAGCGGGCTCCGTTGGATATAGCGGGCGTAACGGGGTGGAGACCCGTTAGCCATGGGCTATAAAAGGAGTGGAGGGGCTGCATGCCCACTTGAGCACTTGGAGGGAATTAGGGTTAGCCCTAGTCAAAAGAGGCTTTAGGAGGTGGTTTTCCTTTAGTCTTTAGTGGTTGGAGAGGCAGAGTCGTGCTCCCTCTGTCCTTCATCGATGGGTTCTAGATAGAACAGAGAGTTCTTCATCCCATCCAAGCATTCATGGTTGAGGATTGAGAGATTGGAGATGGATTGAGAGTCTTGTATCCATATCCTTGTCCTAATGTCCATGCGTATCGGGACTCCTATGTATTCCTTGTGATTCAATGAATGAAATCTGGAGTTTTGGTTTCAGTTCGTAGCCTCTGTTCTTCTTTTCCCTCTGTGCAAGATTTCTTGATTTTCATGGTTTTGAGTTCTTGCTTGCTGGAGAGTGCCAAAATGGGTTGCTATGACATGGGTGATGCTCAAAAGCCATTTGGCTATTTAATCCCAAGAGCAAACCGAGTTTGATTCTCAGATTTCAGTTTTTGCCTCCTCTGTTCTTCATTTCTCCTTGCAAGGGTTTTGGTGCTGCTCTTGATTCCCTTGTTGAGATGGCTTGAAATTTGGCATGGAGAGTCCAGAGGCTATTGAATAGCTATCCTCAAAATTTCATGGCCAAAGAATCAGTGGTTAGTCGGGAATTTAAGTTTTTGTGCAGCTCTTTGAATATTTTCGGTTTTGGGCATGAATCTGAAATCCTTTTATTTTTCTAGTGGATTCTTTGTTTTGGCTCTTGGCTTATTCTTCTGGGAGTGTTCCCTAGCTATCCTCAAAGTTTCCCAAGCCAAGAATCCAAGAATCTTGCGAATTTCTCAGTTTTTCTGAAAAATCCTGTTTGCTGATTTTCTCGAGAGGTACTACCGCTCCTCGAGAGGTACTACCGCTCAGAGAGGTACTACCGCTCGTTCTAGCGGTACTACCGGTTTTGTTTGGACCAGTCCGATCGGCAATGAAGAGCGTTCGGACAAGTCCGATCTTCGTGCGGTACTACCGCTCCTCGAGAGGTACTACCGCTCAGAGGTACTTCCGCTTTTCGAGAGGTACTACCGCTCAGAGGTACTACCGCTCGTCTCAGCGGTACTACCGCTTGCAGCCAGACTTGCACTGAATTTGTTTTTCTTGATTGCTTCTTTCTGGATCTGGTTTTCCTTGTCTCGTGATTTCGGTGAGGGCTTATTTTCTGTCTTCATAGCTTCCACACTATTGGAGAAGAAGCTTAAGTGAGGATACTTGTTGGGGCGATTTTTAAAGATCGACATTCACCCCCTCTGCCGCCATTTCGGTCCAACAATTGGTATCAGAGCCGGTTAGCTCTTTTCAATAGATCTTAACCGGTCTCAAGAGCCATGGCGACGGACAAGTACTCGACCAAGCCGCCCGTTTTCGATGGCATCGATTACCCCTTCGAAGAGCCAAATGGAGACATACATCCGTGCTCGAGGTGCGCTTATCCGCGCAAGGTCAAGGTCCGGTTTGTTGTTCCCGCCGATGAGAACATCAATGCTGGGAATATGCATGATGTTGAGGCAAACGCTAAGGCAAGGAACATCATTATCCGTGGCCCGAGTCGTAGCGAGTTCGATCGTATCTCCCACCGCCGTCCGCCTCGATATCCGGGTGACCTCGACGCATACCATGAGGGCACCACCGGATCAAGACGGTTCGACAGACCGCCAGCGAGAATACAATAAATTCGAGATGCTTGCTGGTGAGTCCCTCGATGAGTGCTTCGCGCGTTTCTATAAGATCTTGAGCAACCTCCGAGCGGTCGGTCTCACATACCCCGACTCGGACAACGCTCGTCAGATGCTTGCGGCACTTGATCTGCGTGTTTGGGAGATGAAAGTGACCACCATCAAGGACACGACAGACCTCTCGACCTTGACTCTTGACGCGCTGTACTCGCGCCTCAAGACTCACGAGATTGACGTTGTCTCGTCGAGTCGAAGTCACGATCGATGGCTTTGGTCACCGATCCCACGTTGGCTTCTCGGTTCCTCTTCTTACGGTTCTCTTTGCGGTTTCTCCTTGCTGCTCTGTGACATAACGATGATCGCTTAGAGCGACTTGCGGATGATCACCGGCCCTCCTTGCTCGAAGATTCTCCCATGCTTACAAGGGAGGAGGGACGAGAAGAGAGGAGGACCGTGATTTGCTTCGAGTGTGGTGGCCCTAACCACATTCGGCAAACCGCCCAAGCTAGAGAAAGGCAAGAACGACTACGGCGGTTCGGCAAGATCGACTACACCGACAAGAACCGCAACAAGAAGCCTCCACTCAAACGCGGAAAGAAGAAGTTCCGCAACCGAGAAGGCCAAGAAGCTCTTCCACCGCGTCCTCACCGCTTCGGCGACCTCGACCTCGGCGAGGTGGAGGATGGAGCGGCGATGACGGGACGGGTGACCAAGAGCCCAAGGATGGCGGCGACGACTTCTCCCAATGTGCTTCATGGCCCTCGAGGGCGAATCGAGCGGCAATGAGTGTACTCCGACTCGACGCGGTATGCCCCACCTACGACCAGCTCAATCATGCTTTTCTTAAGGTAGGTGGTTTTCATGCTAGAGCTAGGGCTAGGTGTACCGAGTTAGAGAAGGAAGTAGATAGACTATCACGGAGCTTACTTCACTTACATCCGCTCCCTCCCGTGATGATTGTGATACTTGCCGTGCTCTGTTGGGTGACATGGAGAAACTAAGGACCTCGCATGATAGTGTGTCCTCCGAGCTTGATATTGTTAAGGTGGAGAATGTTAGTCCGCTTGCCGAGTTAGAGTTGAGTAGGATGGTCATTACCCTACTTACTACGATGAGACTACTTCTCCCACATCATGTGAGGTTAAGGACATTCTTGCTAGAGGACCTTATGCCATGCTCCTTGATCTGCCCGAGTCTTGTGAAAATTGCAATAACTTGAAGATGAATCTAAAACGGGCAGATCATAAAATTGCTGAACTACAAGCTTCTTTACTTGAGCCGATTGATTCATGCTTGAACTGTCCTAAGTTAACTGCTGAACTTGAAGCTGTCTCCAAACAGTTTCAAGATATGATTGATCATGATAGAAAATTGGCTCAGTTTGCTTCTAAGGATCCTTTTAGCTCACCATGCATTAACTGTAACAAACTAAAATCTGATTTGATTGCATTGGATGAGAGATGTGTGAAGCTGACTAAGGACCTACTAGAGAAGCAACCTTCTCGCTTGTATTATGCAGGCTTTGAAGGGGAGAAACCCTGGGTAAGGTGGAGACGCCTAGAACGTGAACTAACCGGCTAGCGATGGGACCGCCCATTCGAGTCTACCGTGCGTGCACAAGCCATTCTTCCCTCTACTATTGGTTCTTCATCTGCTCCCTTACCTCCTGCTGCTCCCTCTTCCTCCTGCTCCTCTTGCACCTCTCTCTTTCGGGAGTGTCAGTACCTTATGAACACTCTCGAGAGATTTGTAGGCGGCAAGAAGAAGCTTAATCTTATTCTAGACCAATCCAAGATTTGCAAGTTCAATCAAGGTCTAGGATATGATTTCTATGAGGATATGAGGAAGCATCCTCCTGCTATTCTCCGACCTATCTTAGGAGGTGTGATCGAGGTTGAGCCCAGTGCCGACGAGGTTAAATTCAAATCGGCGGGCTTTGTCAAGGGATCTCTGATGACAAGGTGATTCCACCTGTTGCCGGCCTCTCGGAAGGCGAAGCCTCTTTGTCTACTCCCACCTCTCGGAAGGTGATGTACCACTGTACCTTCTGTCAAAAGGATGGGCACTCGATCGAGAGATGCTTCAGGCGCGCCAAGATCGCGCGTAGAGACCGTGTTGAGTCTCTTAGGGGTATTCAGGGTCAGCCCCAGATCTTGAGTACACCTAAGACCAACACGAGGTCTAGGTTTGCTCCTGTTGTGGAGTTTGGGCAGCATAGAGGACTTGGTTTTTCTGAGTCTTCTGTTTTTCGTCCTCATGTTGCCTCGGGTCATGTCTTCCGTCGTCCTGAGGGTAGATCTCGTTTCCCCCGTCGAGATAGCTACCCGCGGCGTGATCAGCGTGTTCTTTGGTGTTCGACTCGCTCTCCGTAGCGATCGGACCCGCACAGCCTTCTGTGTCCGCTCACGCACCTTCCGCCTTGAGTGACAGAGCGTAGGGTAGCTAGAGGTCGATCGTGTGTGGCTACTGCCGCCGACGTGTCGCTCAAGATTGGGTGCCAAAATCACTCTTGATTTACCCCAGTACTGAGACTTTACTCTCTGTTTGACTCAGGTTCGCCGGGCAGGGAAGGGAAAGGTTTGGCTCGTAGACTCCGGGTGTTCACGACACATGACCGGAGATTCTTGTTGGTTTTCTTCCCTAGCCCGTGCTCCAGGTGATGAGAAGATCACCTTCGGAGATGCTTCATCTGGGCGCGTCATCGCCAAAGGTACTGTGCGCGTGAATGATTCTTTCATTTTAAAAGATGTTGCCTTGGTTAGTAAGCTGCAGTACAATTTGCTTTCCGTTTCTCAGCTTACCGATGACGGTTTCGAGGTGAGCTTCAAGAAAAACGCTTGCAAAATTCTTGACTCTTCGGGTAGTCTAGTTTGCGGGATTTCTCGTTATGGGAGGATCTTTTGTGCTGATTTTTCTAAGTCTTCTGGTGATCCTCTCAGGTGTTTAGTTGCTTCTGAGTCCCGCGACCTCTCGTTCTGGCATAGGAGACTTGGTCATATAGGCTTTGACCATTTGACTCGAGTTAGCGGTCACGATCTCATTCATGGTTTGCCGAAACTCAAGATGGTCAAAGATCTTGTTTGCGCTCCATGCCGCAGACGCAAGAAGATGGTTGCCGCTTCTCATCCTCCCATCCACGATTACTATGACCGATGCACGGTGACACCGCTCCACATGGACACAGCTTGGACCACTCGAGTGCGGTCAGCAGGAGGGAAGTGGTATGTTCTTGTTGTGGTCGATGACTTCTCGAGGTTCTCTTGGGTGTTTTTCATAGCCTCGAAGGATGAGACGTTTTCACATTTTCGAGGTCTTTTCAGTAGGCTTTTTGTAGAGCTCCCAGGTGCCTTACGAGCGATCCGCAGTGACAATGGCACGGAGTTCAAGAATTCCTACTTCGAGAGTTTCGTGGTGAGATAGGTGTAGAGCACGAGCTCTTCTCCATACGTCTCTCGTGAGAATGGCGTAGTGGAGAGAAAGAATCGCACCTTAGTCGAGATGGCCGGACGATCTTTGGATGAATACTCTACACCGCGAAGTTTTGGGTCGAGGCTATAGCCACCGCGTGCCATGTTTCAAATCGAGTTTTTCTTCGGGCACACTTGCACCGCACTTCTTATGAGTTGAGATACGGGCGAAAGCCCAGCGTCTCTCATTTTCGTGTGTTTGGTTGCAAGTGCTTTATTTTGAAGTTCGGGAACCTAGACAAGTTCGAGTCACGTTCTTGTGATGGGATCTTTCTAGGTTACTCGCCTTCTTCGCGGGCTTATAGGGTCTGGAACTACGAGTCTAGCGACCTCTCGTTCTGGCATAGGAGACTTGGTCATATAGGTTTAGGGTTTAGGGTTTAGGGTTTAGGGTTTAGGGTTTAGGGTTAGGGTTTAGGGTTTAAGGTTTAGGGTTTAGGGTTAGGGTTTAGGGTTTAGGGTTTAGGGTTTAGGGTTTAGGGTTTAGGTTTAGGTTTTAGGGTTTAGGGTTTAGGGTTTAGGGTTTAGGGTTTAGGGTTTAGGGTTTAGGGTTAAGGGTTTAGGGTTTAAGGGTTTAGGGTTTAGGGTTTAGGGTTTAAAATTTAAATTTAAAATTTAAAATTTAAAATTTAAATTTAAAATTTAAAATTTAAATTTAAATTTTAAATTTAAATTTAAAATTTAAATTTTAAAATTTAAAATTTAAATTTAAAATTTAAATTTAAATTTAAAATTTAAATTTAAATTTAAAATTTAAATTTAAAATTAAAATTTAAATTTAAAATTTAAAATTTAAAATTTAAATTTAAAATTTAAAATTTAAAAATTTAAAATTTAAATTTAAAATTTAAAATTTAAATTTAAAAATTTAAAAAATTTAAAATTTAAATTTAAATTTAAATTTAAATTTAAATTTAAAATTTAAATTTAAAATTTAAATTTAAATTTAAAATTTAAAATTTAAAATTAAAATTTAAAATTAAAATTTAAAATTTAAAATTTAAATTTAAATTTAAATTTAAAATTTAAAATTTAAATTTAAATTTAAATTTAAAATTTAAAATTTAAAATTTAAATTTAAAATTTAAAATTTAAAATTTAAATTTAAAATTTAAAATTTAAATTTAAAATTTAAATTTAAAATTTAAAAATTTAAAATTTAAATTTAAAATTTAAATTTAAATTTAAATTTAAAATTTAAAATTTAAAATTTAAATTTTAAATTTAAATTTAAAATTTAAATTTAAAATTTAAAATTTAAAATTTAAATTTAAAATTTAAAATTTAAATTTAAATTTAAATTTAAATTTAAAATTTAAATTTTAAATTTAAAATTTAAATTTAAAATTTAAATTTTAAAATTTAAATTTAAATTTAAAATTTAAAATTTAAATTTAAAATTTAAAATTTAAATTTAAATTTAAAATTTAAAAAATTTAAATTTAAAATTTAAAATTTAAATTTAAATTTAAAATTTAAATTTAAAATTTAAATTTAAATTTAAAATTTAAAATTTAAAATTTAAAATTTAAAATTTAAATTTAAATTTAAAATTTAAATTTTAAAATTTAAAATTTAAAATTTAAATTTAAATTTAAATTTAAATTTAAATTTAAATTTAAAATTTAAAATTTAAATTTAAAATTTAAAATTTAAAATTTAAATTTAAATTTAAAATTTAAATTTAAAATTTAAAATTTAAAATTTAAAATTTAAAATTTAAAATTTAAATTTAAAAAATTTAAATTTAAAATTTAAATTTAAAATTTAAAATTTAAATTTAAATTTAAAATTTAAATTTAAAATTTAAATTTAAATTTAAAATTTAAATTTAAAATTTAAAATTTAAAATTTAAAATTTAAAATTTAAAATTTAAAATTTAAAATTTAAATTTAAAATTTAAATTTAAAATTTAAATTTAAATTTAAAATTTAAAATTTAAATTTAAAATTTAAATTTAAATTTAAAATTTAAAATTTAAATTTAAATTTAAAATTTAAAATTTAAATTTAAAATTTAAATTTAAAATTTAAAATTAAAATTTAAATTTAAATTTTTTAAATTTAAAATTTAAATTTAAATTTAAAATTTAAAATTTAAAATTTAAAATTTAAATTTAAAATTTAAAATTTAAAATTTAAATTTAAATTTAAATTTAAATTTAAAATTTAAAATTTAAAATTAAAATTTAAAATTTAAAATTTAAATTTAAATTTAAATTTAAAATTTAAAATTTAAAAAAATTTAAAATTTAAATTTAAAATTTAAAATTTAAAATTTAAATTTAAATTTAAATTTAAATTTAAAAAATTTAAATTTAAAAAATTTAAATTTAAATTTAAAATTTAAATTTAAAATTAAAATTTAAATTTAAATTTAAAATTTAAAATTTAAAATTTAAATTTAAAATTTAAATTTTAAAAATTTAAAATTTAAAATTTAAAATTTAAAATTTAAAATTTAAATTTTAAATTTAAAATTTAAATTTAAAATTTAAAATTTAAATTTAAATTTAAATTTAAATTTAAAATTTAAATTTTAAATTTAAAATTTAAATTTAAAATTTAAAATTTAAAATTTAAATTTAAATTTAAATTTAAAATTTAAAATTTAAATTTAAATTTAAAATTTAAATTTAAAATTTAAATTTAAAATTTAAAAAATTTAAAATTTAAATTTAAATTTAAAATTTAAAATTTAAATTTAAAATTTAAATTTAAAATTTAAATTTAAAATTTAAATTTAAAATTTAAAATTTAAATTTAAATTTAAAATTTAAATTTAAAATTTAAATTTAAAATTTAAAATTTAAATTTAAATTTAAATTTAAATTTAAATTTAAAATTTAAAATTTAAAATTTAAAATTTAAATTTAAATTTTAAAATTTAAAATTTAAATTTAAAATTTAAATTTAAAATTTAAAATTTAAATTTAAAATTTAAATTTAAAATTTAAATTTAAAATTTAAATTTAAATTTAAATTTAAAATTTAAATTTAAAATTTAAAATTTAAATTTAAAATTTAAATTTAAAATTTAAATTTAAAATTTAAAATTTAAATTTAAAATTTAAAATTTAAATTTAAATTTAAAATTTAAATTTAAAATTTAAATTTAAAATTTAAAATTTAAAATTTAAAATTTAAAATTTAAATTTAAAATTTAAATTTAAATTTAAAATTTAAATTTAAAATTTAAATTTAAAATTTAAATTTAAATTTAAATTTAAATTTAAAATTTAAATTTAAAATTAAAATTTAAATTTAAAATTTAAATTTAAATTTAAATTTAAATTTAAATTTAAAATTTAAATTTAAAATTTAAAATTTAAATTTAAATTTAAATTTAAAATTTAAAATTTAAAATTAAAATTTAAAATTTAAATTTAAATTTTAAAATTTAAAATTTAAAATTTAAAATTTAAATTTAAATTTTTTAAATTTAAATTTAAAATTTAAAATTTAAAATTTAAAATTTAAATTTAAATTTAAAATTTAAAATTTAAATTTAAATTTAAATTTAAATTTAAATTTAAATTTAAATTTAAAATTTAAATTTAAAATTTAAATTTAAATTTAAAATTTAAATTTAAATTTAAAATTTAAAATTTAAAATTTAAATTTAAATTTAAATTTAAAATTTAAATTTAAATTTAAAATTTAAAATTTAAAATTTAAAATTTAAATTTAAAAAAATTTAAAATTTAAATTTAAAATTTAAATTTAAAATTTAAAATTTAAATTTAAATTTAAATTTAAAATTTAAAATTTAAAATTTAAAATTTAAATTTAAATTTAAAATTTAAATTTAAAATTTAAAATTTAAAATTTAAATTTAAATTTAAATTTAAAATTTAAATTTAAAATTTAAATTTAAAAAATTAAAATTTAAAATTTAAATTTAAATTTAAAATTTAAAATTTAAATTTAAAATTTAAATTTAAATTTAAAATTTAAAATTTAAATTTAAAATTTAAATTTAAATTTAAATTTAAAATTTAAATTTAAAATTTAAAATTTAAAATTTAAAATTTAAAATTTAAAATTTAAAAAATTTAAATTTAAAATTTAAATTTAAATTTAAATTTAAATTTAAAATTTAAAATTTAAATTTAAAATTTAAAATTTAAATTTAAATTTAAATTTAAAATTTAAATTTAAATTTAAATTTAAAATTTAAATTTTAAAATTTAAATTTAAATTTAAATTTTAAATTTAAATTTAAATTTTAAATTTAAATTTAAAATTTAAATTTAAAATTTAAAATTTAAATTTAAAATTTAAAATTTAAATTTAAATTTAAAAAATTTAAAATTTAAAATTTAAATTTAAAATTTAAAATTTAAAATTTAAATTTAAATTTAAAATTTAAAATTTAAATTTAAAATTTAAAATTTAAATTTAAATTTAAATTTAAATTTAAATTTAAAATTTAAATTTAAAAAAATTTAAATTTAAAATTTAAATTTAAATTTAAATTTAAAATTTAAATTTAAAATTTAAATTTAAATTTAAAATTAAAATTTAAATTTAAAATTTAAATTTAAATTTAAATTTAAATTTAAATTTAAAATTTAAATTTAAATTTAAAATTTAAAATTTAAATTTAAATTTAAAATTTAAAATTTAAATTTAAAATTTAAATTTAAAATTTAAATTTAAAATTTAAAAATTAAAATTTAAAATTTAAATTTAAAATTTAAATTTAAAATTTAAAATTTAAAATTTAAATTAAAATTTAAAATTTTAAAATTTAAATTTAAAATTTAAAATTTAAATTTAAAATTAAAATTTAAATTTAAATTTAAAAATTTAAATTTAAATTTAAAATTTAAATTTTAAAATTTAAATTTAAAATTTAAATTTAAATTTAAATTTAAAATTTAAAATTTAAATTTAAAATTTAAATTTAAATTTTAAATTTAAAATTTAAATTTAAAATTTAAAATTTAAAATTTAAATTTAAATTTAAAATTTAAATTTAAATTTTAAAATTTAAATTTAAAATTTAAATTTAAATTTAAAATTTAAAATTTAAATTTAAATTTAAAATTTAAATTTAAATTTAAATTTAAAATTTAAATTTAAATTTAAATTTAAATTTAAAATTTAAATTTAAATTTAAATTTAAATTTAAAATTTAAATTTAAATTTAAAATTTAAAATTTAAATTTAAATTTTAAAATTTAAATTTAAAATTTAAATTTAAAATTTAAATTTAAATTTAAAATTTAAATTTAAAATTTAAAATTTAAATTTAAATTTAAATTTAAAATTAAAATTTAAATTTAAATTTAAAATTTAAAATTTAAATTTAAATTTAAATTTAAAATTTAAAATTTAAATTTAAATTTAAAATTTAAATTTAAAATTTAAAATTAAATTTAAATTTAAAATTTAAATTTAAAATTTAAATTTAAAATTTAAAATTTAAATTTAAATTTAAATTTAAATTTAAATTTAAAATTTAAAATTTAAATTTAAATTTAAAATTTAAAATTTTTAAATTTAAAATTTAAATTTAAAATTTAAATTTAAATTTAAATTTAAATTTAAAATTTAAATTTAAATTAAAATTTAAATTTAAATTTAAAATTTAAAATTTTTAAAATTTAAATTTAAAATTTAAAATTTAAAATTTAAAATTTAAATTTAAATTTAAATTTAAAATTAAAATTTAAAATTTAAAATTTAAATTTAAAATTTAAATTTAAAATTTAAATTTAAAATTTAAATTTAAATTTAAATTTAAATTTAAAATTTAAAATTTAAAATTTAAAATTTAAATTTAAAATTTAAATTTAAATTTAAAATTTTTAAATTTAAAATTTAAAATTTAAATTTAAATTTAAAATTTAAAATTTAAAATTTAAATTTAAAATTTAAAATTTAAATTTAAAATTTAAATTTAAAATTTAAAATTTAAAATTTAAATTTAAAATTTAAATTTAAAATTTAAAATTTAAAATTTAAATTTAAAATTTAAATTTAAATTTAAAATTTAAATTTAAATTTAAAATTTAAAAATTTAAAATTTAAATTTAAAATTTAAATTTAAAATTTAAAATTTAAAATTTAAAATTTAAATTTAAAATTTAAAAAATTTAAAATTTAAAATTTAAAATTTAAATTTAAAATTTAAAATTTAAATTTAAAATTTAAAATTTAAATTTAAAATTTAAAATTTAAAATTTAAAATTTAAAATTTAAAATTTAAATTTAAAATTTAAATTTAAATTTAAAAAATTTAAATTTTAAATTTAAAATTTAAAATTTAAATTTAAAAAATTTAAAAAAATTTAAAATTTAAATTTAAATTTAAAATTTAAATTTAAAATTTAAAATTTAAAATTTAAATTTAAATTTAAATTTAAATTTAAAATTTAAAATTTAAAATTTAAATTTAAATTTAAAATTTAAAATTAAAATTTAAATTTAAAATTTAAAATTTAAAATTTAAAATTTAAAATAAAAATTTAAAATTTAAATTTAAATTTAAAATTTAAATTTAAAATTTAAATTTAAAATTTAAAATTTAAATTTAAAATTTAAAATTTAAAATTTAAATTTTAAATTTAAAATTTAAATTTAAATTTAAAATTTAAATTTAAATTTAAAATTTAAATTTAAAATTTAAAATTTAAAATTTAAATTTAAAATTTAAAATTTAAAAATTTAAAATTTAAAATTTAAAATTTAAAATTTAAATTTAAATTTTAAATTAAAATTTAAATTTTAAATTTAAATTTAAAATTTAAATTTAAATTTAAAATTTAAATTTAAATTTTAAAATTTAAATTTTAAAATTTAAATTTAAAATTAAAATTTAAATTTAAATTTAAATTTAAAATTTAAAATTTAAAATTTAAATTTAAAATTTAAAATTTAAAATTTAAAATTTAAATTTAAAATTTAAATTTAAAATTTAAAATTTAAAATTTAAATTTTAAATTTAAATTTAAAATTTAAAATTTAAAATTTAAATTTAAAATTTAAAATTTAAATTTAAAATTTAAAATTTAAAATTAAAATTTAAATTTAAAATTTAAATTTAAAATTTAAAATTTAAAATTTAAAATTTAAAATTTAAATTTTAAATTTAAAATTTAAATTTAAAATTTAAATTTAAATTTAAAATTTAAAATTTAAAATTTAAAATTTAAATTTAAAATTTAAATTTAAAATTTAAATTTAAAATTTAAATTTAAAATTTAAATTTAAAATTTAAAATTTAAAATTTAAAATTTAAAATTTAAATTTAAATTTAAAATTTAAAATTTAAATTTAAATTTAAAATTTAAAATTTAAATTTAAATTTAAAATTTAAAATTTAAAATTTAAATTTAAATTTAAATTTAAATTTAAAATTTAAATTTAAATTTTAAAATTAAAATTTAAAATTTAAAATTTAAATTTAAAATTTAAATTTAAAATTTAAATTTAAATTTAAATTTAAATTTAAATTTAAATTTAAATTTAAATTTAAAATTAAAATTAAATTTAAATTTAAAATTTAAAATTTAAATTTAAATTTAAATTTAAATTTAAATTTAAATTTAAAATTTAAAATTTAAATTTAAATTTAAATTTAAATTTAAAATTTAAAATTTAAATTTAAATTTTAAATTTAAATTTAAATTTAAAATTTAAATTTAAAATTTAAATTTAAATTTAAAATTTAAATTTAAATTTAAAATTTAAAATTTAAAATTTAAAATTTAAAATTTAAAATTTAAAATTTAAAATTTAAAATTAAAATTTAAATTTTAAATTTAAATTTAAATTTAAAATTTAAATTTAAAAAAATTTAAATTTAAAATTTAAAATTTAAATTTAAAATTTAAATTTAAAATTTAAATTTAAATTTAAAATTTAAAATTTAAATTTAAAATTTAAATTTAAAATTTAAATTTAAATTTAAAATTTAAAATTTAAAATTTAAAATTTAAATTTAAAATTTAAATTTAAAAAAATTAAAATTTAAATTTAAAATTTAAATTTAAATTTAAATTTAAATTTAAATTTAAAATTTAAAATTTAAAATTTAAAATTTAAATTTAAATTTAAAATTTAAAATTTAAATTTAAATTTTAAAATTTAAATTTAAAATTTAAATTTAAATTTAAAATTTAAATTTAAAATTTAAATTTAAAATTTAAATTTAAATTTAAATTTAAATTTAAATTTAAAATTTAAAATTTAAATTTAAAATTTAAAATTTAAATTTTTTAAATTTAAAATTTAAAATTTAAAATTTAAATTTAAATTTAAATTTAAATTTAAAATTTAAATTTAAATTTAAAATTTAAAATTTAAAATTTAAAATTTAAATTTAAAATTTAAAAATTTAAATTTAAAATTTAAATTTAAATTTAAATTTAAAATTTAAAATTTAAAATTTAAATTTAAATTTAAAATTTAAATTTAAAATTAAAATTTAAATTTTAAATTTAAAATTTAAATTTAAAATTTAAATTTAAAATTTAAAATTTAAATTTTAAAATTTAAATTTAAATTTAAAATTTAAATTTAAATTTAAAATTTAAATTTAAATTTAAAATTTAAATTTAAATTTTAAAATTTAAAATTAAAATTTAAATTTAAATTTAAATTTAAATTTAAAATTTAAATTTAAAATTTAAATTTAAATTTAAAATTTAAAATTTAAATTTAAAATTTAAATTTAAATTTTAAATTTAAATTTAAAATTTAAATTTAAAATTTAATTTAAATTTAAATTTAAAATTTAAAATTTAAATTTAAATTTAAAATTTAAAATTAAAATTTAAAATTTAAATTTAAAATTTAAATTTAAAATTTAAAATTTAAATTTTAAATTTAAAATTTAAAATTTAAAATTTAAATTTAAATTTAAATTTAAATTTTAAAAATTAAAATTTAAAATTTAAATTTAAATTTTAAATTTAAATTTAAATTTTAAATTTAAAATTTAAAATTTAAAATTTAAATTTAAATTTAAAAATTTAAAATTTAAATTTAAATTTAAATTTAAAATTTAAATTTAAAATTTAAATTTAAATTTAAAATTTAAATTTAAATTTAAAATTTAAAATTTAAATTTATTTAAAATTTAAAATTTAAATTTAAATTTAAATTTAAATTTAAATTTAAAATTTAAAATTTAAAATTTAAAATTTAAATTTAAATTTAAATTTAAATTTAAAATTTAAAATTTAAATTTAAATTTAAATTTAAAATTTAAAATTTAAAAATTTAAATTTAAATTTAAATTTAAAATTTAAAATTTAAATTTAAATTTAAATTTAAATTTAAAATTTAAATTTAAATTTAAAATTTAAATTTAAAATTAAAATTTAAAATTAAAATTTAAAATTTAAATTTAAAATTTAAATTTAAAATTTAAAATTTAAATTTAAATTTAAAATTTAAAATTTAAATTTAAAATTAAATTTAAATTTAAAATTTAAATTTAAAATTTAAAATTAAAATTTAAATTTAAAATTTAAATTTAAAATTTAAATTTAAAATTTAAAATTTAAAATTTAAATTTAAAAAATTAAAATTAAAATTTAAAATTTAAATTTAAAATTTAAAATTTAAATTTAAAATTTAAAATTTAAATTTAAATTTAAAATTTAAATTTAAATTTAAATTTAAATTTAAAATTTAAATTTAAAATTTAAAATTTAAATTTAAAATTTAAAATTTAAAATTTAAAAATTTAAAATTTAAATTTAAAATTTAAAATTAAAATTTAAAATTTAAATTTAAAATTTAAAATTTTAAATTTAAAATTTAAAATTTAAATTTAAATTTAAATTTAAATTTAAAATTTAAATTTAAAATTTAAATTTAAATTTAAATTTAAAATTTAAATTTAAATTTAAAATTTAAATTTTAAAATTTAAATTTAAAATTTAAAATTTAAAATTTAAATTTAAATTTAAATTTAAATTTAAAATTTAAATTTAAAATTAAAATTTAAATTTAAAATTTAAATTTAAAATTTAAATTTAAAATTTAAATTTAAAAAATTTAAAATTTAAAATTTAAATTTAAAATTTAAATTTAAAATTTAAAATTTAAAATTTAAAATTTAAAATTTAAAATTTAAAAAATTTAAAATTTAAAATTTAAATTTAAATTTAAATTTAAAATTTAAATTTAAAATTTAAATTTAAATTTAAAATTTAAAATTTAAAATTTAAATTTAAAATTTAAAATTTAAATTTAAAATTTAAAATTTAAATTTAAATTTAAAATTTAAATTTAAATTTAAAATTTAAATTTAAAATTTAAATTTAAAATTTAAATTTAAAATTTAAATTTAAAATTTTTAAAATTTAAAATTTAAATTTAAAATTTAAAATTTAAAATTTAAAATTTAAAATTTAAAATTTAAATTTAAAATTTAAATTTAAAATTTAAATTTAAATTTAAATTTAAAATTTAAATTTAAAATTAAAATTAAAATTTAAAATTTAAAATTTAAAATTTAAAATTTAAAATTTAAATTTAAAATTTAAAATTTAAATTTAAAATTTAAATTTAAAATTTAAATTTAAAATTTAAATTTAAAATTTAAAATTTAAATTTAAAATTTAAAATTTAAATTTAAAATTTAAATTTAAAATTTAAAATTTAAAATTTAAATTTAAAATTTAAAATTTAAAATTTAAAATTTAAATTTAAAATTTAAAATTTAAATTTAAATTTTAAATTTAAAATTTAAAATTTAAATTTAAAATTTAAAATTTAAATTTAAATTTAAAATTTAAAATTTAAAATTTAAATTTAAAATTTAAATTTAAAATTTAAATTTAAAATTTAAAATTTAAATTTAAAATTTAAAATTTAAAATTTAAATTTAAATTTAAAATTTAAATTTAAATTTTTAAATTTAAATTTAAATTTAAAATTTAAATTTAAAATTTAAAATTTAAATTTAAAATTTAAATTTAAATTTAAATTTAAATTTAAAATTTAAATTTAAAATTTAAAATTTAAAATTTAAATTTTAAATTTAAATTTAAATTTAAAATTTAAATTTAAAATTTAAAATTTAAATTTTAAATTTAAATTTAAATTTAAATTTAAAATTTAAAATTTAAAATTTAAATTTAAATTTTAAAATTTAAATTTAAAATTTAAATTTAAAATTTAAATTTAAATTTAAAATTTAAATTTAAAATTTAAATTTAAATTTAAAATTTAAATTTAAATTTAAAATTTAAATTTAAAATTTAAAATTTAAATTTAAAATTTAAAATTTAAAATTTAAATTTAAAATTTAAAATTTAAAATTTAAAATTTAAAATTTAAATTTAAATTTAAAATTTAAAATTTAAATTTAAATTTAAAATTTAAAATTTAAATTTAAATTTAAAATTTAAAATTTAAATTTAAAATTTAAAATTTAAATTTAAATTTAAAATTTAAATTTAAAATTTAAATTTAAATTTAAATTTAAATTTAAAATTTAAATTTAAATTTAAAATTTAAAATTTAAAATTTAAATTTAAATTTAAATTTAAATTTAAATTTAAATTTAAATTTAAAATTTAAAATTTAAAAAATTTAAATTTAAATTTAAAATTTAAATTTAAAATTTAAAAAATTTAAAATTTAAATTTTAAATTTAAATTTTAAATTTAAAATTTAAATTTAAAATTTAAATTTTAAATTTTAAATTTAAATTTAAATTTAAAATTTAAATTTAAATTTTAAATTTAAAATTTAAATTTTAAATTTAAAATTTAAATTTAAAATTAAATTTAAAATTTAAATTTTAAAATTTAAAATTTAAATTTAAATTTAAAATTTAAATTTAAAATTTAAATTTAAAATTTAAAATTTAAAATTTAAATTTAAAATTTAAATTTAAAATTTAAAATTTAAATTTAAAATTTAAAATTTAAATTTAAAATTTAAAATTTAAATTTAAAATTTAAAATTTAAAATTTAAATTTAAATTTAAAATTTAAAATTTAAATTTAAAATTTAAATTTAAAATTTAAATTTTAAATTTAAAATTTAAATTTAAAATTTAAATTTAAAATTTAAATTTAAAATTTAAATTTAAATTTAAATTTAAAAAAATTTAAAATTTAAATTTAAAATTAAAATTTAAATTTAAAATTTAAAATTTAAATTTAAAATTTAAATTTAAAAATTTAAATTTAAAATTTAAAATTTAAATTTAAAATTTAAAATTTAAATTTAAAATTTAAATTTAAATTTTAAAATTTAAAATTTAAATTTAAATTTAAAATTTAAATTTAAAATTTTAAAATTTAAATTTTAAATTTAAATTTAAAATTTAAAATTTAAATTTAAAAATTTAAAATTTAAATTTAAAATTTAAATTTAAAATTTAAAATTTAAAATTTAAAATTTAAATTTAAAAAAATTTAAATTTAAATTTAAAATTTAAATTTAAAATTTAAATTTAAAATTTAAATTTAAATTTAAAAATTTAAATTTAAAATTTAAATTTAAATTTAAATTTAAATTTAAAATTTAAATTTAAATTTAAAAAATTTAAATTTAAAATTTAAAATTTAAATTTAAAATTTAAAATTTAAATTTAAAATTTAAAATTTAAATTTAAAATTTTTAAATTTAAAATTTAAATTTAAATTTAAAATTTAAAATTTAAAATTTAAATTTAAAATTTAAAATTTAAAATTTAAAATTTAAATTTAAAATTTAAATTTAAAATTTAAATTTAAATTTAAAATTTAAATTTAAAATTTAAATTTAAATTTAAAATTTAAATTTAAAATTTAAAATTTAAAATTTAAATTTAAAATTTAAATTTAAATTTAAAATTTAAATTTAAAATTTAAATTTAAAATTAAAATTTAAAATTTAAAATTTAAATTTAAATTTAAAAATTAAATTTAAAATTTAAATTTAAAATTTAAAATTTAAAATTAAAATTTAAAATTTAAATTTAAATTTAAAATTTAAATTTAAATTTAAATTTAAAATTTAAAATTTAAAATTTAAATTTAAATTTAAAATTTAAAATTTAAATTTAAAATTTAAATTTAAAATTTAAAATTTTTAAATTTAAATTTAAATTTAAATTTTAAAATTTAAATTTAAAATTTAAATTTAAATTTAAAATTTAAAATTTAAAATTTAAAATTTAAATTTAAATTTAAAATTAAAATTTAAATTTAAAATTTAAAATTAAAATTTAAAATTAAAATTTAAATTTAAAATTTAAAATTTAAAATTTAAAATTTAAAATTTAAATTTAAAATTTAAAATTTAAATTTAAAATTTAAATTTAAAATTTAAAATTTAAAATTTAAATTTAAAATTTAAATTTAAAATTTAAATTTAAAATTTAAATTTAAATTTAAATTTAAAATTTAAATTTAAAATTTAAAATTTAAATTTAAATTTAAATTTAAAATTTAAATTTAAAATTTAAATTTAAAATTTAAAATTTAAAATTTAAAATTTAAATTTAAATTTAAATTTAAATTTAAAATTTAAAATTTAAATTTAAAATTTAAATTTAAAATTTAAATTTAAATTTAAATTTAAAATTTAAATTTAAAATTTAAAATTTAAAATTTAAATTTAAAATTTAAAATTTAAATTTAAAATTTAAATTTAAATTTAAAATTTAAATTTAAATTTAAAATTTAAATTTAAAATTTAAATTTAAATTTAAATTTAAAATTTAAATTTAAATTTAAATTTAAAATTTAAAATTTAAAATTTAAAATTTAAAATTTAAAATTTAAATTTAAATTTAAATTTAAAATTTAAATTTAAAATTTAAATTTAAATTTAAAATTTAAATTTAAAATTTTAAATTTAAATTTAAATTTAAAATTTAAATTTAAAATTTAAAATTTAAAATTTAAAAAATTTAAATTTAAATTTAAATTTAAAATTTAAATTTAAATTTAAATTTAAAATTTAAAATTTAAAATTTAAATTTAAATTTTAAATTTAAAATTTAAAATTTAAATTTAAAATTTAAAATTTAAAATTTAAAATTTAAAATTTAAATTTAAAATTTAAAATTTAAAATTTAAAATTTAAATTTAAATTTAAATTTAAAAAATTTAAATTTTAAATTTAAAAAATTTAAAATTTAAAATTTAAAAATTAAATTTAAAATTTAAATTTAAATTTAAAATTTAAATTTAAATTTAAAATTTAAATTTAAAATTTAAATTTAAAATTTAAAATTTAAATTTAAAATTTAAATTTAAAATTTAAAATTTAAATTTAAATTTAAAATTTAAATTTAAAATTTAAAATTTAAAATTTAAATTTTTAAATTTAAATTTTAAATTTAAATTTAAAATTTAAATTTAAATTTAAATTTAAATTTAAATTTAAATTTAAAATTTAAAAAAATTTAAATTTAAAATTTAAAATTTAAATTTAAATTTAAAATTTAAATTTAAAATTTAAATTTAAAAATTTAAATTTAAATTTAAAATTTAAATTTAAAATTTAAATTTAAAATTTAAATTTAAAATTTAAAATTTAAAATTTAAAATTTAAAATTTAAAATTTAAAATTTAAATTTAAATTTAAAATTTAAATTTAAAATTTAAATTTAAAATTTAAAATTTAAATTTTAAATTTAAAATTTAAATTTAAATTTAAAATTTAAAATTTAAAATTTAAATTTAAATTTAAATTTAAAATTTAAAATTTAAAATTTAAAATTTTTAAAATTTAAAATTTAAAATTTAAAATTTAAAATTAAAATTTAAAATTTAAATTTAAAATTTAAAATTTAAAATTTAAAATTTAAATTTAAATTTAAAATTTAAATTTAAATTTAAAATTTAAATTTAAAATTTAAAATTTAAATTTAAAATTTAAATTTAAAATTTAAAATTTAAAATTTAAATTTAAAATTTAAATTTAAATTTAAAATTTAAAATTTAAATTTAAAATTTAAAAATTTAAAATTTAAAATTTAAATTTAAATTTAAAATTTAAAATTTAAATTTAAAATTTAAATTTAAAATTTAAATTTAAAATTTAAATTTAAATTTAAAATTAAAATTTAAATTTAAATTTAAAATTTAAATTTAAATTTAAAATTTAAATTTAAATTTAAAATTTAAAATTTAAAATTTAAAATTTAAAATTTAAAATTTAAAATTTAAAATTTAAATTTAAAATTTAAAATTTAAAATTTAAATTTAAATTTAAAATTAAAATTTTAAATTTAAATTTAAATTTAAATTTAATTTAAAATTTAAATTTAAATTTAAAATTTAAAATTAAAATTTAAAATTTTTAAAATTTAAAATTTAAATTTAAAATTTAAAATTTAAAATTTAAAATTTAAATTTAAATTTAAATTTAAATTTAAATTTAAAATTTAAATTTAAAATTTAAATTAAAATTTAAAATTTAAATTTAAATTAAAATTTAAATTTAAAATTTAAAATTTAAATTTAAAATT